>RCWM02000519.1:600000-756000 GCA_003667255.2 Euschistus heros | reverse complement strand
AATTTATTATATGTAGCTTCTAATTGTCAATATTAGTAAATACATCCAAGTTGGAAACAAATATAGAAATTATATATTTCAAATCAGCAAACGCTTTCTTGATTGAAGAGATAGTGTTCACTGTCCCATTCAAAGGGTGGTTACTTCCATCACCAGGAAGTGGTCTCCATGAAATATGATTCGATGAACACCAACTGTGGCTATCTTGATGTTAATTAATACACGTCCTTGGACTCGGTTAATTGAGAGGGTCCTCACTTCCCTGAATGTTAGCCGTCAGGAGACGTCCTACGGATAATCGGGTCCCCTATGAGCGGATAAAGGGAGCTCGATGGGAAGAGACGCAGTTATTGTCCCTTATAAGGAGTCGAACCTAATTGTTCTATAGATTTATAACAGATGAGGGTAATTAATAAAATGAACAGCTCCGATGCATACCTCATGCCTCACCCGTCCCTCCATTCTTCTCCGCTTCTTCTCTACTCTCTGCAGTATTTCCTGGGACCGGTTCTACAACTCAAACTGTCTTCACGTTTAATAGCTACGTGCTGTATGAGTCCTTCGTTGTCAATATAAAATAAAAGATAAATAATCATCTATTACCATAAACATTTATTTATTTTACTATTATTAATTATTATATAAAAAACTATTCAATCTATTTGTAAATCTGTATGAATGTTTTTATTTTTATTTTGAAAAATTACAAGCTGCCTCGCTGAAGGGCAATGTGTAACATGTATGGCTATGACTAATTCATACAATATATACAATGATTTAAAATAAAGTAAAAAAAAACTAATAAAAAAAAAATTTAATTTAAAATAAACTATACAAGAAATAAAATAAAACGTAATAAATGATAGCATAGAATAGATAATAATTGTTAAAACTAATAAACAAATATTGGAAAAGAAAAAGAATCTTAAATACAACCATACTCTACACACAATGATTTTATGGCTGTTTAACTAGCTATGACTCTCATAACGCTCATGGTTTCCTGTTCTGGAAGAAGTGTATCCATGAAATATAACCAATTCATTGACAAATCTGACAACCCTTGCACGCACTCCATTGATCTCGGAAGAGGCAGGGCCAACACCGACCGGACAGAAGAAGCGTAGGACCTCGCACCGCGGACCCCACATGTCGCTCCAGTGATTGATTGAGCTGATAATTAACCGAACTCTTCAGGAGAGAAGAGCAACATCTCTCCTCGCTCCGGACGATTGCTCTCACACTCCCGATCCCTCCCAACACCTCCAGAATGAGTTTCACAGTCAATATTAATGCTCCTCATGTCATCTCCAATCGTACCTCACACGACCAGCGCTCCATTGCTCACCTTCGAACAGAAGTATGCCAGATTAAAAAGTTTCTCCCCACATATTTTGGATTCATCAACGATAGATTTTAAATAAAATATTACTTTACGTTGTTATTCCGGAAAAAAAAAAAATATTATGAACATATTCCAGCTCCGAATAAACTACTTAAACCTGTTCAAACATTTATGTATAAGAACATTCAGATGGTCTGTGGTGAAAAAAACTTGGCTTTATAGTTTAAATGCTGGCATAGTTATAGTATTGTATTATATATACGTAAACAAATTTTTAATTTACTATATGGTAGCTTCTAATAGTTAAAATAATAATAATTGATCTAATTTATAATAAAGGTTTTTTAATCTGATTGAGTTTTTAGTCGTCACAAAAATGTTAAACTAAATCAATAAAAGTCATTCCACCTTCACTAAATCCTAAACTTACAGTAATCTGTTTAAGCATATTCCTCAAAAATATACGGGACTGTAAAAGAAGGCATATATACACTAACTACAAAATTCTGCATCACTTTACTCTCGTAAAAATTTATAAGTTATTTATTAACAAATTTTATGTGGTATACACATTCCAAGGAAAAACATTTATAAATATTTCCGTATTAAAATCTAAATTACTCAGAATTATCAATTCAAAAACAGCTCATCAAGTAATACAAAATAATGTTTTTTTTTTATTTGTGGCATAACGTCCTAATGTACCACATCTAGTGCAGGAAGGAAGGGTTATTCTACAGGTTACCAACCTATTCTAGCCAAGGTGGGAAGGTCAAGATTCATTTCCTTGAACCTCCATAAAATAAATTTTAATCCATCTTGGTGGGATTTGAACCGACGATCTTCAACACCGAAAGCACTGAGACACTTGCCCCAACTCGGTAAACCATCCAGTCACTAAACATGTTTAATTACTATTATTTTTTTCGTTTTTAATGAATAATCATTCAATCTTTATTTTAATGGCGTTATCCATAAATTAAGTAATTTTAGGACATGTGTTTTTTTAATACCTTTTAACTGAGTTCCGTGCGAATCCGAATCTACCTATATTACAAAATAATAAAATTCGGTTTTAAATAACATTAGTTGAATTAATATGAAATTTTTAAAAAAGCTTCAGCTTGTATTAAAATTTTCTTTGTACCTACGATAAGTATGGTATTTAAATTATTTCCCTGACTACTGTGCGGAGGTCAAGAAGGGCATTTTTTTATCGTTTTTCAATATGCTCTAATTACCCTAAAAATATTATTTAAACCGAAATAGCCAGTTTAAGAAGCACAACGTCATAGCTCCATACCGCAAATCCAGATAGGTCTGACGATGATCACTTTGATGAATTTTTTGTTGTGAATTGGGAGATAAGAACGTTTGTCAATAAGTGTGATAGCTATCAAATTGAGTTTCAACTTCTTGTCAATCTCTTATGAAGGTTCCATGTGAGTATCAAGACTACATAAAATCCAAGATACAGACAGTTACACCATTAAAGGAGACATGAAGATAGGATTTGATCAGGTTATCGAGGTTATCGACGCAGAGTAAAGGTTATTTGCTGATATTTGGTGGAATCACTCTTAACTCTTCAGTTATAAAACTATTCTTCAAGGGAAGTGATATGTGATTAGAGAGTCTAGGATGTATGTAAATGGATCATCATTGACTGGTGTCATCAGCTAACTGCTATAAACACGGTATAAAGAATAGGAGTCAGGATACATTTTTGAGGAATACCTCCTGGCTGAGGATAGCTGAATATGTAAAATTATAATTAATTTTAAATTTTAATTTTACCTTATTGGAAAAATAAGAACGAAGGATTAGGAAATACTGTAGATATTTAATGTATTAATTTAAAATGTAATACTGTTCTATAGCAAAAAGGCTGACATGCTTCAGGATCTATCAGAATCAAATGAGCATAGAATGTGCGGACTACACGATCCATTGGCCTCTTTCTGGTCCTATCACGACTGCCGTTAAACGAAAAGAAACGTCTGATCTAATGAAAGCGAGTGAGCTTGAGGAAGGATAAAGAACAATAAGAAAGGACGGATGTACTATAAGAAGAAGTAATGTCTTCATACTAATTTGTGTTAGGAGAGGACAGTAAAGGAGTGCTTGAGTTAGTGCCTCTCCCGCTAGAGGCAAAAACGGGACGAGGCGCGGGTATAATTGATCCGTTTTTGGTCGAGGAACATGAATAATGCCGGGACCACACGGGACAGGCTTACTAATTGACCTCGGGTCTACGCGGAGGGCCCAGAGCAAGGATGGGCAAAAAAGAACATGGCAGAGGAGAAAAAACAGGACATTTATTAATTCTTCAACATGACTGCTCCTCAGTCTTGTGAAACGAGAGCGGTCGTCCCTCCTCCTCCATGGCTGTGGCAGACCGAGGGTCTTCCTTCTCGGAGGTCGTGGGGTGCTGAGGTTAAAATATCGCAGCAGTAGGATATCGTTTATTTAATCATATACATTCATTTTTGTGTGATATTGCAATCATGTATCGTTTTTCTTAAAAATGTTTTGACAAAATCAACAGCAATTAGGTATTGCGCGGCTAAGTTCAAATTCATCCCTTCTTTACAGAAAAATAATAAATTAAAAGCAAATCAATTAGAACTTAAAAAAGATTATGACTCAAGGGAAGAAAAAAAAATACAATAGATAAATAATATATGAATAAAAAAATGAAGTTATGAAATAAAAGAATTAACAACATATTTAAACTTATTTACCGCGTTTAATTCACATATTATTATGCTTCTTCTTCAATATTTTATGCTTCGTTCTGCTTTAAAGATTAACAAGGCAGAAGTATGATATATGATATAAAGTATGATATTAGTGTTATTTAATGTTTTGAAACTTTTTTTTTTAACTATTTATTGATATTTACAACTGTATACATTATATACAATTTGATTTAAAGAAAATAATTGCAACGGCATGTCAATATCATGTTAAAAACTACTCATTAGTACCACTTCTACATTAAGTTACTATGAAAAAACACTATGTTTACTATGAAAGGATAGGTATCTGGTTCAGGTCAAATAAACAACAAATGGAACATTAAAATGTTGATGTATATTTTTCACTGTTGCATAATATGAAGCATTCAGAATTTCATAAAGGAGTTTGGAATCTAAGGATTTGATATGAGCAGAATCGGAAGGATAACAGAGCCCCAAAGCTTGACTCCGTATGTCCAAATTGGTCTATGTCATGTAAAGAAGTCTTTTGTAATTAATTGAAAGCTTTGAACGCTAGTCTAGAAAATTTTGGAGTAGTCGGAAACGAAGAGCAGTTTCTTGTCTTTTAAGTCAGGTATGCGTAAGAAACTACAATTTGATTATAATATCATCAAATTGTTATATATTATAAAACAGCGATTACCTGTTGGCAAACCTACAACCTACATCCCAATTTTGAAGTAACCTTGGACTAAGATTGTTTTAAAAAAAGGTTTTTTAAAATTCTCAAAAGGTTCCAAAAAATATTTCAAATATGGAGTTTCCTGGTCGAGTTAACCTGCTAATATAATTTATTTTGACTGAAATCGCATTACATAAATTACATTATGTGATTGCATTACATTTATTTTTCTTGTTTTAATTTTTATTTTATACTATTTTTTTATTTTATCTTTTGTATATTTATATTATTTATTTAATTTTAATTGTATATATTGTCTACTTTTATTCATTTTTCTCCTTATTGTCTATTGTCTAATGATTTATTTAGTATGTTTGTCGACAGTATACCAACAATAACAGTCTTTAAATTAAAAACATTTCAATAAAATTTAAAAAAAATAAAATGATATTTCGATGGCATAGATAGGACTTTTCGTAATTCAAACAAAAAAAAAAATTGAGGAACTTAATAAATAATGTATTAAAATGCTCAAGTAACCGTTGAGGAAGTACATAGGTGACACGGATCACGGTTTTTATATTCCATAGTTGCTTATTTTATTGCAAATTTAATAGCATTCCTGATAGCTCATCGGTAGGGTGTCTACTGTTATTTAAAGTGTTACAAGGTGCTTTAATGAAGTTCAAGCATGGTATGAGGGCTTCGCACTCGACTATACACCATGACCGTGAAATTCCTTCAATGTAAAATCCAAAGAAGAAATGGGATGCGTGTAATTCTATTATTTAAAACTTGGCTTCATTTGCATAACTTTATTTAAACTGTATGGAACCATTATCATCACACAGGTTGGCAATGTTGTCATTAAAATTATATAAAAGTGTATGAATGAGCTCCATATATTAATTATATTTAAGCTCCTAACGCATCAAGATTAATTGATGATAAAGAAAAACTAACTTCACGAGTGAGGTAATATTAATTAAAAAAAAAGAAAAAGCACCTTCAGCCTGTTAAATTAGACTTATTGCATCGTGAGATGAAGTCAACGCAGCTTAAAGAAGACTGAAGAACCATTTTATAATAAAAGCCTTCCTAATTTACCTTAAGTGGGAAGGTTAAGATTCATTCGGTGGGGCAGCCTCGAAATAAATTTCAATACACCCAGATGGGATTCGAACCCACAACCTTCCGTACTAGGTGAGCAGAGATTCTCACCACAAGCCTCTCGGCCATCGAGCCCTACATCTGTGAATTTTAAGCTCAGTAGGGAATCAATATTTATGATTTCTATTATAACAAGACATTTAAAATGAAAATAAAATTAATAAAAAGTGAAAAATAAAGTTCATAATTGTCCGAGAAAAAATTTAATTGAAATACTTTATTTTTGTTTTATTAATACAGCTAATAAAGTTATTTTTATTAAATAAAATTCTGTACAGCTTTACACAAGATGACTACTACAAACTGCTATCGACTAATGAAATCTAGTCAGTTCTTGAGTTAAAAGCACCGAGTTACGAAATGCCCGAGTCCTGTCAACATTGAGAAGAGGCCACTCTGCCTAAGTGAGTTTTCTTGTCAAATAGACTTGAAGTCGGCTCTCCTAGTTCATTTCTACTTCTAAGACAAACATTTCAACTAGGCCTTACAGTAAATTTCTGACCTGAGTATTCTTTAATTCCTTATTCACAATTTATGTTAGGAAAAATGTTTCGGTTAAATTTGTCAAAGTTGTCTTTGTTGGTAATTTTTTTCTCCGAAAGATTTGATTAGAGTACGTAAAACGGGAAGATTCTCTATCCCCGGTATTATTTAACTCAGGACTAGTCATTAGGAATATAATGCGTACAGGAAAAGGATCATAAATGGGGGATAAAAATCTAATTCTCGATTACGCTGATAATTTTGTATTGTTAGGTGAAATATAAAAATTTTGATTTATAAGATTATAATACTTCACTAGTTCTCTGTAGATGCGAAACGTGACCATTTGTTGATAAAGGAATAACGCCTTCAGGTTTTCAAAAATAAAGTACTCCACAGAAAATTTGGCCTAAAAAAATTATGGACATTCGTGATAATATAGAATGTTACACAATGCGGAATCGCGGAAGCTTTATCCGATAAATATATTTCTGATTATATCAGCGCTACAATTAAAATGTGCATGATAAGTCGTTGATCGTGAACTTGATTTAATAATGACCAAATTCAAAAAACTGTGATCAGTATCTCAGGCTGTTGAGTAAACATCCGAGGGTTATACCAAGATGTAGAAGGGAGGGTTGTGGCAAAACTTTTTCTTGGGTATTCGGGATTTGATAGGGTGGATTGGAGGGAGGTGTGTGTTTGGAAGTTGGTGGTGTCGGCAAGAACCTTCGGGTTCGCCGTCTTTATATATTAATTTATATATTTTTAACCTGTCCTTCCCCTTATTCTACAAGTTTAAGAAAGTCAATAGTTAAAGAAAGTCATAAGAAAGTCATTTTGTTAGATATTTAAATTTATGGTAACGTAAAATGAGGGAATTATAAAGAGGGCCAGAAGCGTTTAAATATCGCTTGTGCAAACAAATAAAAGAAGTGCTAACCGATGACCTCTACAAATCTGAACTAAACAAGAGAGATGGTCCATTACGTTCGAGGATAATCCATTTATGGGCCATTATATGTTGAGGACCACACCGGGTATGACTAACAGAGTGTGGTAATGGCGGAGGGCGAACATGCTCTCCTCACGATAATGATTGATATTTAATGATGTCCTCTTGATGGATGGCCGGTCGTCGGAACCATTTGTCATCGAGATCTGTTATCTCCGGTCAGCCGGGTCGTGGTGACATGTCCGCATCCGTGGGAAAAAAAAAAGGGTATGGTTGTCCGGAGTACAAGAGCTAGGCCATTGTCTTCGGATAACTCTACTTAAAGACTTTGGTGGCTGAGAAAGAAGGAACACGAGCTTCAATGTTTGGACGCGTGTTACATTCTCCCTTCTAAGTAAGAGTCGAGAAAAAGTTTAGTCTGAATCTAATCAAAAGAAAGACTCAGACTATAACATTTTCATTTTGACAGAGTCATCAATACTTTAAGTAATACCTAAACAAACTAAAAATGGACCATATTAACACTTTCACAGGTAGATATTCTAATAAAATAAAATAAAAGTAGAGATCTTATTGGAGATCTAGAAAGCTTTGATACAATTTAATGGAAGTATATGGTATATACTTATTCGAATGCAGAACATTTATCATCAGTTATAAGAACATACACAAATTTAAAACCATCAGCACTTTGTTACATACCTTATTTATATGAAATGTAAAATATTTCAATATATATATATAGGCTCCTATATATATATATATATATATATATATATATATATATATATATATATATATATATATAGGCTCTAGAAAGCCAACAGGAAATTAGCAAGTGTGAAGAACACAAGGACATTCCTACTAAGATGCAGGGCATGATTATGAGAACAATATAGTCTCGAAACGTCGCCAAAATAGTTGATTTTTTATTTTATGACTGAACCTCAAGAACCTTACTAAACACACACACACATATATATATATAATATATATATATATATATATATATATATATATATATATATATATATATATATATATATTGCTGGATAGTTCAGGAATATATAAATATATAATATATATTCTATTGATATTAATCATAATACATAATAAGTAAAATGGTTGCGATAACATGATAAGATGCACATAAATTACCGAATCATTAGGTTTTGAGGCTTTCAAAACAAATCCTCTTATGTCCAACACATACAAGAAATTTTCTGCTTATGCAATCATGCACAGAAATTTAAAATTCAAAAGTTTAAGAACACAATATTGAAATTAAGTTCAAAGTGTGATCACATTTTTTGTCTGTCCAAAAATTAGTGTTTTGTAATTTTTTGTCGTCCAGTAAAATTTTGAAAACTTAACACAACAGGTTTAGATTTAAAACTTACATCACCATTTATGATGGTTAATAGTATAGGCAATGTGATAATTATACACCTGAATTATGTTTATTTAATTGTATCATTGTCATGTAATGTAATAAACCCCATACTTAATGTTTTCTTAATAATTTCCATTGACAAGAAAATAATATGCATAGAATGAATTTGCATAGGGAAAATAGATATTTTAACAAGTTGAGCCGAGTTAATAGCTACAGTTAATAGCTTGCTCCTCGCCTCCTAGGAGAGCTAAGTATTCCCAATGAGGCTGTTAAGGTCTAGCCACGAGGCAGAATACAACAAGCAGCGGTTCCCCTATTTTCAATTAAATTAAATTAACTGTAGTATTCAGGCATCAACGGTTCGCAGGTTAAAACAAAATATATATATATATATATATATATATATATATATATATATATATATATATTTTAAAAAAACAAAGGACCATGTAATGATATAATTTTTTGATCTGTCTTTCCTTGTAACTATTTCAAAATCGGATGTAATCTTCATTCAGAACTGCAAAATGTCAACAATGATAACAATTTTTTTAGGCATTTACTGATCATATATTTTAATTTTAGTACCTATATGTACCACCGAAGCGAGTAATGTTTTAATTTTATTTAATCTATTATAATAAGAAGTAGTGACGCAGCTGCGAGAACAGCGTTGGGATTACTTTGGGCCTGGCTTGCCCTCTTATAAGTGAGGGGACTAGCTCGGTTCGAGGTTTCGCTGGAATAGTAGCAAAAATAGGATGAGATAGTAGCAAAAAACTTGGCAAAGTTGTAGTTTATTAGGAATCATTGGGATTCTAGGAATAAATTTTATTCCTCTAGTCGCTAGTCCTGTGATAATTATAGCCTCAATGATATTTTTATGCATTGCTGTAATTCTTAACCTGGTATCATTGCACAGATTATTTGATTGAAGATAACGTAAAAGAATAAGTGGACATATAATTTTTAATTGTATAAAATAAGTTGGTAATCCAGACGGACAGATAATATTTACTATATTATTAGCGAGATATCTGTCGATTTCTGAACTTCACTGGGATCCATATGACGTACCACATATTTATCCCTTTTTTAATAAAAATTTAATCGAAAATAAGTAAATTTTATTGTTAATTTCAAGTACTCATCAACAACACCTTCCTTTTGTATGTAACCTCTCTTACAGAATGGCGCTGGCCACCTATGGGTCGATTTTCAATCTTTTTTTGGATCAACTTACTTATCGGTTTTGTAATGACAATTTAGTTAAAAATTAGTAAATTGAATTATTGGTTAACTTTCTCAGAACTGTTAAAATGATGTACCTAAAAATTGAAACATATTAAATTTAGTAGTTTTCGTGTTTAGTGATCACAAAAGAAAAGATTGTCGTTTTATAAAGTAGTATGGATGCAGGGATAATACATTTTATGATTTGTTAATCCCTTCCACAGAAATTAATATAAGTATCTAAATATGCTTTTTTGATTGACTGAACATTTTTTCGTTAAGAGCTCTAGTTAAAAAAAAAAAGAAAACTTATAAATTAAAAACATTTTATACATTTATAAAAAAAATCTTTGATTGTATGAATGATTGAGTTTTTAATCCTCAGGACGTTCCCTGTGCTTCTAAAAGTTTGAAATTTTATTATTACCCTTGCAATGAAAAATTATAATAAAAAAAAATATATATATAGTTAAAAATATTTGCATTGAAACCGAAAGCCAAATTTAAAATTCTGATCAACAGATAGGATCACCTTTTCCTGAATAAAGATTAAGAATAACTTCATGGACAATGTAGGTCATGGATCGACATCCATATTTTTTCCTTCTTTCTAAAAAGAAAATAAAAAAACAAGAAGATAAAAGATAAGCTCTCCTTAGCGGGGATTCCTTATAAGCTGTGATGATATGCCAAGACTAAAAGGAACGGGACACGAGGCGAGCTTTAAATCATTTTTTGCAACTGGCCCCATTCCAAGGGGAAGACGCCACTCCCGCCCAAAACGCGGAACAAAAACGCAGCGCGTTATGGTCCTGTTAACGGTCGTCGCATTCCTCTCCGTCGCCGGAACCCGCCCGGGTGCGGATCACGAATCCTCCTGATTGCCGATATTCGGGACGCTGAGACATCTCCCTCCTGAGGCGATGTCGCCGTCACGAAGGAATAAGTACAGCAATTTATTTGATACTCCTCATCTAGGAGGGGTCGTGATAAGATCAGCTCGATTTGGTTATCGCTGATCACAAAGGACCTCATCAGAACTATTTAGGCTGGGGAAACTTAGAAAGCTCCTTCGGCAAATAACTGACATTACCAATTCTTCAAAATCTTGATTAAAAGATGATTCCACACTGTTTACGTGCACAAGTACCGATCGAAAGTACTCTCGCCGCACATCAGCCGTGAGAAATTGGGGATGCTAGGCATTGTTCGATGAGGAGACGGAAGAAAATATTTCACAGACTTATATGTTCTCATTCCTTGAGCAAATATATTGCTACAAGCAGGATCTAACACCTACATTTTTACACATAAACTATAGGTCGTATTACTTATAGGTCTTATTAGCTATGATTAACGCAAAGCGTACTATGATATTACAAACAAAAAGTAATATGTGATAGACTGGACCATAAGATTAGCTGTTATATCACTAAACACCACTGTTAGAGGTAAAACGATTGGTCACAAAGAAAGGTATAAATTTTGCTTTCTTTTAAACTATTTATATTATATATTATATACAATTATATAATTATTTATTGCTTATCTTGTATTGGGTATGGATTCAGTTGATAATCAAAAGTGACCTTAAACGAAAAGAAACCGTGCGTAGTTTTCAACTACAGAACAAGCGTTCGAAACTACCAAATAATTACAACTTATTTATATGAGAGTAACTCGAACTATTTTGACATATGGAGTTGGGCTTTGTTTCTTACAATCTTGCAATCCGAAATCATTTGTAAAATTTTCGTAATATCACAATTAAATTTATGTATAAGCATCTAAATGTTGCAGATTTGGCCTAAACAAGAAACCTACCTTTACATGAAAACCTAAATACCCACTCGAAACCATTAGTTGTTTCTCATTAAGTTCCCAATGAAAAGAACATGGCTTAGAGTCTTTCTACTGTAAAAAAATAATAATCAAAACTATCTTTGCAGCTTACTGGCTTATATTATATTAACGTATAATTTATATTAAATTTCTCTTGATTTGTATAAATCTATATTCATATATTTAACGTATACATTTTTGCATAAAAAACGCAATTAGGACTGTCAGAAATAATCATATTTGTTCTTTGTTATACTTAAAAATATCAATGTTTTTTGTTTTCTTTTTAATATATAGGTACACATATATATATATATATATATATATATATATATATATATATATATATATATATTTATATATACATATACTAACCAAAAGCCTCTGAAGGTTATTGGGTTACAGATCAGAGCTGAAGATTTTTGACGGCCGAAGAACATCTTTGGTCATTCCTTCCAAACAAATTAACGTTCTTCCTTTAGAAAATTTATCAAATTGTTTTGTTTTTTAAAGGAAACTGTCTTTTTCCGTTTAATTCTTTTTCCAGGAAAATATTTTAAGATTTGCCAGGATTTATCGATTTTATTAGTTGCATGATAGGCCACCATTGTTGACCTTTGGAAACTCCCCTATAGTTTTCCTTTTTGAAAATTAATTAATTAATACTTTTCTTAAAGGGTAACACTCTTTCTTCCCGTATATACTTTGGAATTTGATCCTTTGGGTCGTTATCTAACCCATTTGTCTTGATCTTGAATCTTGGTAAGACATTAAATTTTTCTTATAAATAATAAAAGATACCTATACGAAGGGGTCCAATTCACTTATTATGCTCAAAAAAATTCTAATTTTGAAAATGCAATTTTAAGACATTTCATATTCATCAAAGTTTACTGCTTCAGAGGTGAAAAGGTGAAACAGCGCAAGATATTGTTCAGTAACGTGAATAGCAATCGTGGGAAACACATTAAGGTTTTCGAACCAGCGCGGGCTGAAGAAGACCCCGTGATGCACTCCAGAAAGGTACGACCCAGAAATGCGCTCTCCTCTGCACCGGAGGCAAATCGTCCTCAGACTGCATTGTTCTGCGAGCAACAATGGCGGCATTACTCTTGGCCAACGGTTAATTGTTAATTGTGCCTGTTGTTAACAAACCTAGGTTTTGCATATATTCATTAGGGGATGCCTAGCGGCTCCCAGCTCGGCACCGACCAATCACATTCCTCGCCGGTCCACTTCCTGCACCAATCAGGCTAAAAGGAATGTACAAAGAGAAATAGAAATTCTAATCGGAGCCTTTGCCTCAATTGCGTTTTTATTTTTCCATAGGCAATCTAAAATGTAAATTGCCTTTACCAAAAGTGGCCATCGGGCATGCTGGGGTTATATATTCAATTAAATCGACATCCAGCTGAGGCTGCAGGTCAGGAAAGATTCCCTTCTCCAGGGCCCTAAGATCTTATGACTTAATTAAATGAAGGTAATTTGGCTGTAATATCCCAGCATTACTATCGGCTACATCCACACAAACTGCTCCACACTAGTACTTCTGTTTTGTTAGTCCATGTAACTGTATTTATCTGGAACTTGACCACTATCTTTTTTGAATATGTATTAATAGATTCGTAAGATGCTTCAAATAACAACAAACTCGGCACGCCATTATTTTATGAATCATCAACAATAGATAAATTTAATAATAGTTATTTTTTTAATTGTTTCGCCTCATTTTTAAAAGCTGGTACATACCTATTTAAAAGAATCAAAACTGTTCGTTTAAAAATCACTGGGGTTTTTTTCCATTTATTTATTTGCATTTAAATGGTAAGGAATTTTAAAACACTTACTTAATTTTTTCCCGTATAACTATTATCATTTATTTATTAATTTTAAAACCAAAATTGTAGTTTATATTTTAATTATTTATATACGTACGATTTTTAGTTCTTTTTAAACACTTTTGTAATTTTTTTATTACATTTATACAATAAAAATTTAATAAAATAAATAAAGAATTGTTTTTTTATAGGTTTTTTTTTTTTAGTATTAATTATCACCTGCGATATGTAATTGTACGATAAAGTTCACTTCTGTTAATTATTTACAATTAACAATAAAAAATTTAAAATAAAAAAAAATCTTATAATAAAGAGAAAGAAAAGAAAACTATGATGAAATTGTAGAAGTAAATTAAAAAATCAATGAGTAAACTCGATCAATAATATATAATAAATTACTTTTAAATAAAATCATTCATACTTTCAATATGAAATCCAAACCATCTTTTCCTAAATCATGTGAGGTTTCAAGCAGACTTGAGGAGAACACAGGCTTTGTATTTCCACCCTCTCACAGGCAGCAGTTAGAGTATTAGGTAGTTTTAAGGACTTCAATTGATTAAGCACAATTCCCAAAAATTACAAATACAATTGCCTCCCTTAATTTAATGTTTTGTTTATTTATTATTATTTTGTTTACCTTATTTTTTCCTGTTAGTTATAATATAGATAATCAATGAATCTTTTGAGTGAATAAATACATAGGGTGAAAGGCAAGAAGAAGAGCAAAGCCCAGCAGCACATCCTTCTATCTTGATTTAAGGACTAATTCTATTTTTTTATTTTTTTAGTATAGGATATCCCTTATTTAAATCCTTACAGTTTCTATTGACTATTCTCTGCCATTTATGTAATGACCCTGTCGTTTATCTTAGAATGTCCAAGTAATTTTTCGTGGAATCGTTAGTAGTAGGTCTTCGTTACCAGTTTCGATGGTAAATATGTAGTTGCTTACGACCCAGGGTGCTTTCGTCATACATAGTTTTGAATGTTTTGCCTGAAAAATTTGGTGTTTGTTAATATTTTTCTTTTTAGCTATTTTGTATATTGGCGATGCCTTAGTCCAAAAATGTTTGTCAAATTAGTAGCTTTAAACTTTTTGAGAAAAGGGAGTAATCAAATTTATAGTTCAAAATAAATATTGTGTAAGACTATGATATGTATTATAATATAAATATGAAATTTGTTTATGTCAATATTATAATCAGAGAAATATTAATTAATTTAAAAAAATCTTGATTTGTTTGCGGTATGATGATATCAAGTTACAAAAAAGTGAATGTTTCTTTCTGCTGAATTCTTACACATCCGGAGGTAAAGTTTCCGCTATTGTGTTAACACTATATGATAGTGATCAAGAGAATATCATATTTAACACTATCGGATAGAGAGGCGATGTAGACGACAGCCAACACTGGGCGAGGAACGGTGCCGGCAAAGTTGCATTTATCTTGCACCTGCTTCCCTGCTGTCACCATTAGTCCTCGACGCAATAGGAATATCTAACCAGCCACGGGCCCATTCCCGCTTCACCTTCCACCGTTAAAGTCTCCCGGGCGGTCGGCGACTTCAACGCACCGAGGCAAGATACGTCCGATAAGTTTTATTAAAAGTCGTTTATAAAATAGCCACAACACCTCGCCTAGTGATTTTTCTTTCCAAACTCCAGTTTTGCGACGCCTAATGGATGTCTTCTCCACGGCAGATAGTGGTATATTCCCTCCAAGGGACGAGGAGACACAATTGCAACAACACTCTTTAACACGGAGTCATTAATCAGTGTAGTGTTTTATTTCGTACAAGCTCATTCACGCTAAGCCCTTCCTCGATCATCTATCATTATTATTCAAAAATTTAAAGTTTTGATTTAAAGGTGCCATTAGGGTTCATGGAATATATACCACTTTTATAGGATTATTCTTTTTTATAATGTTTGATTTTTTTTTTTCATCTTTAAAAATAATAAATATAATCTTGCATCAAAATTCTGATACTTTGATCCGTCATCAGTACTAAATACATCAAAGTTTCAAGATATCAGCACATTTCTAGATGCTACAATAATAATACGCTAATAATAATAATATAATAATAATATGTTATGAAATAATACGTGTTTATATACATTTGTTTCCTCCGCCGAGTACAATGTGTTTAATTATAGTTTTTGGAATAGATAATAAATGTTTTAAACTTGAAACTAGTTTTTAAATAAAAAAAAATTCTAACAGTATTAGCGAATAATTCATCAATCATAATTAACGTTTTTCAACTTTTAAAAAAACAAAACAAAAAAGAAAACTGTGTTTGTAGTACATAGGTAGTTATTTCCCATGCTATCTTGAAGATGTCAATGAGTCAAAAATGTTGCAGTTGACCATTTTTGAATTGTTTTCCTTAATCCTGTAAGCACTCTAAAAATTCTATTTCAGCCAAAATAGATACTTCAAGGTCTTATTAATAAGCATAACTTATCCAATTTTATATCACGCTTATATTAAAAATTCACATGAATATATTTCATGTTTTTTTTTTTTAAATATAATGTATATTTTCATATATAATTGAATATATCTTTTCAAGCAATATTGATAAAACATTATTTTTGAAAAAAAATACTAATATTATTATTAATATAATTATATAAAATATAAAATAAAATACAATAATGTTTGGAGAAATTTGTTATTTATTAGTATACTTCTGTATATAGCTATGCTATTTAACGAACTATACTCATGGGTATGGCGTTAATAAGTCAACGATAGTTGGGCCTTTGTCCAAAAACTACACTCATGTACGTTACCATCAACACTCAGGTACCTTTCTATGTCTGCAGAAAATACTTTATTGGCATGTGTAAAAAATTTAAAACTGAAGCAGGAATTGATATCATTCAATGGTAGTATGAGGTAGGTACAAGATTCATTTGCATTTTACTGACATTGTAGAATAAGTTTAGCGACATAAAGTTTGACATTGACGAAAATTTCTAGACAACTACTATATAAACCAATTATTACTGTCATTATTGTTTTTATATATACATTTTTATTTATTTTTTTCATGTAATTTATTTTATAGTGTTTTATTAATTTACATATTGTATAGTTTGAGATTCTTTATTTATTTATTTTTTTTTTTTTTCACATTCTTTATTGTATTATATTTTATAAGATTTTTTATTTTATTTTTTTCTTACTGTACATAGATCCATTACGTACATAGATCCATAACATCAATAAATATAAAAAACATACCAAGTGCTGTATGTTATTACTAATCTCCTTCAATTATAAATATTTAATATGATTAATATGCATTATGATTATTTATACATTAATATAAGGTTAGATCTTTTGAACTTGCATCTACAATGACTTCTTTATTTTTCATTACGGTAAAACGGTATAATTACGGTAGTTATTATCTCTCAATAAATAATTTGAATAATCGTCTTAATTGAAAAGTTTTTCCTCTTCTAAACTAGTCGTTAAGAAATCAACTGTTGGTAAAAGTACATTCGCAGCTCCGACTATAAATGCAACTTAATCTACCTCATATTAAAAGATTATTGAGAATAGAGAGAAAAAGTCCTTTTTAGAACCAACGTATTTTATGGCTTGTTTTTTTCTTCTTCAGCAACTATTTACGTCCTGTGAGATAGAAAAAATAATACAAAATAAAACCTGTCGAGATCTCGTTTAATATAAATATTTTAAAACAAGTATCTTGAAGACAGAGGAATAAATGCTTTATAAATAAATTTGGATTCATCATTTCATATTTGAAGTATGTTAGGCTAAAAGGGGGATTTTCCGGCAATCATAGTTCTAAAAAAACAGAAAATGTAAGAACTGTTGGTGACTCAAAATCCAAATCCTTTTTGTAGCCTCTATGAGACAAAAAATCTGTTTCTATTTTTTTGCACATTCCTCCTTCCAGCATAACACCCTCCATTTAATAAAATCCACGATTCTACAAAATTTAATATTTTTCAGTAATATGGCCGTCGAAGTACATTGTAATTGAACGTCAATATAAAAGATTTTGATTGAAATATTAAAATTTAAAAAATATGCTTTACAAATAAACAAAAATAAATCTAGATCAGGTATTTATTTTCTGTGGCTATAATAAAGATTAGGGTACTTAAGGTGTGCATTGGAAACGCAATTGTAATATAAATTTGAATTTATTGAACAGACTTTTAGGCCTACAATGCAAGACTTCATCAGGGCTAGAAGAAAAACAAACACGAAGGTATGACAAAAACGGAATTGAAAATAAAAATCGACTAGACAAGAAAAACAATATAAAAATAAAAAATAGTAATTAAAAAAAAAACGAAAAAGAAAATTGAGATAAATACTAAACTTACTTTCTTTCTTTTTTTCTACCGTTTTTTTTTTCTTTTGTTGTCTTTTTTTAATTTTCAATCCTTTTTATTAATTCTGGGATAGCAAAAGTCCACTAAGAATAAGGTAAAGTGCTCTTAATTGTGCATCAAGCACAATAGAGCACATAAAAGATTGTCATCTATATTATTCATGTCCTTGAGTAAGGCAGCTTGCAGAATTTATTTAATGAAGGAAAATTGATTGATTGGATTATACAGTTTCCTTTTTATTATTCTTTTCTTTATATCGATTTCTACAGATTCTGTTTTTCATTTTATTTTCTAAAAATTCTGAAAAATATAAAATGATAGATTGATAATGCTATCTAAAGGCACAATGAGCCATGAGGCTGAGGTGCAAGTAAAGCCGGCCCCCCCAAAAAAAAAAAAAAAAAAAAAAAAAAAAAAAAAAAAATGCTATCTAAAGTTTTTAGGACCATGCTTGACGTGAAAATGATCATAGTTCATACATCTATAACATGCGATATAAATTAGAAATTATTCGTCACAGACAACCAACCCCAACATTCAATAATATGAAAATTCCTACTTCATATGGAGAATGGGATTTATTCATAACATTAGCACTGGTTATAGGCAGGCTTTCATGTTTTGTAAATATAAACCAAAAATCTCATCAACTGCTCAATTGCTTGATGCTATTCGACGCATCGAACTCCACTCAACTACTGAATACTAATTGACCATTCCGGCTTTCATAATCCCCGGAAAAGAATTGAGTTTCAGACCACGGTATCTTCCGGAGATGTGTTGATCACGCTTGACGGTGTAACTCCTCATTACTCTCCGTCCCCGAAGCGAGGAGGGGACAAGAGATGTGGGAGGGGCCGAGAAAAATATCAGAAAAATAATTGGCTAGGTCGGTTGGCGTGATGAATAACAAACAAGCTTGCGTGCGCAGCTATTGGTCAATCACGACTGGTTGGTTTTAGCAGCTCGTATTGGCACACGCAACCATCCCGGTGTCCATTACCCACCGGATTCCTTCGTAGTTATTGCTGTACCAGTGCCGGCCGCCATAGTAGTAATAGTTTTAGTACCTCAGTGTTTGTTTTATGGTTCCTCCGTGTCCTGGTCCTGTTAGCGGGCTATTAGCGAAGGAGTAAAATTTTAGTGGGTAGGCCTTCGCGGCCGCTTAATAGGATAGGTATAAACTAACAGTAAACTACATATATACATATCTCTTTTTTTGCTTTACGTAAATCTTATTATTATGTAAGTATCCAGTTAAATACTTCGGACCGTTCTCCATGTACATTTCAAATTTATACGTACACTATTTATGACTTTATTTAATTAAACACGCATGGAATCTGCTATATGGTAACTTTTGGTTTTCATCATAAAATTAAACCAAAGGATCTCAGCTCAAATTTAAAGTTTATTTTTCAATTCAGATTTTGGTATGAAAATTTATTTTATAATTATATTAAGTATTTATCGCCGCTTATGATAGACATTTATTCGGGCAATACACGTACAGGCACGCACGCCATTTTAACGATATGGCTAAGCGATTTGTGTAGATTTAAATTTATATTAGACTATAATAGCGCTTATAGCCGAAGAGAGATACGCTCTGTTTTTGTTCTTATAAATTTAATTTGAAAATTCGAGATATCGAAATAGTTTGTAAATATTTACGTATCATTTAAAACCCATGTATTGAAACAGAAGGTACTGGGGAATCGATTTCTCCTATGGCGGGAACCTCTTGGTAGTCATTAGGGTTAGGTAAAAATCAACGGAGTTTACAATTTTTAGATTGTTCTGTCAACCCGTACCCTTAAAATGTGTGTTCAATGACTGGCATTTTCTTAAGATTAATTATTGTTGTTTTTGTATATGTTATGTCGCCAAATGATGTGCTCTATCTCTATTTAATGATGCATTGACGCAAATTTCAATAAATACATTAGTTACAGATAGAAAAACATAGACGCATGGTGAGTAAAGATTTCATATACTGTTTGATTACATCATATAAATTTAATAATCTTCGATAATAAATAAGACATAATGCACCCAGTTGGTTGACTTTGGAATTGCTCTGTTGGAAGGAGCGGATCTATTTGTACGAAGAGCCCTCCACCCCGCTCCTAGGTAGCTAATAGCACTATTAGCGAGAAATGGAGAGCTATATAACATTATTCGACTACCGCTCCTCTCTCCTCTCCCTAATAGCCTGCATTATGTTAATGATATGGCACGAGGGAGGGGGAGGGGGGGGGGTAGAGTACTAGAACTGGTCCGCTTTAGAGTATAATCCGATCAACTAGATATGTCTTGGTTAAATATTCTCATAACTGGTAAATAGTCATCAGTCCAGTAACTAGATTGTTTGACGGGGAAAATATATAAAGTTATTTAACATGGCCTAGTTGGTCAAAATTGATACGTTTTTGGCAAACGCGAGGACATTACGCTAATTTTAACATGCTCTAGCTCTGTTAGTGTTGTTCTGATGGAAAGTTTGCCGTTAGTTTCCACATAAAATATTAAATGGATAATATTTTTTGTTATATAACATTTATCGTTATATCTATAGGACCTACTGTTTAGGAGCTATCTGATAGGTCGAAGGAAAATAATCACGTTTGGAACCCCTATTTTTTCTCAACTTAATTTCAAATAATCATAATAATATCATTACTCCCAATATCATCTTTATGCTGACGACTTGCAAATATATTTATCCTTTCATCCTTCAAATATGCTAGAGGCGACTTTTAAGCTACAGAAAGACATATATAGCATTAACCTTTGGACAGAGGAGAATAAATTAAGTCTAAATCCAGAAAAAACAAAGGCTATTCTCATTGGGTCAACACCTCACCTAAAAACTCTTCCCTACTATCCACTGCTTTTCCTAAAAAACCGTCCAATTCATTTCCAAAATTCCATTAAAAATCTGGGAATAACTTTCGATAAACATCTTGCATGGAATAGCCATATCTCTCAAATCACGAGAAAATCTATTTTTATTCTTAAGCAACTTTCACATTACCGTGATTCATTACCATTAAGTACTCGAAAACTTTTAGTATCATCACTCATTTTTCCTAACTTTGACTATGGATGCGTAGTATATGGAGGACTGTCTGATGAGCTCGAGATGAGATGTAAAAGAGTAATGAACTGTTTTATTAGATTTATTTTCGGGATCTCCAGACGCTCTCACATATCTCACAGGTATTCTGAAATCGGGTGGCTGTACCCCGGTTTTCGACGTTAATACTCCTGGGTGCTTTCATATTTCAAACCTTGAAAACCAAAAAACCCACCTATATCCATGACCTCCTTACTCTGCGCTCCTCCATTCACCTCCTAAATACTAGAACCCAACCCAATCTATGCAATAGATCAATCTATACACTCCGGCGCATCGAACTGCATCCTTCGAGAAATCCTTTATTATCCGTGCTTCCTCGTTATGGAATTCATTGCCCATCACAATTCGAAAAAGATCCACTCTTACTTCCTCTAAACATCATTTATTCCTTTACCTCCTTCATTTTCAATCTTCCGAGCTAATGTAAAACGTGAATATTTATGTAATATACATTATAATAGTATACATAAGATGTATCATTTTACAAGATGTCACAGTTATCTTGTAACATATAATTTAATTATTTATCAATTTTTATTATTATCTATTGTTATTATTTATTATAATTAATTATCAAAGCCAGACGATTGTCCTATGTACTGTAATCATATGTTATTCTTAGGGGACAAGTAGTCCCATAATAAAGTTCATTTTCTTCTTCTTCTTCTTCTTCTTCTAATAATATAATTTAATTTAATTTAAATAGTTTTAAATCATACATTTAAGCGGGAAAAAATAAAGAACATAAGGGTTAGCAGGATTAAGTTATTTAATTTGAACATTTATCTCCTACAGAAAAATTAATCGCAAGTAGGCGAAAAAAAAAAAAAGAAAACACATAAGGATCGACGGTCTAAGGTGCAAACCCTAAAACATGTTTCATGTTAATTTTTTTTTGGATGTCATTTTAACATTGGCAATATCGAAAAACGTTCCGAATTAAAGCAAATAATAATAGGATAAATTTTAATTTTTTTTATTTCTATTTCCAAAAAGAGGAAAACACTTTATTGAGCTATGCTGCTATTTGCTACATTTTAGACCGCATACTAATCATTGATTCAGGTAGGCTTATGGGAATACAGGTAATATTAATTTATTTTTTGTGGAACGTTTTTCACATTCAAAAATATCACATATTGACACGCTCTAGTTCTTTTGGTGTTGCTGCGGTCGAAATTTTGTCGGCAGTTTTATTATCAGAAATTTAGTGGAAAATATTTTTGTTATATTTATTTGTTGCTAAGACATATATACATAGTTTAGGAATTATATTAGTTTGAATGAAAAAACAATAAAATGAACGTTTTGCAAATATTTTTTAAGTGTTAAGGACTTTTTTGACAGGCTCTAGCATTGTTGGTATTGCTTCAATCGAACGTTTGACATTTTCCTTATCAGAAGTAGTATACTTGAAACAGTACATTGCTGTTGTATAGTACAGTACACTGCACATTCGTGATCTGTTGCTTTCACTACTCAGGGAAAAATTGATTTTTTAAATTAATCGATAAATGTTTTCAATAGTCCAATTTTAAATTTGTTTCCACTATTAAAAAAAAAAAAACAGTCATAAGGAAAACCTATAGGGGTTCCTATCTATCTGAGAAATAAATGTAGTGAAACATCTTTTTACACTCTCCCTGCTCTAGGTCTTTTATTTTAGAGAGGTCTTATATTTGGCCTCTGATGTTTTGAAATTTTTGTCTTTTGGATGTTGTAAGGCGTATGCGTAGAGGTATGATCCAAAAATCTCCTAACTCTCAGTGCAGGAAGGGATAAAACATTATTGAATTTTCTTTTTAGATTCTTTTTTTTTTTTTAATATATATTAAATTAAATTGACTTGAAACATTTAGTAGTATTATTAAGAACCTGTATTTCATATTAACTCTACTTCGTTTTTGTTTTTTTTTACTTGATGATTCCTTGACCGTGAACCTTCTCATTTTTCTATAAATCTCTACAAATAGAAACCTCAAGTAGATAAATACGGAACGAAAATTAAGTTTTATTGAGTTAGCAATTAAGTAATAAAAAAATAAACGTTTCTAAGGATGTTTCAAATTTCTGAAATAATTATTTGTTATAAAACACCAGAGGCACATTTTTCAATTTCTATCAAGTTTAATGACAAAGAAGGAGAAATCATCTTGAGAAGACAAATTTTACCTCCTTGAGTACAGATCAACCTGGAATCTTCAAGCTGACTTTTGAGGTGTTTTCTTAAAAATAAACATTACATCAGAATGACGGAATGATTTAATAAGGATAACGAACAAAATTTCTAAAGCTAGATAAATGCCTGAACTATAGGATCTTTAAGGGATTCCTTCAGAACTGTGGAGGGATAATTACCAGAGATGAAGCTATTCTTCTTAAACTACTGTAGCGCGGGGCGGGAGGAACCCCTAATATGCCAGTTACAAGATGAAGAACATCAGAAGATGAACATGAGAGCGCGGAGCTATATGAGAGTATCGGCTGTTGATCTGTAAATCGAGATGTAATGGCACCGGGAACATCTTTCCTCTGATCACGTGGCCATCAACTCCTCCTGCAACTCATCCTCGGCAAAAGGACAGCTCATCTTCTTCATGAGGCCGATTTCACTCTCCAATGGAGTCGGGGGCGATAAATGCTTTGGAGCAGTATGGCAACTGAAAAAAACTAGTGAACTAACATGGAGGACATAACAGAGCAATAAATAATTTTGTTTAGGAATACAAGGAAAGTTTAAATAATATGGCACATTACATTTATGTAATTAATGTATTAATTATTTGAACCTAATACAATAAAATCAAACATTACTATGAGAGACCTGAGACGCGGGCTGCCACGACTCATCACAACGCTAATTTCTATTCAATTTTATGTGCCATTATATGTATATATTTACGCTTTTATTTAAATTAAATTATAAATATGAAAGAATATTTAAAATGGTAAATTAAAAGTTTCCTTTACAAAAAAGACTTCTTTACATGCGAACTAATTTTTATGTCACTCGAGGGACGAAGGTTGGTATAAGAACCAATTTGGATTCAGAAATTATATTGTAATTGCCTATTATATTGTAATTTCTTAGTTGGACCCTTTTTCTGATAAATATTTTTTAACATTAGATCTATTATTTGCAAAATTAAAATCTGTTTAAGAAAATCGGCTAATTCTGTAAATATTCCTCCAAAAATGTTTTACAGCGTTCCTTTAACCGGTAGGAGTGATCTGTAAAGAGTCTTACTTGGTTAATAGTGTTATATTTGTTGTTAATTAGCCAATGGACCATTGGGGTGGTGTGTATTTAAAAGTTAATTACATCGTCAATACTGTAACAAAAAAACTTATCGAGTCGATTATTTTTATCGTAGTACTTAACCCTTCGTTAAAACTTGATAGTGTAAGATGCATCCTAAACAGCATTGTATCATAGTCTACAATTGATGGATATCGATATTAATACGATACAATTGCTGGAATCCTTAAGTAGCGTGGCAAATGAATCAAATACAAATCATTAGAAAACCTCTACATGCAATAAAAACTCAACATTGCAGACTACCTGCAATATAATAATAAAATAAAGTTAATATCATTAACTTTCTGCTGAAAGTTGACAGTCACAAGAAGGTGGCTCCATATAGCCAAAGAGACAGTCCGCTAAAATTGTAGGTTTTGGCATGCAACAAGATATTTTCAATTTTTTAAAATAAGGATACTGCTGTGTCTGTGTATGAAAATCTAAATTTTGGCCTTAGCTACTTGTAACGTCAAACCGTAAAAAAAAAAAAGCGCCTTTTTTGAAAGAATTCTGAATATGTGAATGTCTCTCTGTCCCCGTTTAAGCTGCAGAGTCCATTTTCTTCTCAAATTGTAAAAATAAAAATTAGCCTATTTTTTTATGAAGATAACAAACTTTTCTCTAGAATTAACTGCTCCTCAGATATTTTGGTGAGACGTAAAAAAAGGTCAAAATTTTCGATTTTAGTAAACAAGAACAACATATCAAAAATCAAAACTATCCTCTTTTTTATACTGATTTGTTGGACTATATCCTCTCCAACAATAAACTGGAACTTATTCAATAAACTATATATTTATTAAACACCATAACAGAAGAAAATGGAAACAAACTGCTTGAGAAATACAGGAAAAATAATAATAAGATAAAGGAATGCATTAACCACTACAGAAGATGTATCCTGAGATGGTTATATTAATTATTATCTTTATTAATTTTGAAAATAACAACAAATTACAAAATCACAAATAAGTTGTAAACAATCAGCAATTCATTGTATAAACAACTATTTAATGGAAATCTCAAGGAAGATAATATGCAGAAAAATTACCTCCAATGCAGTTGCAAATGATAATTCCAGATCGAACGGTAATAAGAAATTTATTGCCTATTGTATGCTAAGCCGTTAAGGGCCGATGACGAGATACTCCACCGCCTGTAGTCCTTCTTCTTCTCCTAATTACCCGCGAGTATTCAAAGGAGAGCCTTTGGATGACCAGACGTGAGTGGACAAGAAGATCGTATTAGACAAAGGCTGGGGCTGTCCCGACAATGGCCAGTTTACAGTTATTCATTTGAATATTGCAGAGGTCTGGGCAGGTAGTCCTCTCCTCCTGGATTTATCGTCCGAGAGCTCTCTCTATTGATGGTCATATTGTGCTCCGTCCCCCTCCTAACGGGATGTCTTCTTCAAGACTTTTCTGGTCCCTTTGGAGTATGGCTGAGCTGAGGAACGGTTTAGAAACTGCGTATGATCATCTTTAATAAATGATCTATGTTGAAAAAAAATTTAGGAACATAACACCTTATAACAAGAACTTTAACATAAATATTAGTTGTATAAACTATCAAATTAACCATGGTTTTCTTTTTTGTAAAACTCGTTTTCATTTGCTGGCTGAAAACATATTTTTTCGTAATAGCATTTCTTTTCCATGATCGATATTAGTAAAGACTGACGTCAACACTGATGTCAATTAACCTTAGACAGGAAGCGCCTATTGGAGTCCCATATCCGAGCACGCGTTTGATTTTGTCAGCAAGTGCAGTTTTCCTACCCTTCTGAGAATATGTTCAGTCCTGATATAATCTATTATGTGTGGCTTCTTTTTTTTTTAATGTAAGGACTTAAAGAAATTCGTAGTAGCACACAAAATATCATTTTTTCCAGAGAAAAATCCCTTTTCTGTCTCACTTTCAGAACAGTTGCTTGCTCGGTTCTACTATTATATTCCTGGTTAGAAAGATTTATATTGGCTTATGTTTTATGTAAACATTGAGCTATTAGTTGATTCATAATTGGCGGTGTGTTCACAACCTGCATATTGATATCATTGTTGCGATGTAGGACGAAATAAAAATTTGTGTATTTACAAAGCGTTCGATATAAATGTTAAAAGCAAAAAATGAGTAAATGCAAAAAATTTTCAACTGTTCTTTGTATTTATGTGTGATATGAAACGTCATCTTCAAAACCACCGCCCGTCCTTTCTTTAGGATTTAAGAGAAGAATAGTTATTTTCTTCAAGTTATTTCAAGGGAGAAGTAACAGATGCCTGTCTGGATTTTAAAACTAGCGATGTCAAATCTTTGAGTTTTTTCGATTGTTTGACGTTTAGAACTTTTAAAGCAAACACAAAATATACTAAGGTGATAATCTAAAATATATATGTTTTTGATTTAAAAATTAACTGTCGAAAAATATTATTATAGTTAATCGTAAAAATTTTATTAAAGAATAATGATCAAGGTATGATTTTTTTCACTAGATGTCATTTTTTTTTAGGTATATTCAAAAATAACAATCACTTTCGATAAAAATCTAATTTGGTTTTTATTTTTATTATTATAATAATCGATTTAAAACCCTCCCTATATTATTCATCACTTTCTTTATAAAAAATATAGGATTATCTATCTATTCCTGTTGTTCGTTCAGGAATAAAGATATTAATTGCATTGTTTGGTTCTTTAAGACCTGATCATAATTCTCCCGGTCACCGTTAGACGACACACTGGGACACTGAGGAGACATTCAAACGCTACCCCGTTGTGATCCAAAGTTACAACCCAATGATGGCCATGACAGCTCACTGAAGCTAGGGTCATTAATAGATCCCGGAACTGAACCATCTTATTCAGCTCGCGCCAGTTCCTCAGGACCTGCTGTAAATCATCAGGACACTTAAGACCCAGAAGCCTCATCGTAAATCCTTAATACCTTTGCGGTTTCGACTCTTAGGGACACCGTTCTTCGGCAGGACCTGCCGCAACTGCGCCTAATGGAGCCAATCGAAGGATTAGGATTTGGTTTTAGTCATTCAAAGAAACTTCAATGCCCCTTAAAATTTATTTCAACAAATAAACTTATCCGTAATCATTCATAACAAAGCTTAAGCAGCCTCATATTATAAGTCACTATTTGGCAAAAATTAGTTAGACCTTAATCCTTTACATATAATTTCGAGCTCGGTCCATTTCCGAGGCCAAATTTTGAAGACCAAACTGCCAGTTTTTTCCCATATGTAGCAAATGGAATCCTTTGTCCACATGTTACAACTCAGCTGTTTTTCAAGTTATAAACCGGTGAAATGGTTTATAATTCCATGGCATAATTCCACTTTTTGATATGGATATCTCTTTTTGGTGGAGTCTATAATTTTCTTGAGTAATGTTTTTTTCACCAACTCAATTTCCGATTGTTCGGAACCTGTCCGATAGCCAAGGAACCTTCCAATACACTTTTGGAAAGTTAACAAATATATACTAGTCTTTGAATTTTCATTATAAACATTTAGGTAGTTGATAGTTTTGTAAAGTTTTGAATAATAAATACAATTTCATAATAAATAATAAATTGAATAAGTTTAATAAAAGTTTCAGTGTTGAAGTTATTAAACGTTACAGTCATTGCTATCCCATACTTGAGCATGTTGCACAGGAACATCTGGTTCTAAAAGAGGATATTAAGCATTGCCACTGTAATAGCATCATCTAACACAGTACTAATAGCGTAAAAAAAAAAAAAACGTGGAGTATGAAACTAAAAAGTAGGTACCCAAACCATCAGCCTAGAACCATTATTCGAGGCTATTAGGCTCCCAGCGATAACTGAAGATGTTTTCTCTAGAACTGCTGCATTAACTTCACGTGCTTGGATCACAGGTCGTTTACAACTGTATAAAATTTGTATTTGTTTTTTCTGTTTTGTATCTTAAATAATTCTGTTTTGATTTTGATTTGCATTTAATAAATATCTGATTTTCATCATCGGTATGAGCGAATCACCCATACATCATTAGTCTCCTGATTTAATAATGGCTAATGATACCAAGAAACTTTGAGAAACTTTCCTTATTGTCTTTCTTACGATTTGATTCTTGATTTCAAGATATCATTTCTAATAAAAGATTTTATTGACCAAATATTACAATCTGCAGTGCTGTTGAGTGTCAAGCTAGCGATTTTCTACTTGATTCAATTTTCGGACAATTACACTTGCTCTTTTAGGTTATTGACTTATTTACTTCCAAATGCTAATCTACAACAAACGCTTATACAAAAATATTAAACATTTTCTACAAAACATCTCAAACTTAATAGATTTATGCAGGACAGGGATTTTCAAAAGGCCTGTTTAAAATAAAAAAAAAAAAAAAAAAAAAAAAAAAAAAAAAAAAAAAAAAAAAAAAAAAACATGGATGGTTGACCTCTTTGAGTAACAAGAGCATTGTATTTGGATCGAAAAAAACTCTCATTATCTCTGTCTTCTTCCTGTACGTGATGCCTTGTTATTGTGATGTATCCCTGTCTGATTTAATAGTTTCCAGAATTGCTAAACTTATACTTAAGTTAGGTTGTAGAAATATTACTTTCCTTCAAGTCCATGCACCAACCACAGGATCTACAAATGAAGAAATTGAGGATTTAATGAAACTTTGGAACGTTTCCTTGAAGAAGATCATAATAACTTAGTCTTGCTTGGCGATTTAAATTCTAAAGTTGGGGCAAAGGAATTAGGAGACTACTCAGCGATAGGAGAGTACGGAATAGGGAAAAGAAACGATAGAGGCGTAAAACTTGTAGAATTTGCGGTTAAACATCAATTTAAGATTCTGAACACTTTTTATAAAGCAAAATTAGAGAAAAAATGGACATGGAAAGCCCCAAATCTAGAAAAACATGGAATTGACTATATTCTGGCAAAACAGAATACAGGCATGAGTTTTGTGTATCCTAAGACGGAAGTCAAATTTGATTCCGATCACCGACTTGTTATGGGACAAATGAAAATAAATAGTAGAAAATTTTTTGCAGGTTCTAGAGCACCTTTCAAGACAACAATTCCTGAAAACTATCTTGAAAATTTAAACAGAAGAAAGAAGGAAATATATTTTGACAAAGAAGACCATATGGAAAATTTATACTCCAATCTACTGAAACTTATTAGGGACTCATATGAACAGAAAACTGACACTCAAGAAACAAGGGACAAACGAAGCAAGAAACCCGGAAACTAATAGAGGAAAGAGAACGACTAAATAGAATTATTAACAAATCACTTGAACAAAAGGTTGAACATGCCGAGATTCGCAAAATAGTTAGAAAAAAAGATCTCTCTTGATCTTCAGCAATATAATGAAAGAATAATCAATGATTGTTTATCGAGCACAGGATCCATAAAAGAAATTAAACTTCAAACTGCTTTTTTTAATAAAACACTTATTAACAGGATAGACACAACAAAAGGAATCTCTATAACAAACAGACAAGAAATAGTACGTGAGATAACGGAATACTACAAGAACTTGTATGTAGAGATGATACTAGTACAAAAGCCGAAAATCACCCAAAAATAGTGCAGGAAAACAAGGACCTAAGCATTCTTGAAGAAGAGATAGAAAAGGCTATTAAATCCTTGAAAAAGAAAAAGGCCGCAGGTAGTGATGGTATACGTGAGACTATGATCGAAGGAAAAGAAGAATTGATCCAACCTCTAAGTATAATCTTTAACAAAATAATCAATGAAAAGATAGTTCCACGTGAGTGGAAGGTTAGCAAAATAATCGTTCTTCATAAAAAAGGAAAATAAGATAATTTGGAAAACTTTCGCCCTATTTCACTAACACAAAGCTTTTACAAACTATTTTGCAACATAATAAAAAACAGAATAATAAACATTATTTACCAGGATCATGATATAGAACAAGCTGGCTTTCGTCCCTCATTTAGTACAATAGATCAACTCCAATGTATTAATCAGGTCATCGAGAAAAGTATAGAATATGACAGGCAAATCTACCTATGTTTTATCGATTATGCCAAGGCATTTGACTCTATTAGGCATAAATATATCTGGGAAGCACTACATGATTGTAGTGTAGACAAACCTTACATTGATATAATAATCGAATTATATAGGAAAGGAAAAGCATTTATAGCTTTAGACAAGGAAGGCGATTATTTTGAGATTGAACGAGGAGTGAAGCAAGGGTGCCCCCTATCACCAATTCCGTTTAATTGTGTCCTAAATAAATTTTTTAAAGAACTAAATTGGGAGAATCTGGGAATATCAATCAATGGGAAAATGTTAAATAACTAAAGATTTGCTGATGATATATGCCTACTATCACCGAACATCAATGGTCTAAAGAGAATGATAGGAGACATAGTAGAAACCAGCAAAAAGTATGGACTGGTCATAAACACAGCAAAAAAAAAAATAATGACCAATTCCATTGAAATTCCAATTTATTCAAAAATAACCAGATAGAGTATGTAAAAGAGTACATTTATTTAGGACAAACTATTAAATTCCAGGAAAAAATGAATAAAGAAATAGATAGAAGAATCAAGCTCGGTTGATGTAAATATTGGTCACTCAAAAACATTTTTAAAAGCAACCTAGCAATAGCACTTAAAACCAAGGCCTTACTACATGTGTGTACCCTACGGTTCTCTACGGGGCCCAAACTTGGACATTAACCAAAAAACATGAACGTAGATTAAATTCCATGCAAATGAAGCTTCTAAGGAGTCTAATGGCAATTACGAAGAAAAATATAGTTAAAAATGCATGTATTCTTCGAAAATTTAATGTTAAAAGCTGAACGGTCGAAGCTCACCGACTGAAATGGAATTGGGCAGGGCATTTGGCAAGGAAGAAGGACGAAAGATGGTCCAAGGCATGTACCGAGTTGATCCTGAGAGAAGACAGCAGGAAAAGGATTCGCCCGCATCTTAGGTGGAGGGACGAAATTACACAGTATGTAGGAGACAACTGGTGGCGTGTGGCGAGGGACAGAATCAGGTGGAAGAAGGTTATCAACAATATTTAGTTTCTTGTTCTGATTTGTGGGGTTTCTGTTTGTTTGATTGTAGTTTTTTATTTGTTTTTGTTTTGATTTATATATATAATTTTCTGTTCCGTTGGCTGTAGCCGACTTTTAAGTTCCTCCTATGGGAGAGGCTTTTGTCTTTATAGATGTCAATAAAGCTTATTATTATTATTATTATTATTTCATTCAAAAAGTTGTAAATGTAATCAGTTGTAAAAAAAAAAACAAAAAAAAATAAAGATTTACTAATGATCTCCTTTATTCCGGGTTTTCTTAACCGGCGCTTCCAAAGGATCAAAATTCATACCATATGTTAAAAAAATTATATTAAAAAAAAGATTACATTTCCTTAAGAAATAAAATTTTCCGCATTCAATAAATATCAACATTTTATCTGTTGTATCATTTCTTTATTGACGTGTTTTTTTCTCCATTCAGAGTAAAATATTTTTTTTTTCCATGATGTTATGTTAGTTAACATTCTAATTACAACTGATTTTTCTCGTTATCCCAGTAACTCTGACAACGAGTGTCTACTGTAATTATAACATACTTTACCCATCTATGATAGACGTCTTTTAGACTATTATTTTGTTATATTGTGTTATTTTATTGCATATTTTTTATAACTCTTTACTCGTTCCACGTAAAAAAGTTAAGCCATTGTTTTTATTTATTTATTTTTATTTTTATTTTTGTCAATATATCGCTCATGGGGCAAGAAAAGTGACACAACTCAAAAAAAATCATTTTACCCTTTATTTCAGAATAATGATCGTTTTTGGTCTGCCATGAAACAGGAAAAGTTTCATAAAAATATCTCAGCGGGCGGCCTCAAAATTGCGTTATGTGTGCTTTATCCAAAGTTACGTTTATCGAACATAGGAAGCAGGAACAGTGACATATTTCAGTTGTGTCTTGACCTTCACAAAGGTAGCTTGTACGGGGAGTTAAGGACAGTGTCATATTTTGAGTTGGGGCGGTTTTCTTGCCCATTAGCGATATTATTATAATAACTTCTAAAACTTCTTTTGACTCTCCTCAAAAATTTGATGTTTTTGAGTTGTGTCACTTTTCTTGCCCATGAGCGATATATTGATACATCCAAATGGCTTTTATATACATATATTTACAAATAAAAATAGTGCCATTATGCATGTTACTGAAGCATATAGTACATTTTTTTTGTAGTTTACCTATTTGGAATTATTTACAATAGGAAAATGTAAGCCATTAATCTACAGGAATAATATAAGGCAACTTTATGGTATCTCATCCATCCGCTGCTGACATTCTTCAAGAAAGATCTCTAACGAAGCCTACTCATTTGAAATCATTTCGCTGTTTTCTACAACTTCTATATAAGGCATTCATTTGGCGGATAGGTTACCGTAGAAGCTAAAACAGCTGAGATCGCTTTCGAATAACCTTGTCGAATTCGTAAAGAGCAGCCCAATTGTAGTCAGCATTGGATAATTTCTTTAAATAACTGTTCCTTCCATAATAAATACAGCGAAGACCCTAGCAGTAATGTACACTCGTGTTTTACAACTAACCATTAGAGGTGTTCTCCGAGGGAAGAGGGGGTAAATACTAGAGAACAGCCAAACCTATTTCCTAGCTTAGTCCATGTTATTTCCCTGGGTTACAAATAGTTTTCTCAACAGTAAAAATACAAATAATACTATTTTTCTAAGAAATTGAAATTCTTTTTAATGTTACATGGGTTCAGAGAACTACATAGATGATTTTTTTAGTGTTATAATTATGTAGATATTCTGTTTATTTTGTTTATCCCTCAAAACTTTATGGAGTATCTAAGAAGCTAGAATGGAGTTGTTTATTAGTTAATAATAATTAGCAAACATTCTCTTTCAGGTTATCAAAACATCCATCACAACACAAGTTTAATTCTATAGAAACCATAATATTTTTTCCAAAGAAGTTTGTTCTTAAAGAGAATTTACTATGACTCATCCAGATAAATAAACAGTTGTTTCGTAAGTGGATGTTCATCTAACCTAAATGGAAAACAGTTTTTCTTGGTATCTTGATTTGTTCTTTATACACGATAATGAACGGACTAAGAAGATACTGTAATTCAACAATTATATTCATCCGACTAGAAAAAAAAATGAAAAATAAACGTTGTATGAAAAATTTAATATTTTAAATGAGATAACATTAAGATTTCAAAACTAGGATGAGTCGAATTTGTAGTGTTAACTAAAGTAGATTTTGTGCATTACATTATTATTAAATTTAATCTATTGTTAGCTAAGATAAATAATTTATATAAAACTTCCTTTTAAAATCGCCCATGTCGACAAAGCCTTTTGAATAATTTTTCTATTCTGTTAGATGGTTTCACATCTCGTGGAGAGCCAAGAAGCTATTTATTCTGTTCATCTTTCCTCAATACTGTATCTCAACTGAAATCTGCCTTTAATTATAATTATAATGGATTTTGAAAATACACCCTACATTAAAATCTATTTTATTTATTCATTTCAGTCTGGGTCATCCTATTCTACATTTATTCTATTCGATACGTGTATAGAACTATTTGGTCTAATTACAGGTTAGTCACACGATCAGACCATTCTGTATTAGCTTCTTCCAGCAGGTTCTGATATCTGTCCTTGTATTGTGCCCATCCCACCCAAATATCTTTATCCCACATCGAATCCTCCTATTCTGTCTTATAATTAGGAGTCTCGTCGACATTTCTTCTTCTGCCACTATCGATACGTCCAATAAACAAAAGCCTGCAAAATTTCATAGGGGACGATTTTAGGATTGGGGAATATATTATATTATCACATTGATATCTTAAATAAGTCTGCCAGGAATTCTTATTTGATGTCCTTAATTGAATAACTAATAATATCAATGTCACTTTTTAAAGCCAGGAATCTGTACTACTTTATGAATGGACAAGCCATTTTTCGTTTGTGTTCACTAACCACAAAAACAACTAAACCAATGTGTACCAAATTTTAGCTACATCATCGTCATGGTTCCAGTAACCTTAAGCAGTAATATAATGTACAATAATATAAATTTAAATGTACAATGGTGAGTGGCAGAAACGATGTTTGCCACACTGTCATACTTTATGATTGGGAATTATAATCCTAATAGATTAAATCAATAAAATTGTTTCTGCCGGATAAAAATTATTACTAAATCAAAATTTTTTTTTTTTTTTTTTTTTTTTTTTTTTTTTTTAAAGCCTCCGATTTTATTTATGATTTTGATAATGATAGAAATGATCTTTTCTTGCCTTTCGGCATTTTAAGACGTAATTCTGCTCTGCCATCTCTGGAGGGTCTTTGGTCCACTGAAGGTACTCCCTTTACGTGTCGAGTGTGGAGGAAAACACTCTGCCGGCTATGGTGGTCATCGGGTCAGTCCGTAAGGTCTGAACCCCTTCCCTCGGCGAGTACGTCCGCTAAGGGGATTGTGCCTTGCCACCTCCCAGGCCTTGGAGGCGGGGCTATGTCCCTGAAGAGAGGGTTGGCGCTGTAGCTCAGCCCGTCAAAGAACTCGACGTGCCGGCGTCCGATGTAAGCCGGGATCGTAGGCAACCTCAGCTCCTCGAGGATCCGGGTATTTTTGGCCCTCTCTAGGCGGGTGCCGCGGACGATTCGCCGAAGGACGGAGTTCTGGAAAGTCTGGAGGGCGCGAAGTGTACTTGTGTACATATGATGCAGCAGTGGAGCACCGTGGAGGAGGGTGGGTCTTATAATGGATTTATAAATTTGGATTTTAAGTCTAAGGGATATCTGAGGAGAGGTTAAGAGGTGATGGAGGCGGAAATCAAAAATGCAGATTCCTTGCTTTTTTATATTCAGTGTATAAATAGTATTCATGGGACTGTATGCACTTAAAATGCGGTCCATAGTATCCAAGAGTTTCTTAATAGTCTCTGTCCTTCTAGATTACCATTAAAATATAAAATTAGATATCCAATCATTCTTCATACACCAGATCAGTGCAACTTTAAACAAGAAAAAAATTATTGCTAAGCGTGAAAATAAAGCTGAATTGCATACTTCAATGCAAGATTTTTACCAGATAAAAAAATAAAACTTCAAATATTAGCTAAATTTATCTAGTTCTTTGCTTATAAGAGCAGGCGAAGCCGCGGCGGAGGAGGGGGGGTATGCTTGCATAAAATAAAAAACAAATTACTGCCCTAACTAACTTTACTCTCGTCTACTACCGGTTTTTTTTTTTAAGTATTTATTTTTACAAAATAGTTATAATTAATTTTTTACAATCAGAGCTACGCTTTACAACGTCACAAAGGACTAAAACTGTCATATTACACAGAACACTAGACTTACCAAAGGTGACAGAATACGTTACAAGGAGGCATATCAAATTCTTTGATACCCTGAAGCACACGACTAAACCACTATTTAACACATTAAAAAACCACAGAGGTAGCAAAACTACGTTAAAACACTCAGACTTGACTAAGATGACTCAACACACTCTTTCCCAAACATCTAGTGAGCCCCATCACTAGATCAAGATTTATTGTATTGTTATTTTGTTATTTATTGTATCAAGATTTCATACTTTAAACAAAACTCCCTTACAATGCACCAAGTGTAGAAAAAGGGGTGAATTCATATTTTTCTTATTGTATAATTAGTCAATAAAAATGTTTTATTGATTTCATGATTTAAGAAACTAAAATCTTACAATTCCTCAAAACATTTTATTTTACTCCATACTTTGTTTTGCTGTCACATATCTGCTTTTATTTAAAATTGTTTCTCCAAGGTACATCCCAGCCGATGTACTGAAGATGCTCTGAGCCCATCTATCAGTATACCACATTTGCACCAATTTTGGGCTAATTTATACTGTACATCCACATGCAGAATAATATACAGATGGTAGTTTAGATACTAAAAAATATTAAGATAGTGAAACATTTCATTTTATAGACGATTTTACATTTTCGTTTAACTAGAACGTGAATACTGCTTTTAGCCTTGGGATACAGTTTCACCACTAAGGTAATCGTATAGACCCTGCTTAGAAATGACCTCTAGAAGATCGCGGTACTCGGTCGGTCAGGGCGTCCGTCCGTATGCAAACGAGGAGGCATAAGGTTGAAGCGAGGCGTGTCGCTCGGCCACTTAGCTGGACACAGATAGAGGTTCCCAATAGGGCACGGCTGGTACTTTAGGTTCTTCTGCTCCATTAGTTTGGTGAAACTTCACAGATAAAGCTTTTTTGACTTATCTCGAGGAAACAGCGTTTACCCTAGCCTGGTTCCTTATTTAGGCTCTACGCCTTGGAAGTGTATTGATGGCCCCTTGTTTCAGGGATTCACTCTTAACCGATAAAGCTCCACGGAATGGACCAGAATCCATCAAAGTTTAAACCTTTTCATTGGCCATCTGTCTGTTAAGATTAGCGTGATGGGCAGTGTTATGAACTGAGTGTTAGAAAAAAAAAATAGAGTCGAAAGTGCTCGATGTGAAAATTTATCTGACTTTGAATTGTCCACTTCTTGGGGAACATTTATGTGAAAAAAACAAGATCTCAAAAAAACGTTATCTCAGTTTAGATTAAGGATCAAAGCAAGGAAACGTAGTATACGTTTTTCGGGTAGGTATACATTTACATTCGTGTACGATCAGTAACTACAATCATTTTTCGGTCATAGCTAATAAAGGTTTATGACAACTAAAGTACGTAATGTAGTTCTTACTGGTGAGTAGAGATTCAGTATGGACATGCACATGTGACTATGTGAGGAAATCAAAGTCATCCAGAAAATGAAGCAATGTACTTCGAAACATGTTGAAGAAAATAAAAGACAAATAGGAGTTATGCCTTTAAAAAGAAATACTTACTGATGAGGTTGATATTAGGTACAGACACTAAGTCTATATTTACTGGATTTTTTATTATTAATGAGTTACACTATAATAATATTAAGAATAATGACATTATAATTAATGATAGTAATATCAATATTAATTAACAATATTAGTTTTTGTTGTTAATGAGTCACACTAGACTCTAGTGTGTCCTTGAAATAGGAACGTAATATTAAAAAAATAATATCATTAATATTAATTATTTAAATCCAGGGCTGTAATTGATATTAATTATGGTTATTAATGAGTAACAATAATAATTGTTACGTGGGGTAACAGACGGTTGCACTCTTGAAACCCAGTTCGAAGTTTTATTTGCATGAGAAATTCTCAATATAATCGCCTGGAAATATCGTCATAGCTGATTTGGTTGATATTTTACATAATTTATTAGAATGGCTTATTTAGGTAACTATGGAATTATTATTAGTTCCACATACAAGCCTTTCAAAAAAAAAAAAAAATGTGTGTATTGGGTTGTCCAGGAAATTAATGTAGGCTTATATGCATTCATTAAATCAACTTTCAACAATACAATTTTTATGTTTGACAAGTTATATCTTCGTTTATTATTCTTTTTTCTTTCTAAGTGTTCTGACAAATTCATTTTAAGTCAATCGGAAAGGTGAGAAAGTTCGAAATGCATTAACTGACCGCCAACGTCCCACTTATGTCAACAAAAAAATTATTTGAGCTTCGAAATGAGACATTCCTCCTATCTCTCCTACTCTCCATATCACACGCTGACTACCAATTTTTTAGACAACTGGAATAGTTTTTAAGAGATAAAAATTTTATGATGAAAATTTGACAGGAAAAGCGTTTTTAGAATTCGTAGATACCAAATATTTAAGCATCTATTCACAGGGTATAGAATCGTTGTTATTTTGTTGGCATAAATGTATTGAGAGCAATAAAAAAAAATTTCTCGATCATTGATTTTATTTTAAAAACCTGCATTAATTTCATATATTGAAAATTCAGTATATTTATCATAATTTGTTTTTAAGTACAGTTGATAACGTTAAATTCTGTTTCAAAAATTGTCTCCTCTAAGTAAATGACTGTTATAAGAATGTCCTGAGAAGTACATTAAACATTGCAAATACAACTGCTGCGTCATTGTCTAATCAGTACCATAGAAAGGGCCACCGAGGATAACTAGTTAGAGAGACATATTGGAATCGGATCAGATATGGAGCTGAAGTCAGTTGAGTAACGCCTACACCTGAATGAGGCAATCTAGGACCGAACAATAAAGAAGGCAGTGTATTTGTTAGATGTCAATGATGGTCAATTGTCCATCGATGGCTTTGTCACCGTGAAGATGGTAGATAGCGGTGGCTGAAATATTTTTATTGGCAGCCACCTGGACCTCTATCTACTCCTCCATCTTCCTATCTCCGCCATCTCTCATTGTCCGTCCTCTGGGACTACATCACCTTCCACAATGGCTCTTGATGAGCCCCTGTTCTTTGCTGTCGTTGGTAGATAATGCAAAAACAGTATTCCCGAAACCAGGTGGAGTTGGCAGCTTGCAATCTGTATGTTTATGGCCGTTGTATTGTTTCCTTATCGACTGATGTAGGCGTTTTTTGTTGTTTGTTCAATTTTGATAGTAATGTAAAAATATTAACTATTAATAAAAATTAAAATGACATTAATATAACAAAAAAAGTTAAGCCATTACCACTACAACCCATAAAGGGTTCTAGGTTCAATAAGATTTTAACGTTTCTTGGACAACGGTTGTGCATGAAGGAGATTTGGACAAAATCACAATTAACCAGTGGCTGGGTATTACTTTGAGGAACTTTTTAGGAGAGCGGAATAACTAATATGGTATAATTGGGGTACCAGATGGGACCTCAGACCTCAACAATAACTCAACGCTACGGTGCATGCAAGAAACCTCTGACAACATATAACGTTATTCCATAGTAAAGAGATCAGATCCAGGATGTTTATCGTAAGCTAGCGCATTCTCTGGAGGCGGAATTGGCTAAGTTACCATGCTTATGATATTCGATTACTCCATAGAACGGTTTTCCACAGAACGGTTTCATACAAATCATGAAATGTTATTTCCACCACCTTTTCAATTTTGATGTATTCCTGTAATTTAAAACTCAAAGAATTTAGATAATTAAAGGACGTTCAAACTGTATTTTATGACTACCACATTAAATAATAGGTATATACATGGTATGTCCCTCCTAGTGTAAAAAAAAAAATTAGGTGTAACAAGATCAAAAAAGAAAAAAAACACCGCTGACCTTACCTTTCTATTCCAATCTGTTACAGATATACGATAATTCAAAGACTTATTTGAGGAAACCACGTTTTTTGCCATAAAAGCTGTAATATCTCAACATTGTTCAAACATTTTTCAAATTTTGACCACATTTTTGTATTTAATATTAAATTTCCTATTCGACACGAGCATGTCATTTTTCAAAGGCGGTATTGTAGCTCAATGGGCAGGGCGATAGGCTTCTAGATCTCTGACCCAGGTTCGAGTCTGTTAGAGGTAGATAATTATTATCTAATATCAACCAAGGTTTGATTCTTCCTGGGGCATACCCAGCCACTGGTTGAGTGTGATTTTTGTCTTAATCTCCTTCATGCACAACCGTTGTCCAAGAAACGTTAAAATCTAGGATTAAGGAGTTAAGACCTAGGACTGTTCTTGGGTTGTAGTGGTAATGGCTAAACTTATTTTTTTTTTATATTAAGGTTAATTTTTATTAATTAATATTTTTTTCGTAACTATCACATTTTTAATTTTTTGTTGAACCTTTTTATAATATAATTTTACTGCGCTTAGCTATGATTTCTAATGCACGAAAATCCGTTCTTAACTGTCTCAGAATTAACGGTTCACGGGATAGTTCTAACTTTAAAATAAAGCTAGCACATAAATTGTTTATAAATTGGCCGACGTGGAGCCTTGTTTTTTCTCTTGTATTATTTATATATTGGTGTAAACTTAGGTCATATCCAAGATGAAATAGTCTAAATTTACCAATAGATCCTAAATTGGACGGATATGATAAAATATTGTTAAGAAAGAGTAGGTATACTAAGTTTAAAGTTTTATAAAATCAAAACCAGCTTGTAGCTAAAATATTGATAGTCCTAATAATACAATTTATCTGCAAACTCTGTTATCCTCGAATATGAATTAGCGCTTATACTCTGCGATGCAAATGCCTCAGCGTATCGGCTGCTATTGGACGGATATCGCGGGTCTGAACACTGCCGCTGAAGTAAATATTGCCCTATGAGGCTATAAAAGATGGGGAGCCATAAAGAAGGCGATCTGTTAGCGCTCTTTAATACCCTTCTTCTCGTCTTCTAGGATAGTAACAGTAAGCCGAGGCTCTGGTCTATAAATTATATAGTCCTATTGTTATCATAGATTGCTTCTTAAATGCAAATATTAATCCTGTCTTTAAGCAACACTTAAATCCACAAGTGTCAGAACTTGGAATATTCAATTTAATAACAAAGAAAGGAGTGGTGAATATTTGATTGCAGATAAATAAATATGTAGATTTTTGTGGGATCAGTAAGAATTAATAAAAATATAAAATTGTATACAGATAAAAAAATATTCATTATTCACTTTGTTAAATATATTTCTTACCTATAAATAAATAGAAAAAAAAATGTTCGTTATAATTTAATTATTATTTCTACATTAGCTGTCATCGAATATTGATTTTTTGTTATTTATTTATTTTTTTTCATTATTTCCTATAAACTTTTTTGAGTGCCTTCCATAGTGGTTGGACCACTGTGGTTCGGGGTTCCCCTGGGCTGCTTGTAAATATTGTAATACCTTTTTTTTACTTTTCTTTTCTTTAGTTTAGTTTATTTGTTTTTACAATCATTAACCGAATTTACTATATTTTATATCATTTCTTATATAAACTAACCGTCAAAAGTATTTCAATACTTTTAAATATTTGAAGTTTATAAAAATGTATTTTTTTTTTCATAATAAAGATAGGTTCTGAAGTCTATAATAAACATTCCTAAACCAGACATAAACAATTTTTATTAAAATGAATTACAATGTCTCTTCCAATAAACAAAAAAGTTAGAAAACTTACATGTTTTACAATTTTTTTTTAATTTTTAAGTTATATTTAATAAGACATATGGCCCCCTCTGGCTGGAATGACTACCCCCACTAGTCTTTGCATACTTATAAATAACGAAACTAATGATAAACATGGACTGAAGGAAATTTGAAAAAAATAATTTAAAATTCCATCGTTTGCTATTGACAGGTAAACACATTGATGTGTCTACCCCTTAATGTCTAACGTTTAATAAACAATATCAATATGAATATAAACCAAGTATGGATAAGGCAAAAACCAGGAAAATCTCGAGAATTATGAGTTTTGCAATACTTTTGACGTGGAATTTAGTTAGAGGCTTTCCATTTTTATATTTTTTTTCTCTTGATTTCATTTTTTTGTATGGATAATTGTCATCCATGTATGGTACTCATAGCCCTTTCTTAAGGCAGCTTGTGAGATTTATTATTTATAAAAAAAATTCTTTTCAATTATAAGTATTCTTGTAAAGAGTGAAGTATTCATGAAAACAAGTTGGATGCACGCAATATTCAAACTATAGCAGACATTAGTATAAATAGTTTATAATTTGATAATTTATAATTATTGATTAGAGATCTTTTTTAGCAACTACGTATTAAATAAAAATGAATACTGGGTCAAGATTTTTCACCCTCTACTAACAATAATAGTAAGAACAGTAACGGTTTATACTGCAATTCTTTATAAAGTTACGATTTATTAAATCCTCTCAGTATATTATTTTAAGCTGTAAAACTACCATTGCGCCAAAATAGATACTTTAATCCCTTATTAAGAAGCACAACTTAACCATATTTTTAGAAAGATGATATTGGAAATCGAGCTATGAAGGCAGTTAAATCGTTTTCAAAGTAATTCATGACGACTACCATCGATATTTTGTATATAAAATACAATATATTTATATTTTGAATATAAATACAATAATGTAATAACATGTAACACAACCTGATTTTGCCATGGATGTTAATTTTTTTTCCAATTTTTTTTTTATTTATTTATCTTTTTTTTGTTACTTCTTTGCAATTTTTTTTCTTATAATTTATTGTTATTTTATACTTCCGCAGTTACAATTATTCCAAAATCATCAGAAAACCTATCTGTTATGGGTGTCTCTTGCACGAGACTATACCTTTCCCGCTACTTTTGATAAATTATTATTGATATTGTTAAATAATAACTCAATAAATAAAAAAATATATATTCGAAATAATAATAATAATAATAATATAATAGTATAATAGTAATAATAGTATAATAGTAATAATCTTATTGAAAAATTAATGTAGATTTTAACGGTGCTATCAGATTTTCGGAGAAATTTTTAGATTAAAAGATATCACGGTTTTTCGACACCAGGTAGTGGTATCTTTCAAAATCGAAAAAAACGAAATTATTACGAAATGGTTGAGAATCGGACCATGGTTAATATGAACTTTTTTGTTCATTTTTTGGTGTCAAATCTACTAGTGAAGTTTGTCCCACGAGTAGCAACTCACCCTGTATATATTTTAGTTCATTATTTTTTTGCAGGAAGAATACATTTTCATTATGTGTATTCTGGTGTGATTTGCGTCCTAGAATAAAGTATATTTTTAAATGTCAATTCCAATTGCAATAAATAGCAATACTATAAATTTATTATACATTGCTTTGGTATTACACAGTCTCATTGCATTACATGTTTACGAAGATTTCTTATTATATTCAGTCATATTTCTTTTCTTTTTTTTAAATATTTTGTTTACCAATCCTTTCATACTATACGCCATTTTCCACTCGAATACATTAGTCTCCCGATTTGCTTCCCACTCGATTCCCGATAATCGTCCGAGACGTCTGAAAAAGAGATTCTAATCTAGAACTTTATTGAAGTGCTAGTGTACTAGTAAGTAGCTTTCACAAGTTATTACATGTCATTATGATCTCTTTCCTCAAATTTACTTATTGTACATTGTATACAGTTGTAAATATCAATAAATAGTTTTTTAAAAAACATATTATTATTTATTATAAATGATACTATGTTAATTATAAAAAAATTGCTCATATTTTAGTAACCTAATGCAATTGTTTATAGTTAAATGACTCCACCGAAAAACGTTTTTAAAATGTATAATAGTCCGTCTTAGTATGATATAGTACTCCATTATATTATTATACATGTAAATATAACAAATTAATATATGAATATAAAATCTAACCTACAAAACTAATAAAAACTTTAGATTATGATTTTCTTTAACTGATTACTCAAAATTTTATATTTGTCACTTAGAACGTTTTTCGGCGGACCCATTCAATTAATCTAATATAATTATTTTATTTTATTTGTAAATTAATATTAACTGTAAATAAACCCCTTTCGGTTCTTTTCATAGTGCCTAACAATTATGTAAAATAATTTTTGATAAAATTTTCCACAACTCATTAAATAATCAACATATAAATGATTAACTGAGTTGCGATATGAGATGCAGGAGGACGCGGACTGGAGGTGATGCCGTGCCGCTGTTCCCACGACTGAGAACCGATCTCATCCTAAAATTAAATATCTTCCCGCCCACGTCAGGGCCAGCTCTACGTGCCTCTCTCCCATTCAGTTTTAAAATCGTGACCTCTTCCTCCATTAACTATATCTTCCAGGATTTTAAATATCTCACAAAGTGGTCATTAGTCCCCCCCGATAGGAAAAATTGAAATGATAAACGACAGAAGATAGTATTGATATATGGTCCGTAAAGCGAATAACACTGTCGGCTCTTGTTGGCCGCGATAGCTACCTCTCTCTTCTGTATTGATCGTCCCACCCGAGAGACACAATTTTTACATTTGTTGAACTCAAGACTGTTGACAGAACTCGCTGATTTGAATACAATGGACCAAAAGGCGAAAATGACTTCAGTGGTTGGGGCCTATGATTCAGCCAAGCCGCTTTCTGCCAAAATTCTATGATACGATTCAACATGTCTTATCCAGTCATTCACCCCAAAGAATAGTTTTGTTTTTCTGGAATATGATAAATGTATGAAGATTTTTTTAACTGAACGTGATATTTTTTCTATTACCTGTTTCCCAAACCAATTTCTTATATGTTTTTATTCATATACGTCCCAAAAGAGAGATACATTTTATAGAATAAATACTGACAGCCTTACTAAAGGGGAATAACTTATTGTGAGCTTAAGGCTTCTATGCATACAATATATATATATATATATATATATATATTACATGATATAGAATAAAATTTAATTAAAAAAAAAGCAAATATTTTAATATACCATAAGAACATTATTACATCTTGGAACGCATGAGGCCAAGTCTGCCTCCCTCTTATATCGGACTTGAATGGATTTAGAAAGACATTTGAGCACTGGCTATCAAAGTCATCGAAATCAAGTAGCGGCTTAGAGAGTACTCCATTGCCATTGGCGCTTAGGACTTGAGTAGTGAATCAGACTATTTCCCGAACACCAACAGGAATATGAATTTACAAAAATCTCGTCGCCATTGATGTTTGAATCGGCCAAGAGAGTTATAATGATGTGTAGAACTGAATAAAGATTGAACCCTTGGGTTGGAATTGTTGTGAAGGTTTAATAGAATTTTAAGACTGAAGACTAAATATATTAATGGTTTGTTTTATAAGATTTTTTTCGGGGTCCATCTTTACATTTCCTGCTGTTTTTTTCGGGTTTTTTTGGGGGGTGGGGGCTAAACGTTCTTAGGTACTCCAATTAGAGCAGGAAGGACGGGTTATCCTGCAGGTTACTAAGCTATTCTAGCCGTGGTGGGTAGGTCAAGATTCATTACGTGGATCTAACACGAAATAAATTTCCCAGGTGGGATTCGAACCCACAACCTTCTGTACCGAGCGCGCTGAGACCCTCGCTCCAACTCGCTCTGCCACCGAGTCTCCTCTTCTACATTTTACCGGACTCTGTTGGCTTTATCTTGGTTACTGCAATAGGTCCTTGGAACTTTTATATTGTGAACTATAAGATCAAAAAAATCTACCTAAATTCATGGTCTGATTACTGATTAATTCATGATCTCTTACGATCTCATATTTTCATTTTCGTATTTGCATACCGTTTCACAAAGAACTATTCCTTCAAAAAATCTTTAATCATTTGTGCATTCTCATTTCGGAATTCATTACTGATTTCCATTCGAAAATCCCTTTCTATAAACTCAATTAAAGATCATTTATATTTTTCACATAGTGAAGTATAAATATGATAAGGATTTTATTCTGATTAAGGTATTAGTAAGTGTATGTGTGAGTTTTGGTAAATGTGTTGGTATTTGTGTAATATTTTGAAGATTATCATTTTAAATTGTCAAAGCCAGTGAATGGTATCATAATTTTCAATTTGATTTTATTCTTAGGCGACAAAGATCCTAGAAAACAAAAATAATAAATAATAATAATAATGTAGTAACGGGGCTGTTAGGGATAGGACAGTGTTTAATGTTATGTTATGTAGCAGATTTCTTCAGAACTCAAAGCGAGTTATATCGTGTTTCATTAATAAATGTGAAATATAGGAAATTTTCAGTTAAGAATCATAATTAAACACAGAAATAATTATTCTTATATTCACTGTGTTTTCGTTCTTAAAATGTTTTTAATCAGAAAAATCACTGTTTTTGTTTTTACAAGTTTTAGTTTCAAGAACGATTTATGTGTCCAACTGCATGACGTAGATATATAGCATTGATGTTTTCCAAGATTTTCCAAGGAAAACATCTGAGTAATTTCTACCATTAGTCATAAGGTTTCTTTAAAGTTTTCTGAAAAATATTTAGTCGGAACAATTACTTTGCATATCTGATTGTTAATGTCGATATAAAATGTGGCACAGTTTGAACAGAAGGAAGAAGCAGACGCAATATTTCACTTGAAGCAGGAGAGAATAGGAAATGGAGAGGGGACTTAGAGAGTAGACAAAGAGGCCAGGATGAGCGTGCCCTATGAACAGGTACTCGGATAATCCTTTGCGCTCATCCTCCCAGGAGCAATAACTCGTCCTTACCCGCTCGAGTCTTTGTCCACACTAGCAGGCCAGGCCGAAGAGGTGAAAAAGGATGCGAAAAAAGGAATAGGCCAAGAAGGAGAAAAAAGAAGAAGGATATAACGTTTTGAAACGGACCCATTACCCTGAGGAGCGAAACTTGGTCGGCTCTATATGGATCTATTCAGCCCCTTTCGTAAGGTGAGCTTCAAAAGGATATTCAGTGATAAATTTCTTATGAATGATCCTCGGCTGAGTGCCGCCATTTCTCTCCCGTTGGCAAACCCTTTCAGCTGATCTGTTATCCGTCCCCGTCCCTATTTTACATTTAAAAGACGTCTGCATCTCTAGAAGCAAAAATGGCCGCATAATGTATAAAATAGGAATAGTCTTTATGGCCCCAGGAGTTGCGATGTTGTCATCCCGTCGCCCCTCTATGGAACGGATTACTGGAAATATGGTCTCCTTATAAACTTTTTTCATTGTATCCGCAAAGAGATTGTCACTTTATTTCTCGAGAAAAAAAAAAAGTTTTTATTATGACGTTTTTCTTGAAAATATCTTGGCAGGCTGTTCCTTTTTCCATTGATAAGCATTATTAGTTTTACTATAACCTCTTAGTATATAAGATGGTCTTGTCTTACAAAAAAATAGAAACGGTTCTTAATTTGTTATCATATCATACTCTACTATTCCAATTAAAATATTGGAAGAGAGTATGAAAATAACTTCACATGTTAAACAACCTGCCTTTTTACAAAGCATAAGAACCCACCGAGCCTTATAAGATAATTTTTCTAACATAATTAAAGTATTTAACAGAAAATTTTCTAAAAAACATTCATCAGAGAACTGTTAATCATGACCAAGGCCAAATAAAAATAACATATTGAACAACCAAATAATAATTTATTAATATTTATGTTTTTAAAGAGTTAATGCATTATCAGAAGAGTAAGTTTATCTTAAGTTTCAGATTATTTTATTTTTATTTATTTAAAAAATAAAATTTTGGGGCTCCACCAAACCATCTCTGGATTGGATAAGAATCCTAGCAATCCAAAATCCTTAAAAAAACCTTATTGCTCTTTATTTTGTCACAAATAAACTTATCCATAAAGACCTTAATGTCCCATACGTTGCTGATTTATCCCAAAGCAGATACCTATCCCTTCATAGTAAACTCCAGAACCATTCTAATCCACTAGTCTCTCAACTTGTTTCCCATTCTATTCCTGATAATCCTTCTAGACGTCTGAAAAGAAGATTGCCAAGAGACCATCTTATATACAATATTATTTTTACAAAACTGCTACTAGTGAGTTCTTTACATGCTATTAACAAGTCATTTTAATAATTTCCTCAAATTTATATATTTGATAATATTATGCAATCACATATTTTAATTGTTTCATGTATGTTATGTTTAATCGAGTATTGTTATCATTAATACATGTAGTTTTATTTTTGTAAATTTTTTAACTTTTTTTTTAATTTTTATTTATTTTCTTATTTTTTGATCTACTTTTAATTTTAATTTCATAGTATTTTGGTTATATTTTAATTTAATTAACCAATATTATTATATTTTCTCTCGTCGTTTATAACTCGTTCTAATTAAAAATTAAGATCATTTGCCAATTTATCTAATTTAAATTTATTCCCTAATTGTCAATGCTTTAGTTGACAGGTACGAATAAAAATTAAAAAGATAAATATAAATTGAACCGTAATAAATTATGATTATACATATTTATTAATAGTTATTACAAATATTACCAAAAGACTATATACACATATATACATGTGAAAGTGCATTATTTTTTTGTAATGTTTTACAGGAGAAATTAAAAAAAAAAAAAAAAAAAAAAAAAAAAAAAAAAAAAAAAAAAAAAAAAAAAAAAAAAAAAAAAAAAAAAAAAAAAAAAAAAAAAAAAAAAAAAAAAAAAAAAAAAAAAAAACCTACTCAACAAAAGAAGACACTAAGAAAGTAAATTATGTATATGCAAAGAAAAAACGTCAATTAAAATTCACAAAACGAACATTTAGTTAAAATAAAGTTTAGTCATAATTAATTTTTATATAAATCGAGGTGTACGTTCACGTTTTTTCGACTAATCAGTTGTGTTTGATACGTTTGAGATTGTATCTTTGATGTCTTGTCGCAATCTCCTATTTTTTGTATAATAGGATTGATAAAAGTCGGTTTAATGGATAAAAACTTTAGTGTCAGTAAGAACAATGTAATTAAGAAAGCTAAGTTTCTTTTTTGATCGTTCTGAAATGTAATTAGGATTGATAAATTAATTGCCACTTCTATTGGGATTATTTTATTAGAACACTAGTTTCAAATGCTAAACATGCATCTTCATACATGGATACATACCTCATGGATTATATTTACTACAGTTTTAAAACATGTAAGACAAGAAATCAAACATTGGTACTTACATGAGGAGATCTAACAGATATATTAGATGTACTGTGGGATTTCCCTTATTACTCATTGGAAATACCATAGTCCCCAAATATTAAATCTACCTGCCCCCTTCCCTTGTCCACGATAGATATATCTGTTAGATCTCCTCAGGTGAGTACCAATGTTTGATTTCTTGACTTACATACACTTTTGAAAACTATAGTATATATAATCCATGTAACATGGTTCAGATCTTCTGAAAATTTTTTATTTTTTAGAACTGAAGAAGAATGTTTAGCTTTCGAAATTAGTATTCTTTTAAAATAATCCCGATAGAAGTTAATTGCCACTTTATGAATTCATCAATCCTAATTGTATTGATCCTTCTTTACCATCGTGCGTACCTAAAGTGGTTCTGAAATGTGAAAGAGATCAGAATCACTTTTCATATTTAGTCTGTCAATTCTATTACTTTTATTCGTATGAAGCTAAGTGCTTTTATTCAAGCTTATAAATCATTATACTAATAATATATATAGTGTATGTATGGCTTGAAAGGACATGGGACGTCCAACGAACTTAAAACCATTCAGGAAATTCAGCAAATCGATTATTTCATTAGTATTTATTTTATTTTATCTATTTATTTTACATTAATGTCCCAGTAAATAAATATATTGAAAACGAACAAATACAATTACATAAGCACAGTTGTAAATTTCCGTGTAGAATGACAAGAGAGAACAAGAGGTAATTAAAACTGTGACAAAGGAGAATATATGTGTTGGCAGCCCTGAAAGAAAGATATATATTGTATAAAAATGGCCGATGTATCCTGACCTAACGACCCGCGATTACCATGAAGACAATAGCGGTAGCCGGGGCGCATTGCCATGCATGAGATGTAAACGACGTTTCGCCATGCACTGATTATTGAGACGTTAAATAGACCGTTGCCATGGAGCCGCTGGTATCCCACTCACGTTTCAGCTCTCCTATCGTATCGGCTAATTTTGTTGGAGGGCTCAATAGTGCCATCAAAACACAAATCGGTTGCTAATCGGACTCTTTAGCATTCTGGAAATGAAGTCGTCTCGGCGGGTTGAAAGTGCTAGTTATGGGACCAGTTTAGTTTTAAGGTTATTTCGAAATTTATTTTATTTCATTTCAAAATAATATAAAGCCCAATAAAATGTAATTTGTTTTTATTTTATACTTGTTAAAATTTCTCCCAGAACTGCTTCCCTCAAAAAGTCTTTTTTCATCCGTGGATCGACTTTTGGCACTGGAGACCATCCTCAGACATACCCAGCCTCTGTGAAGTAGGTAATCTTAATTGGGAGATAATCTGGCGGTGGTTGAATGTGATGTTGAAGTACTGAACCCAAGAGAGGTTGTAGCGGTACAGTTTTTTTTTTTTTTTTTTTTTAATGTATTGTATAAAAATCGCCGATGTATCCTGACCTAATGACTTGCGATTACCATGAAGACAATAGCGTTACAGGTTCATTTATGTACATATGTTCATATATGTAGGTATGTGTGAGTGTTTGTATTTGTATTAACTATTGAAAGTTAAGGCGGGTTATCCTACAGGTTACCAACCTATTCTAGCCAGGGTGGGAAGGTCAAGATTCATTTCGTGGGTCCGCCACGAAATAAATTTTAACTCGCCCAAGTGGGATTCGAACCTGCGACGTTATAGTTACGAGCGCGCTGAGACCCTCGCCCCACCTCACTTGGCCATCGAGTCCCCCATGTTTCTTCAGTGTGGAGAATACCCTTAAAAGATGTATCCCACTGCGGTGATAACTTTAAAGAGTTAACAAGGTGGGAATTCGTAACCATTAAATATTGGAGGGTCAAACCTGTTGTTGGCGCTTATATACTCCAACTATGGTAGGAAGGACGGGTTTTCTAACTTATTCTAGCCATGTTCGGAAGGTCAAGATTCATGTGGGGGGTTCGCCACAAAATAAAATTTAACCTGCCCAGGTGGGATTCTAACCCACGACGTTCTATGCATAGCGCGCTATGATCTTCTCCCCAAATTCCTTAGCCATCGAGCTCCCTCCAACCTGTTGAGTTTACAACCTCCTTCCTTCTATAGTTTAAACAATGGTGCACAGTAACATACGATCCCTAACTTCTTTCAATTCATAATTGTGTATTGTTGACCACATAAATTGCCAGGAACTTAAAATCTCTCTATGATTTAATACAAGTAAGAGGTCACAGTTGTTTTTAGCGTATGTGTAAAATTAAAATAAAATGTTTATTTTCCTGTTAAAAAATAAAAAAAAAAGTATAAAATATTAGACATATTAAATATTATAAAGCAACCTTGAGATACATTCATACAGGAATGTGAATCTCGCATTTTTATGATATAGTGCCTTTCTTTTATCTATTTTTATAATAAGATTTTATTTTTAGTCTCCAGATTAGAAATTAGGTTTTAGCATACTGTATAAGCTTTATTTTGTAGGATGAATTCCATTACTCAAACCCAACTCCACTACTTTCTAGTATTCACAAAAGGTTTCTTAGATGCTATTAAGTTTTATCTAGTCTTTTGTGAGTAAATCATTACACTTGGCTCGAGCCTACTAAGTTTTATAATGACCGGCTCCTGTTTTTAGGTAAGTAGTAGAAGTTATGGAGAAAATCCACGGATCAATATGGACTTATTGAAGCAGCTTTTGGAACAGGACTTAGCCAACCTATTCAAAGCTAGGAGCTCTAAGTCCGCCGAATAGACCTCGTTCAATTCATTACTTGATAATTATCCCCTGACCAAGGACCTCTTCATTGGATCTCAATAGGAAGTCCTTTGTCGTGTGCAAGCATTCATCAGCTCCTTCAGGTCTTCATAAGGATGGGCGATGCTGCGAGGTATTTAGCTGAAGTCGTCGTTCAGTTATTTCTTAAATACATATTTTAGCTTGATTTCTAAATCTTAACGAATCTTTTAACCCGTTGCCTTTATGTTAATATATTTTTTCTTTTTGCTACATACAAGACAAAAACGATCAGAAAAGTTGACATTTACTAGACAAACGTTCAAAGATTCCAATAAATTACAAAAGACCCATTTCCATGACTGTTATTAGAACTATCGGGTACATAGGGAGTTGAGCTTTGAGGCTCCACTAAACCTTCCAGTTCTTGAATACAATCCTTCGAAATATCCTCCATGCGCCTTATTATGTTAGAAGAAGAAGAAATTAAACTTTATTCTGGGACAGCTTTTCCCCTCAGAATAACATGAGTGCAATGCGTAGAGCAATTGTCTGGCTATGGCTATTACAATTAATTAATAATTACATTTTGAATTATAAAATAAATAAAATGAGAAATTGTGTAAAAAGATACAACTTACGAATATATATTATTATAATACATATTGCATAAATATTCATATTTTACATTTCCTCGGAATATTGAAAAATCAGGAGGTAAAGAAATAGGCGAAGTTTAAGGGAAGCTAGAGAGGAGCATTTTCGAATTGAGATGGGCAATGAATTCCATAAAAAAGAAGAGCGGATAAAGGATTATTCGAAGGGTGCAGTTCGACGAATCGGTTCTAATATTTAGGAGGAGGATGGCGGAGCGCAGAGCATGGAATTCAAGAATATAGGTTTTTTTTTGTTTACAAGGATTGATACATGAGTGCACCAAGGAAGTATTGACGTCGGATATTGGGGTATTGCCATCCGATTTCAGCATACTTGTGAGAAATGTGAGAACGTCTGGCGATCCCGAAAATAAATCTGATAAAACAGTTTATCAGTTTTTTACATCTCATTTCGGTTTACCTGGCAGTCCTCCGTATACAACCCACCCGTAGTCAAAGTAGAAAAAAATGAGAGATGATACCAAAAGTTGTCGAGTACTTAGTGGTAATGGATTGCGGTATAGTAAAAGTTATTTGGGAATAGAAATATATTTCCTCGTCATTTAGGAGATATAATTATTCCGAAAAAGTTGTTGATCAAAAGTTACTCCAAGGTTTTTAATCGAATTTTGGAAATGGATTGGACGGTTTTTGAGGAAAAGCAGTAGATATTAGGGAAGCTCTACTGGCGGTTGATCACCTGTTTAGTCACGAAACAATACTTCCTTACCAAGTACTGATCCCAAGACCCTTCAAGGGTTGTAGTGGTACAGGTTTTTTTTTTTCCTTTTGTTTAAGTTAAAATACAATTTTACAGTATTCAAATTTTAGACTTTAAAGCTCCAAAACTGGTTCACGAATTTTGATCCTATTTAGTGAACATAAGTTCTACGAATTATCTGAATTGACGTGAGCATTCAGATATTTGCTGAATATCTGTACATGTGCTCCAATGATGGATTTAAAGCATGTTTGCAAAAATTTGCGCTTTACATATCTGCCAGCTAAGCCATCGATATATTCATAAACCAAATATGACTGTTGATTGTAACATTAATTATATTTATCACGTAAAACAATCGTGCTTTTCTTAAAAATCAATTATAATTATTATGTTTTGTCAATAAAGCTTACGTTCACATTGTTCTGAGATTTCTGAAACATCAATAATTTCGATCCCAAAGTACACGATACCATGATCGTGAGATTGACGTTAACTAGGTTCGAGTTTATTAGATGAAGAGAGAATGTACGCTAACAGGTGTAATACCTGATAGGAGAAGAGCAAATGGGGAGAGGAAGCCATTAGCATAGAGATCTTCGGGAGGGCTGCCGTTCAATCAGAGCCCTCCTACAAGAAGAACCTCCGTGGGTGTGGCGGTAGCAGGAACCACATTCGACCCCATAACCTTATATTGCCGCTCCTGAGAAGCAGTCCAGGTCTCGAATAACCATAAAGAGCCAGCTGATTTCTACCCACTATTATCAGCTGTAGTCTTCCAGTTTAAATGCTGTCTTCTTATTGTAGTACTCGCCTGAATAGCAATCAGTTCTACGCTCTGTGCTCCCAGAGGTTTCTTTTCTCCACTCCTTGGCTCAGCCTGCTGAAGTGGAAACTAACTGAACTAAGTCTAGAATATATAACTACAGAAGTTTATTAACACTTCGTTTTACATTTTTATTTCTTTAATTCGGTTAAAAGCTATTTGTATTTTCAGTTTCTAAATCTAACAAATCCCTGAATCGTTAAAACATCAAATAAAAAAAATGCTTTGTGAGTTTGAAGGACAACAGGGAGCTGTTATAAATACGACTCTTTATTTAAATAAGCAACTTAGAATGTTTATATACGATCTTTTAAATTAATGTTTTTTTCCCTTTTTTGTCCCAAAGACAGCCAAGGGTACTATTAAATCCTATTCAATTGCCTATGAAAGAGAAAAGATAAATGAAAGTTAACTACATGTTCAACAAATAAAGGGCAAATGATAGTTGAAACTGCTGTGGAATCAGTTCTTTTCCAAACTCAAAGTTTCTCAAAATATATACTCAGATAAGTGTTTATACTATATCTGAGCCTGAGTCCTTCTGCATTTATCTTTTCAAACTCTTAAATTTCTGCTATAGTAACACATACAGTTTTTTTTATAAATCTTCTTTTTAGCCTTCAACTGTTTTGATGTTCTTTATTCTGCCGAGAGATGCAATAAATAGCTCAATTTGGTTCGTTGATGTTCCCTGGAACATTCCCACTCATGGAGTGAGTTATTTAATATTTATTAATAATATGAAGTAAAAATCATTGTTATTTTTTAAAAACTCAATACATTTGTTTGAACAGAAATAATACAATAAAAAAAATAAGGAATTTATTTTAAATACTCTTATATGTAAACACAAGTATAAATGTACGCAGTAGTTGCCATACTTACGAGTAAAACTTTATAGCATGCTAATTTTAATTTTATTCGTTATTTATCAATTTTATTAGTAAATTGAAAAATACTGCGACATGTTGTTTTAAAAATAGTCTAATATTTTTATGATTAAATAAGAGAAAGAAAGAGTTTTTAAGGAACTTCATTTTATTTTATTTATTTATTAATTATTATTTTGCTTCTATTGAGTAAATATTACAATAATTAAAAATATTATACAGCCCCCAATTGAGGGTTGGGATGGTTAGGAATCCTTATAAATGATATATACAATAAGAAATAAATGAAAAAAAAAAACTATACAATAAAAATTGTAAAATAAATAAATTAAAAGAAACAATAATAATAGTATCAATAAAAATTAAATTAAATTAAAAGTAAAAAATACAATCATAATCTATATAGAAAATATAGACGCAACCTAAAGAACCACTTATGTAGGGAAAGCCAGGTCCGAAGAAATATCAGCGCTGCTCTCACAACTGCGTGGGCGTAAACATTTTTTTTCTAGTAATAATTTTAACATTATTTTTCCTTCTTAGGCGCCTTGTGGAGCATCTTTTGAATACCGTTTCTATTTAAAAACAGAGACTTTCCAAGCAAGGTTGCTTATCAATAAGTTTTAGATTTCCATATTATTGAATGATAAGGATTAACTTTGGATTAAATTAACATGTAGGAAATAATGGTAAAATTAAATGAATTTCGCAGAGTTGCTAAAGCATGTTTTTAACACATTTTATCCGGTGTTTAAAAAAATTATTTATTTTTTTTTCAAAGTTTATTACTGTGTTTGTTGTTAAATATCTTGATAGGGCAGCTTTTCCTGATATAATGTCCGCCGAAGCTGATATTATCAGTCCTTTACTTTAACATCCTGGTTGACATCTTAAGATCCCTGGCAGACGGAAACGACAAAAAAACAGAAAAAAAAATAATAAAAAAGAAAATAGACGTTTTAAATAGTAATTGACCGTGGAGTGATTATGGCGGAACTTAATGAGAGCTGGTCCCATGGTATTAGATCTAAGTCAGCCCTGGCAGAACCCTTTGAATATTGATAAAGGCTTCGTTCCCATGACACCCACGCGCCAATGGCATACACCCTCAGCTCCCATTCGTCAATTGGGACTGACCAATGAGATTCCTCCTTACAAAGAATCTTATTAATCAATCCCCCTCCGCTTTCTAATTCAGTTGTTCTTTGCTCATTTAAAATGGAAGGGAAGGGTAACTAATTTATTTCCTTTTTTTTTTTTTAGCTGCGTGAAATCTTAGGAGCCCCTTTTAAATTATATAAATTATCTAAATAATTGTTTAATGTAAGCGTTTTTTCCTTTAGTCTTCGGTTGACTAAAGGCATGGCTCTCATTTTTTCTAAAGACGCGACTTTTACAGTAAATTGGTTTAATTAAAAAAAAAAAAAAATCTAGATTTTAAGTCTAAATATATTGCAGTTTCGATCAATCTATTAAATTTTTTTTTTTTTCTTCATCAAACCAGGTCGATTTCTTTCTCCTGTGGTCCCAGAACTTCTTCAGCTGCCTCCAATTTGCCCTATAAGCACTCTATTAATTTTTTTTTTTGATTTAGTGAAATATAATCCATTACATTCTCCACTTGCACATTTATGTGGTTCATCTTTAGTTCTTGTGACTTCATTTCCTGCTTCTAGAAGACACGTCAATCAACTATACCAAATGAAGTTTTTTGGTTACTCCAATGAACTATCCTATCAATAAATGTTTTTGGTTACTCCAATTATGGGAAATAACGTACCCTAAAGTGTAAAAAAGTTGAGATCAATTCAGTTGGTTAAATTTCATTTTACTAGTCGAAATATGGATATATCTACAATATTTACTTGTAACATTACATAGACATCCCAAGTCATAAACGACAAAACCACTACACAGCAACCAGAAAACACCCAAAGAAGGCTAAAAAGGAGCTGGATGAGGGATCTCCTAGACTAAAATAAAGAACAAAATAAATCAATACAGGATCCTCCTCCTGTCTTGATTTCTTTTGTTTATTATTTGTTGGATTATGCCCATAAACGACGAAAAAAAAATTGATGCTAGAAGGACTGTATATGGGTCATTCTCATAGCCTCAGCTAAAATTAAAAAAAAAATTATATTTTTAAAGTTGCTTAAATTTTTATTATTTTTGAGTTTTCTATTATAATATACCTTCTATTTATTGAATTCCCAGGTGGGGCCGATTTCTTTTTTCTATTTACCACTGTTTTGAAGCATTTTATAGAGCTTTTCATAGAAACGCTCTTGACCGTTAATCTTTCTTTAAACATTTTTTTTCGTATTAAAAAATTATTAATGTCCTCAAATGGATAAAACTAAATAAATAAAATAATTAAATTTATTATTGATACATAAAAAATAAAAAAATTGTGATCAATTCTGGAAGAATTTTACAAAAAAAAACAGTTTAGTTGTTCAACTATTATATTGAATGAGATTTAATTTTTAATATTTCTTTTTAAGGCATAACTATTGTATATGTGCATGTCCATACCGACCCTCAACTGGTACGGTCGGTATGGACATGTACTTGTTACTATGTGAGGGAAATCACAGTTATCCTGAAGATGGAGGAATGTTCTCCGAAACTTTTTTTTTTTTTTTTTTTTTTTTTTTTTTTTATTTATTTATTTCTTTCTCTTTTTTTTTTTTTTTTTTTTTTTTTTTTTTTTTTTTTTTTTTTTTTTTTTTTTTTTTTTTTTTTTTTTTTTTTTTTTTTTTTTTTTTTTTTTTTTTTTTTTTTTTTTTTTTTTTTTTTTTTCTTTTTTTTTCCCCCCTACCTTACCTTTTCAGGCATACGGGGTTTTGACGGCAGCGGTTTTAACATGTACTCCGAAACATGTTGAAGAAAATAAAAGATAAATAGGAGTTATGCCTTAAAAAGAAATATTAAGGTTTTGTTATTTTGAAACCCCCCCCCCCCCCCAAAAAAAAAAAAAAAAAAAAAAAAATAAGTGAGTGATGTTTCTGCCTTATAAAAGTGTTGGTAAATAGGTATATAGCCCAAATATAAAATTTTACGAAATTCGATTAAGTCGTTTGTAAATATGAATCCCCCCCCCCCCCAAAAAAAAAAAAAAACTTAAATTAATGATGTTTCACCCTTATGAAAGTGTTAGGAAATAGGTTTATAACTCTGATATAAAATTTGACGAAAATCGGTTGAGTTGTTTCGAAGTCCGATTCCGCTCCCCCTCAACCCCCCGCCAAAAAGGAACTCAATTCAGTGATGTTTCATACGTATAAAAGTGTTGGTACATTAATATGTAACAATTTAAAATTAAAAAAAAAAAATGGTGTGACGGTCGTGAGTGTGACGGTAGTGAGGAACCTCCCTTAAATTAATGTTAATTGCAACACCAAAACCTTACCTAAACGGCTAGTTTGACTAATCAGTTGTATACATCTACAAATAATTAAATATGGAGTCCAGGAGCTTTTAAAAAATACGAATCATTTTAAAAACGCGTGACGGTCGTGAGTATGAAAAAGTACGAGGAAGAAAACACCCTGTATTGATGCAAATCATAGAAAATACACCAAAAAATGTCTTCCAAACACATCACTTATGAAGATAACCTTACGAATTACTCTGTAGATAGCAATAATAAGCACTAGCTTATTCTTGTAGAGAATATTTAAATAACTATTTAGTGTGACGGTCGTGAGGCCAAACCGAGGGACAAAAAGAAAACGGAATTTTCAGTTTCCCTTTATAGTTTAAAAATATTTCAAAGCATGTTAATTTAGTCTTCAATATATGGTCTCATACTCCAGAAAATAAAAACATAAGTTTTCTAAAGATAAATACTTAAATAACTTCCTTGAAATCTCATACTATAGCTAGGGACAAGTGAAAGTTATGAGTTTATAAGCCTTTTTGTAGCTATAGAAAAATAACAAAAATATTTTTCGAAACTAGGCTGTATGCACCAACTTTAAGGGGTCGGTGTACGTTCAAATCCACCAAAAATATTGATTTGGAAGTTTTAGTTCCATCTTAAGTCCAGCAGGACAGTGAAAAATCACTGCCATGAGAATGGCCCATATGTTCATATACAATAATGGTAAATATATTACATTTTAAGCTAGTTAGTTCAAAATTTAATGTTTAATACATCACAAACCTGACTTAAAACATAAGAGAGAATCTGTTAGTCGTTTTCGACTACTCCAACATTTACTAGACACGCGTTCAAAGCTCCCAGTAAATTAAAATAGATTTATTAACAATTTAATTAAAGACCATAATTAGAACCATTTGAACATAGTGAGCTGAGCTTTGGAGCTCCATTAAACATTTTAATTCTTTTTTATATCCAATCCTTACAATTCAAAATCCTCAATGCTCCTTATTATGTCACGAACAAACTTATCCATAAAGATCTTACTGTTTCATATGTTGCATTGTAAACTTCATACCCATTTGAATCCAGTTGTCTCCCAATTTACTTCACACTCATTTCCCGATAATCCTCCGAAGCGTCTAAAAATAAGATGGCCAAGAGACATTCTAATGTAGAACATTTATTGAAGTGCTACTAGTGAGTAGTTCTTTACACGTTATTGACATGTCATTGTAATCATTTTCTTTAAATTTACTTGTTGCATATAACTATACCCTAGTAAATATCAATATATAGTTTTAAAAATATATATATAATAAATTACCCAGAATTACAAATTAATATTTAGGAGCCTTACACTGCCGAAGCATTATAATGTATCTCCAATAAATATTATAAATAATAAATATTTATGTGGGGTCACCTGTGGTGTAGTGGTTAGCATAGCAACCTACTAAACCCAAGATCGCGGGTTCGCAGCCCGGCAGATGACCTTAGGATTTTTTAAAGGGAGTAAAAAATCCTTAGCTATGCCGTCCTTCGGAAGGGACGTAAAATGGGGGTCCCGAGCCTGTGCGATGTCAGGTATTCGTTAAAGACCCCTATCCTAATTATACCTGGATAGGCAAAATTTAGGACTCCCACCGTAGCATCGTCCGATTAGCCATAGCAGCATAAAGTGACGTTAAACGAAATAAACAAATAAATATTTATGTATTGACTGATTAAATTGTCTTTTCTCGAATGAAAATCATATAGATAGTACATTAAGAACAAAATAATTAATGTTTGATAGATTTACGGTTATATTTTCTATTAGATTTTTCCAATTTCCTCGAGAGGTGAGCCCCTAATGAAGGCCATTACCGGCTAGTGGGACTGAGTTATTGCCCCTCGAAGACGTAGGCGTGAGGATAACTAACTGGTGTCGCTAATTATCCAGAGATCTGGTGGGGCCACTGTCGTTGGTCATTATCCTGCCGAAGAGGTGGAGAACGTGAGGTGGTCGGCCATAGGCCACTCCGCAGGACACTCTCGTAATTAGGAGCTGTTAGTGCTTCCCGTATCTTCTGCTTTCTTCTCTCCTCCTTGCCCTTTGGCCACATAAAAATGTTGTTTGTATATATAGAAGAGAATGGAATAGACTAAAAAACAAATTTATTCTCGGGCAAAGTCCCTTAAGAATAACAAATAAGTACAGAAATAAATAGAATTAGTTACATATGGTCAGAGACTTAATAAAGAAAAAAAAAGAAAACAAAGAAAAAATAAAAATACAACAGTGATAAAAAATTATATCGAGTAATAAAATAAAATAAATATTTATTGAAAGGATTCCAGAAGTGCAAGAGCTTGCTTGATATCATCTAATTGTGTTTGTAGATTGATAGCAAGCGTCACGCTTGTTCGATATGAGAAGGAACAGAACCCCAGAGGATGGGTGAGTGGAAGAGAAAGGAGCGTTGGAATGCATTAGTTCTGTGAGATGGGGAATATAGATCAGAAAGACGGGATCTTGTATGCAGCGAATTGACTGCAGATCTGAACTGAAGCATATTGTAAATATAGGAAGGACGAAGGGTATTGATAATTTGGTAAAAAAAGTGTTCCAAGGAAATATTGTCTACAGAAAGTGGGATGAAGCCAATTTCATTCAGGATAGAGAAAGGAAAAATATTTTGAAAAATAGCTTCGGGATATCGAAAAAAAATCTTAGTTCATGATTCGCTTCTATCTTTCTTCCAGAACCGCCGAGAGACCACTATAAACCAGATAACCATAATCAAGGTAAGTGAATAAGAAGGAGGAAACTAAAAACTTAGGAGTTGACTGGGGAAAAAGGTGACGGGATCGGTAGAATAATTTAAGTAGATCTACATAAAGACGGGGGATTCTAGCAATCTGATATTTCCGGGAAAGGGTTTGATCAAGAGTAATACCGAGATTATTAACTATAATTGTATTAATACATATATTTTTATAAGCTTTATTTGTTCATAGTGTTGTGTTTATGATTATTCGGCAGTATAGTTGTAAATGGTGGAATACTAGTATTTTTAAATGAATCTATAAATAATTTCTTAAAAAGATGTGGAGCATCTGCGGGCGTGAGGCGGTTGAAAGATTTAAAAATCTTAGTGATATCTAACACATCATTGATTTTCTTCTGACCATCTTCATATAATTGCAAGCATTTTTCGTTTGAATGAAACGTTTTGAGCTGGAAATTTGTAGTGAGATAGCTTCAAACACCCCAAAATTTTCAATCGTTTGACAACTTTGAGTACCATATAGAAGCAAAAAAGGTTTTCAAGGACTCTCCATTATGCTCGATTAACCGAGATAATCCGTAACGAAGATAGGAAGAAGAATAGTAGGAAATGAAATCGAGGAAACGACCCTGGGCTCTGAGCGAGGGCTGCTATAAAACTGGAGTGCTAGAGTGCTGGAGGGGCCGCTAGGTAGGAGCCAAATTGCCATGGAAAGAAATTGTGCACGGTTAATGGATTGTTCTCCAGCGGCTGGATCCCTTTGATCCGAAACAAAACAAAAATAGAATATATAAAGTAAAGTACAAAATTAATAGAAGTCATGTTTGCCCCCCACCCCTCCCTCCAATGGGTTTTCCTAAAGGTTTATTACTGACTGTTTTAAAGCTAGCTGGAGAATGTCAAGGGAGGTGGGTTTTAGCTTTACTTTTTTTTCATTTCATCAAGTTTGTACTAATTGCGAACACAAGGAAATATGTGGAATTCAATTCATCTGAATATAACACATTATGTTTTCTTAGATCACGGGCTAATCCTAAAAAAACATGAAAATTAGCTCCTAATTCTGATGAAGTTAGTCAAAAAGAACTAACATAGTCGTTATTTGTGGTTACTGAAAGGAATTCGGAGAAATACTATTCCAGTATGTTTATATACAAGATAAGTTTAAATAAGTTTAAAAACAAGAAAAAAAATTGTAATAAATGAATAAATAAATTAAATGCCTTTTTCACATAAAGATAAAAAAAAAAAGATTACGACAAAAGATGAGAGAATCAAATACATAAATAAAGTATAACAGTTAGTTTAGTTAGTATAACAGTTATTTGTTTCTAAACAAATGCATAAATATAAATGAAATTTTCAATAAATAAAATAAATACATCTGAGTTAAATGAATATTTAATAAGAATGAAAATAAAAGTAAAATTAAATTTAGGATAAACATTTATCACTAAATACACACACACACACACACACACACACACACACACACACACACACACACACATTTAGTGATAAATTTATAAAATCCCCTTAATTGGTTTTTCTAAATCAATTAACAGCCTGCAGTGCTATTTTAAATATTTTATAGCATTTTTTGAATATTAAAATAAATTAAAACTTTTTACTTAAGAACGGTTAAAACATAAAATATAAAATATTTTTGACTTACATATGAATACTTTTAATTTACGAAATAAAGATTTATACATTTCCTTATTTTTAACTTTTCATAATACATTTATTAGACGAAATGGTTTTTTTGAAGTTTTTTTTCCCCCATAATGAATATATTTGAATAAATTCAATCATACTTCAGAAAGTTTAAAAATTAAAAAAAAAAAAAACTTTACCACTTACCAACCCATGCAGGATCGTATAAGTTTAAATTATTCTCATAGGTTTGTAATCAGACATATTTTTTGAAGTTATTTTATATAATGTCTAAATAACAGGTACTTCTAGTTTCAGGCAATTGAATTTCTGTAATAAGGCAAAACAGTTTATTTTACAATATATGCATGTGCCTCCATATTGAAGCACGTTTATGGAAATTCAGTTTCTTTGTTTTTTAATAAGAAAACCACTTGTTGGCTTCAATTTTGAAAATTAAGTTTGACATAGTGTATGTTCATTTCCTTTTTTAAGATTATTAGTGTTGTAGAAATAGATCAGAAAAACAATTTACAGACCGATACAAAAATAAATTAATTACTTCTGATCAGAGAATGAGTATTAAAATAAATAAAAATAATATATACTTATTAAAACAAAAAAAAAAAGTAAAACAGGAAAAGTAAGTAAACGTTATATACATAGTAAGGAAAATTATTATGTAGGATCGAAATATAAAAATAGTTCACTCTAAAATATTTTTACAACTCTCAAAATATATTTTTATTAAATTATATAGTTTCGAGTCGGATAAGAATCAGGTACTGAAAATAAAGATTTTTGAATGTGGAACTAGATTGTGTGTTATGAAGAGAGATGGAATTTCAAACGGTGGTGTTGAACATAATACCAACATTTGTCTAGTTAACTTCTAATATATTTAAGTTATCTTCAATTTAAAAGTAAAGACTTTTTTAAAAAAGAAGTTTATTCAATAAAAGTTACAATATCAGAAAGAAGAGTGGCGTGGAGACGGCTCTGGATGTACTGAGAGAGAATTACAAAATTTCTTGAGGTTTATAAAGGGTTACAATGGCTTCTTCTAGGAAGCTTTATGCTAACATTACAGTTCACAGGAGAGCAAGTTCCCACGAGGGGTTTCTAAGAAATAGATTACAATGGTTAGGAGTCAAAGCTTAAAATTAAAAATATCTAAGGAAAAATATATAGTGTAACTCCTCCCCACCTAGATACGAATTTCACTGCTTTGGGTGAAATGAGTTACAATTCTAGTTTTGTAAAAATAATAAATAAAAGTTACAAAGGTTAATATAAAGATGATAATACAAATAAAAAATTATCCACAAAATAATTATGTGTAGAGTGTTAGAGTTATAGGTATGTTTTGTTGATACAAGATGTGAAAGATGTGAGGTTTGTAATTCATGAAATTTTAAATTTTTAATTTCTAATGTAGTGTTTAAAAGCTGTGAGGCTTGAATATTTAAAGTTTGTTTATCAAACAATGTTAGAGAACCATGAGTTTGACTGGATGAAAATACAGTTTTATTATGATACAAAATTGAATTAAAGTTTGTTTTAACTAAATAAATTCCTGTCATATGATAGTTTACTGTTTCTTTTTCTTGTTGAACTTGAAGATCATCCGGGTTGTAAAATGCTATGAGAATGTAGCGTGTTCCTGGGATTTCTTCGATGTGGTTTTCTTCTTGATGTAGACGTGTGTAAAGACAATTTACACTGGATGATTTTTGTAAAATATCTTGAATACATAAGTCATCGTGGTGAGATAAGTCAGCTGTATGACAGTGGTGAATGCTGTTTCTTTTGATACATTGATGATTAAGAAATTTAAAGTTGTTATTAATATTTAAGAGATATTTGAACTTTGGAATTATTGTTATGATTTCATCCTTTACAATAGATGGAATGGGGTATAAATTATACAAACTATAAACAGTTTCTTCAAAAATTGGAAGTGCTAAAGTATAAATAATCTCATTTTCATGCAAAGCACATTGTACAGATATTGTGCGTTCTATATCTAGGATAAATTTAAATTGAAATGGATAAAGAAATTTGTTATTGTAATGTGGAGCTATCTTTTCTAATTCTTGAAACAATGTTTTTGTATTAATTATAGCTGGATGTAGAATATTTAATTTACAAAATGTTAAAGAAGTTTCTATATCAGAAATAGTAGTAGAAATTAAAGAGAAAATAAGTTGGATGTGATCTAATAATTCTTTAATTGTTAACAAGTTAACTACGGTTCCTATATCATTAATTTTTCGTGCAATATGCAGCGTATTCTCTTGTATGGTTTTAATAGTATTATTAAATTGAGTAATTAAATCACTGTTTATGGAATATTGGTTATGTATTTGGGTCAACAATCTGGTCCTGATTTTCTTTAAGAGTTTTCATTAATTCAGAAAATTCTTTTTTATCATACGCATCTAAGTTACCGGTTATACCTTTTATAATAGTGCCTAAAGCGTTTATTAATCCTCTTTAACTCGGTTATTCCTGGTATCATGTAGTTTAATATTATTTATTTTTTTCGTTAATTATAAATCTTGTACTGTTAATTATATTAATGTGAACTTTTAATTCTTTTAATACTGAATTGTTATAATGTGATTCATTTAGGTAATTTTCAAATTGCCAATTTACGAAAAGATATTCCGTAAATAGTGGTCCTAAGTCTAAGAAGTGTATTATTGTGTGTTGGGATGTTTGCAATTTAGCGTGTCCTAGGTTGATAGGTATGACGCCAAGGTTAGAAGTAACATTTTTTATTTCTATCATCCCTGCAGTGAGAGTTGATACTAACCTAAAAATTAAATTATAAAAATTAAAGTCTAATCATTTAATTATACTATTTTATTGTATAAAATATTTTCCATAATTTGGCTTATAATGCCATCTCTTAAACTAGTAAGAGTTCATATTCCCTGAACTCGTTATGTTGTTCATCAACAATAATTATTCTTTTTATCATTCTTTATTTATTTATTTTTTTTTTTTTTCATTATTGTTATATAGTTTGGGCATTTTATCTGCCATCTTTTCACATCAATATAAGTCGTATCCAGCGACCTTATTGTGTATATTAAATTGTTATTTATATTAAATTATTTCTTATGCTTTTTATTTTAAAGAAAAATAAAATTATTTTAAAGCAAAAAAAAAATTATTTACTAATATTAAAAAGACATAGTGTATGTTCATTTCCTTTTTTAAGATTATTAGTGTTGTAGAAATAGATCAGAAAAACAATTTACAGACCGATACAAAAATAAATTAATTACTTCTGATCAGAGAATGAATATTAAAATAAATAAAAATAATATATACTTATTAAAACAAAAAAAAAAGTAAAACAGGAAAAGTAAGTAAACGTTATATACATAGTAAGGAAAATTATTATGTAGGAACGAAATATAAAAATAGTTCACTCTAAAATATTTTTACAACTCTCAAAATATATTTTAATTAAATCAGTTACGAGTCGGATAAGAATCAGGTACTGAAAATAAAGATTTTTGAATGTGGAACTAGATTGTGTGTTATGAAGAGAGATGGAATTTCAAACGGTGGTGTTGAACATAATACCAACATTTGTCTAGTTAACTTCTAATATATTTATATATTTTTTTTTAGTTGGGTATTAGGTCTTTTTTATTGGAACACACCGCTCAACTGAGGGCCTGCTTCTTTGTAGTTAAAAGATAAACCAAATACGCATCTATCTCTTGTAAAACAGCAAGAACCATTGCTCGGAAAGCTTGGAGTTCAAACGATTCGTTGGTATGTCCAAAAATTATTTAAAAATTCAAATACACTAGTTAGAAAAAAAGAAAGCTAGTTTTTTAGCCAGCGCAAATTAGTTGGTATGTGTGTCACTCGAAATGTAACATTATGGAATGTTAAAAGTGATGAAAAAAAAAAAATAATCAGGATGGATCTGTTGGATATTCATTTATTTTAATGAATTAAGGATAGAAGAAAATATTTTATCAATGTGGCGACTTGAAGGAGAAAAAGTTACTAATTTGTGACGGCTTTTCAAATATTTTAACTTATACTTCAAGCTGTATTAAAATACTAATACCAATCGAAAATAAAGAAATTATAAAAAGTTCTTTTTATTTACAATCGTGTGTCTAACATTTTGACACCGAGTGTCAAATATGTAAGTATGTAAGTGTGCATGCAAGTATTACAATTATATCTATTCAAAAACTACATCAACCTTTTACATTTCGAACGTCTGATTAGAATTCCGACTAGTTTTTTATTACTTAGTTCTTTAGTTTTTATAATCACCCAACGGTCATGCCGTTAAAAGGCAATGAAGGAAATATTGCGACGTTTTATATTTTGTTGTAGCCTTCTCTGCATAAAATATCTTTAATTTAGGCTGTTAATTGTTATTGCGATTAAACCTTGCAAAAAAAAAAAGAATAGTGATAATCGCTTAATTATTAATCTTTCCATTAATTGTCGACAGTTAAAGGACATCAATCAACTTTAGTAACGGATTCCATCGTCGTTTTTCTTTATTCCGATAAGGACATGAGAACCTGTAATAGTTTAAGAGTAAAAAAAAAAAAAAATTAAAAAAAAAAATCATGCTTCAAACATTAGGTACATATTTATATGAAGCTTCTTTATATTATTCCTTTAATTACTGTTTCCTGAACATGCATCCTGCAATACTGCATTTCGTTACGCATTAAATCATTAAGTAAATTATTTTTTATACTTTTCCTAGGTATACATTTCCTTAGGTACTCGAACTAAGAATCGAAGGACGGGTTATTCTGCAGGTTTTCAACCTATTCTAGCCTGGGTGGAAAAGTCGAGATTCATTCCGTGCCATGAAATAAATTTCAACATTGCCTATTCGAACTTGGCCAATACTATGACTAGTAATAGTTTTCTAAGTGAAATTCGTGAATATTTTTTTAACTGAGGAATTACAAGCAGGCCTAGAGCCTTTAACCTTAAAAAAAAAATACACTTTAAAACATAAGAAGCCTTCTTTTTTTTTAAATTATTTTCGTAGCTTCATTAATATTTTATAAAAGTTTGAATAATTTAGAGGAGGTTAAAAAATGGCTTTTCAGTTTAAATCATTGTTCTTTTATTTACAACTGTTTAAACAAAAATAAGAAAAACAAAAAAATATTTAATGCTAATTTGTCCAAAATTTCTCTTATAATTTTCATTATTTTGATTTATTTTTTTAATTATTATAAAATAATAAATAATAAATTGTAATTTTGTTGTTTTGTAAAAATCGAACAGATTCATTTTTCAAGATGTTCGTAGTTGGGAAATGCAGTCATAGAAATACAAATTCTAAAATTTAAAATGGGATAAGCAGTAGATTATAGATAGACGTATTCATGATCTATTATTTTTCCTAGTCAGGGAGAAATTGAGTTATTTGTTTTCTGAATCAAACAGAACCTTTGTTTAAACTAAACGATATTTTTTATTATTACATAATGCTGCTTACGTTCTGTTATCTTACTGCATTTTAGGAAGCTTTTCGTCCTATTGATGCGGGACACACAGGAATAGCAAAATAAAACAGAATAGGAATCTTGGATTACGAGCACAACAGTTGGGATTATATCCTTCTTCACGCCTTCTATTTCATCACCTCTCGTTCGTTCACAAATCTATTCACAACATTCCTCGATAAAGTTTGATAATTCTGTAATATTCGATAGGCTTCTTCTTCCCTCTGCGTGTTGTTATGTCGTTAAATATGAAAACCAGAAAACGATAGCTTAGCATAGGCACATTGTGCAGGGATCTGCCCACACTGGAAAATGACTCAGCACATTATGTTTTGAATTTTAAATGTGACACCCCGGCCCACTAATCTCTTTTAGGAGCTAGCAGATTTATTTCACTCCACTTTATAAAGATAAACAGATTTATGTCACTGGGATCTGGAACTTTAATTGTTATGGCAAATTTACGATTTTAGATTTATGACTATTATGTATGACCGTTATTATAGAATATTTATTGATATGATTATTAAATATTTGGCTTGTAAAAAAAAAGAAAATCATATCTATGGATAGAAGTTAATGTGTACTAAGACCAAAACTCCAAGAAATGGGACTGAATGGTATTCTGTAAAATCGGGTAAATGATATTAGTCATTATCTTTGTAAGAAAGCCCCTAGGCCATCTTCTTTCCAGGTGGTCATCGAGAATAAAGTGAGAAGCAATTTAAGATGTAGATTCCAGTGGGTATAAATTTTATCATGGAAGGATAGTTATTTGATTAGGACCTATTCAGCAATACATGGGACATTTAAATGTGTTTATTTGTGACTTAATAAGGAATATTGTGGATTTTGGATTGCGAGGATTAAAAAACGAAAAGAATTGGAGGGTTTATTGGACCACAAACATCAACCCCAAAGGGATACTGTTTTCAGATCTGCTAGGATCTGACAATTTTTGACGACCGAAGAACATCCTTGGTCACTCCCCTTCTTAACAAATTAGTTTTCGTCCTTAAGGATACTATTTTAATCCAATAAGAATTTTTAAGATAGCCAAAGGATATCCCGCCATTGTTGTCCTTATTCTTTTTGTCCTCAAGGATACTATTTTCAAATGTTCCAGGATTTAACTCTTTTAAATTCTAGTTTTCGTCCTTAAGGACTCTATTTTAAAACATTTCAGGATCTAACGATTTTAAAAGATCGCAGAATAACCCGCCATTGTTTTTCTTTTGAAAATCCGTTATTGCTGTCCAAATAGTTGAAATTACTGTCTTGTAAAGGAGTCTTTGTAATTAATCGGAAGCTTTGAACGTTTAACCACCATATTTCAGGGTATTATAACATGAAAATCTGTTTTTTGTCGCTTACGTCTTGTATGTGGATTCCAAGAAATTTATTTGTCACATGGAGTTCTAAGTGACGGGTTTCTTCAACAGAGACAAAACAACCAATCTGAAAGATGTCAACTTCATCTTCCTCCATGTCTATGTCGTCACTATTTATAGTTACCATAGGATGTTTAGATGCTTTCTGTTCCCATTATCCTCGAATTCGAATCAGCCGATTTCATACAATTTTACTCCAAGAATAGAAATTAATTCTTGGGTTGGATCCTATGAAGAGATTGGCGAGGGACCGGGACAGTTGGATTTCTTGAGAGCATGAGGAGGAAGGAAAAGAAGAAGAAGAAGAATTTAATTCTTGGGTGGAAGCTTTAAGTTTTCTGGGGTACATTTAATGTATCTACCAGAGGAGTGTTTATTTATTGATATAAGTTACACTATTGATGAAAACTACGATTTCTTCTTCCACGCATTAATGTTATAATGTGGGCTAGTCATATATACCATGCTTATGAAATACCTTTTATTTGAAAGAGGTATAGAAAATCTTGGATTACGGCTATGAGCAGAAATGCACAAGACTCGATACGTACAGACGGCGAAGCTCACGAAGCCGGAGTATAGAAGTACTATTGTTCGGGAGTACACAATTAAAAGTCAGTAAGCTCGCGTGCCGGTTTACACTTAGTAATAATGAATAGGTCTCATTAAAGGTGAACACAGACCCCAACACCTGGAGAGCCTTATCTAATCAGATATAGGCCCGCTGCCTCGCGGGTCCCAGAGCTCTGTAACGGAATCCTTCGATAGTTGAGGACCAGCTGATGTACCGCAACTGCAGATCCTAGAGAGATTATTCTTCAAACAAAGTCGGTATTTATTAGAGGTGTAACACTATTCCGTAGTGGAGGAAGTCGTGGATGTAACCAGCGGACAATACAAGTATCCAAGGACATGGTGTAGAAGCTACTTGTACTTTAATCTCTAATTATGTTCAGTCGATCCTCTGCTACAATCCATTAAACATTGGAGATAACTAATCGATTGTTTTGCAAGTACAGTACCTTTTTTTAATTAAAGAGTTAATTTAATCATAAATATTATAATTAGGATAGATGAATGATTTGCCAATTCAATGGGAATCGTTTTTTCAAAACTCCTTTCGTATCACCTGACTTTCAGTCTGCTCTAGATCCTCTTATATTTTAGTACCCCTTTCATGTTGCCTCCATAGCTGAGTATCAACATGTTTCATTTTTTGTCTTACATTTTTTTTAATTTATTTAATATAGCCTTTATAGCAAACTGTTGAAGGTTGAAAGGTTGAAAGGTTGAACTGCTTCTCAGCGAACGACTGTACAAGATGGTAATTTGACCAGGACATTACTCTACCTCCAGGTTTTTTCCCTTAAATAATGATACCCACTTTATAGTGGTTGGATGTAGCCCAGGAGGGTCTTCTGACCCCTGGATTGACCCTTAGTTGATATAACAGAATAAATACTAATCTGTCCCAGCCGGATTCGAACTTGGGTTCCGGAGACAGTTGCCCAGTGTCTTACTCACTGAGCTCCTCCCAGATTTAAATAAAAATAAATATAAATCAAGATAAAAGTATGCTTTAAACCATTCCAGATAATATAAAACAAAAAAGTTGTTTGTTCTCGATTTTCTTTTTCTTTTAAGATCAAATCATTAAAAGTAGTTACTAATTTTATTTATTTTAATAAAAATTAAATTCACAGTTTCATTTTCATTCATTGTCTTCATTAAAATGGAATATCGATGAGGTATTTATTGACTGTGGCATTAATGAAGATGTAGGTAGTTATGGTGTGCAGTCGTAGAATTGATCACAATTAAAATATAAACTTTGGCTTATTGTACTAATGTTTCACCTTGCTATGCAAGCCTTCATCGGGGCTAGAACAAACTATAAAATATAACAAAAAAAGAGAGTGAATATTAAAATAGATAATAAAAGAAAACCAGTATAAAAATAAAAAATAGTATGCTTTTTAAAAAATAAATAAAAATGAAAAAAATTAATTAATATTTTTAACTTTGTGAAAATAAAATATTTAATTTATTTTCTTCAAAACACTATTCTTAACTTTCATACAGTTTTTCTTTTCTTATCTTTTTTAATATACACTCCCTTCTTTGTCATATATTTTTGTTTTATTCTTCTAGCCCTGATAAAGGCTTCCATTTTAAGCAGAAACATCGGCACAATAAATTAAAATATATATTTTAATTGTGTTCAATACCATGACAGCTCACGCTAACTAAATACATCTTCATTAAAAATAAATATATATTTTTTAAATGATGCTTGTTATTTTGATCCGTTCTTGTTTAGCAAGAACAACGACCCCCTGGCAGCCGATGACTATCTGACCTAGGACACCAGTAAACCACGGGCAGGGCACAGCGGCTTCCCGATTGACCAGTGTGCCATAAAGCTCAGTCCATTAGTTGTCCTGAGAGATAGGAGTGGAGGATATGTGTAAAGGAGCAAACAGAAGAAGAGGCTAGTAATAGCGGTTGTGTGTAGGAGGCGGTATCTCCCTCATCCGTAGAGTGTTCCCTTGTTCCCCGATCCAGGGAGGCTACGACAAGGCAGGCGACACCAGATACCCTCCAGGAATGCTACTCCACATCCCGCTCACATATTTATAGCATCGATAGCAGCTTCTAGCTCCGATAGCCTACCTCAACCGCTCCCGCCCCGTCTCCTCCCCCCGATCTAGGCCATATCTAGGCCATGAAATTAATTAAAGCAATATTAGTCTTCGATGGCAATAGTACAGTCAAATATGGTTGGTCAAAGGCGTGATTAACCAAGTTCGTTTTAACCATTTGTTATCCGACGATATTTGAGTTAATCATTAGTTATTATTTTACCTACTTAAAGAATAAAACAAATAATAAATTAATTTAAAATTAAAATTACAAAAGAAAAAGAACGGATTCAGACTTACGTTATGTGGAAACACCGGTTGCTACAACCTACTACGATAATGATATATCAGAGACATATAGAATTCAAGCTATCAGGGAAATGTTACTATCGCACTCAACGAAACAATTGGTGAAGCTAAGTGACTGATGGTATGAAACCTAAATACAAATATGTTCATGCATCTTTACCTCGGAGATATAGAACTATCACATTTCTGCAACTATACAGGACAGAAGTTTGAATCGGTTTGAATGTGAAACAAGAATTATTGAAATATTATATTGTTTCTGACACATGGAGTATTCTGTGCACTCAAACTCAGAACCTTTGGTTAAATTCATTAGGGAAAGGCCGAGCTCAGAGGTGATGCACTTAAAAAATATGCAAGTTAACTTAGCAACCATGATAAACATAACCTTTCCGAACCTGACTTCGGCGTATGGTGGAAGTAAGTATGAGTGATAAATTCCCCGCTCCACTCTCCAAGCTAGTAAACCCAGTGTTGCCGAGACGCAAAAAAGGGGAGATAAAAAAAAATGTATTGAAATCATTGTGATATAGAGATGTAAGAATGTAAGAGAAGGAAGCACCATAAGTTTGTATTCCGTTCCAGATGAATTTAAGTAAGTGCAAGTAGACATTTCTTCTTCGTAACAAAGGGAGTTTCAGAGCTATTTTAAAGGTTTTTTAATTTATTGTTGATAGCATGTCATTTTTGTCTGGCTCTATCGAATCTATGAAACCAACTATCGAAGGCTTCGTTTTAAATAAGTTATTGATTTAACTTTTTGGACTGGTTTTTCGTCAATGAACAAGATTTCTTAACTTTGAAAGATGTAGTGGTGTATTCAAAAAGTCCTTAAAAGTGGTGCTTAACAATTATGGGGAACATCCAAGTGACTCCGTTTCGATAAGATGGTTATGTTGATAAGGTAGATTTGCACTCTGCTTTGAAACGAAGCCATGAAAAGAAATCAGTAGCTTTAGTTTTCATTGGAAAGGTATGTATTGAAGCGCATTGCCATTTAAAAGAATATTGTTTGGCAAAAAATTATATCTAAAAACCGAAGCCTGACTTATCGATTTCACGGTTGGAACGACAGCAGACAGTTGCAGACAGGACCCCTTGATGGCCGTACAGGAGCTGAAGCAATTAGGACAGCTCCTGGCCAGGTTTTTAGCTAGCAATCTACCAGCCTCTTGTCCTCTCTTTGCGCTCTCCTCGCTAAATTGTTTCTTATTGCTCAGCCGTTTCATTTGTGACCGCTGTCTATTGCCGCTTCCACTTCTCTCAGAACGTTCTCGGTATTTTTCAATTTCTTTGTACGATAAATGTAGAAGATTTGAGGTTTTATTAAATGATGATGACAAGAGCATTTTGGCTTTTCTAAATTTCATTAATTGGATTGTTGATGTCTTATATTGTATTATAATGTTGTCTGCCACTACTGGCTTTAAAGAAAGATAATCGATTTCATTATGGTAACCATCATGTTTCAAAATGAAACAAAATTCAAAAATCTGTATTTCTGATTTAAGTAATTATTATATTTTTTTTAAGTAAACCGTTGATTGAATATATATTACAAGTCGCCTGAATCAAGGGCTATAAGTAATATGGACGAGAATTAATCCATCATGCAATATGTACAATGAAAGTAAATTAAAATAAAAGAACTCCCTAATTATACAAGATATAAAATAAAGCATAATAAATAATAATATGCAATGAAAGTAGAATAATAACAGCAAAATTAATTAGAATAAAAAAAAGGGAAATAAATAAACTAAAATAGAGAAGAAAAAAAAAATACAATCACACTATATGTACAATATAAACAAAGGTACCGGGGAAGCTAAGTTGTTTCCTCTGCTTATTCCTTTACTCATTTCAGCCCTACCCTCACAGTTGCGTCTCTATTGTCAAAATATTTTGAACGCTGAACAAGAGCGTTATGTGTTACAGCCGCTCAGGACTTAATACTACTGATAGATACACCTAAATATTTCAAATACTGACAACAAAACAAAAAGTTTTCTGTTTAGATCAAATATCAAAGCAAGGAAACATGGTACATGTACTTCAAATAGGTATATATTTACATTCCAATAGGAATGATCCTACCCATACATACACATATATATATATATACACATATACATGTGTATATGTACAATCATTTATACACACAACAGATAATATAGGTTCATGACAAGAAAAGGAGGTAACGTAGTTCTAACCGTGGAGGTTGATATTACTTGCAAGCACATATAGTCCAGTCAATGAGTGCTGAAATGAGGGGTGTAGAGTGCAAGAAATATGCGATACTTTTCCACTTCAGGACTTCGTTAGCAGTAGTTAGAAGGTAAACATACTAAAAGTTCCCGCCCCTGGGGGCTGAGCTAACGGTAGGGGGGAGGGAAGAAGGTCCTATTTTTGGGTTATTCGATCATATCTCGCAAACGGAAAAGATTCTAAAAAAAATGTTCTAAGTAAAAACTGAAGATAATGAAATTTTATACAAAATTGTTTCAATACATATTAGTCATATTTCCAATGATTTTTGAGATATACGGTATTAAAAATCGATAATTTTCGAAGAAAAAGAAATCATTTTCACCACACTTTTTGTCAAACAGTTCCTTCCAGCGCCTCCCACAACCGTTTCTCCGAAAGTCAGAAACAAGTTTATGGAACATTAAATTACCTTAATAGTGTGTATGCGTTTGCTACGTTATTTTCAACTGGATCAAAGTTCAACACTTTTTACAATTATAACGTTTATTTAAATTCTGTACCATTTGGAAAAAACTAAATAAATCCATTTTTGCCTACATAAAGATTAATATTTTGAGCAACCCATATTGCTGTCCAACTCATCTTGTAAAAGTAGGCAAGATTACAACTTTTCTACTTATACATAATGAGTAGAACTCCAATATGGGTTGCTCAAAAAATTTCCCTTAATGTGGACAAAAATAAATTTATTTAGTTTTCCAAAAGAAAGAAAGTTCGTCATTTATACATTATTCAAGCAAACCAAATTTACAAGTTGGTTCTATGTTCATTTTTTTGCTCAGTCAATAGTTTTAGAACTGTGGGGAAGTAAAACATACAATGTTTTGTTAAAAACTGTAAAACATCACATCAAACTCAATTTACTTAATTTTATTTTCTATTACGAAATAGAACACATAAATAAGAAAGATGTCATATATAAAATAGACTTCTTAGATTGTAATAAACATTATATTGGAGAAACAAAGCAGAATTTATAAATATGACACTAAAAAAACATGTAAATCAAACAGTTATAAAACAGCTCTTTTAGAAAACTTAAAAACTGAATCACAAATTCAATTTTGATAACGTTAAAATCTTGGAACACGAAACCAAAACAAATAATAGAAAAATAAAAGAAGCCATATACATCAATAAAACAATTAATAATGCAATAAACTATAAAAGGGACACTGATAAAATAGGAACTATATATGCAGGTGTAATTAACAAATTAATAATATAAGATTGCCAACTTAGAACTAATAACAATAGTTAAAATTTAGATTGACCCTTGTACCCTAGAGAGCAGAAGAGTTATTTTATTGACCATGTAAAGGACACTGACACGGTGTGTTATCACCAAGTGATAGTTTTAAAGGTAAATTTATATATAAATATAATGTAGCTTATTGAATTCAAAATTGTATTATTTTAATGTTTAAGAATGATTATAGAGATTTGTGAATACTGTTTCAGTCTGATGATGGGACCTTGGTCCTGAAACATGTTACATGTTTTTACAATATATGCTGAGGAGTAAAATGCTTTATAAAATACTTGTTAATTATCTACATTTGTAACTCCTTTATTGAAGAAAATATTAATTTTATAACATTAAAATCGGTTAAGCAGTTTGGCCACCATAATCGCCCAAATATTGGCTAAGTTGCGGTAAGTAGAACTTCTCCGCGAAAACACGTTTGTAGGTACTCTTTTGATTATAACTCAAAAACTATTAGTCCAATCCGAAATTTCTTTATTCCATCTAAAATCTGTTCAAATTTACTATCAGACCTGATATATGAAATTTAGTTTAAATCTTGTGAAATACCCATGCTAGCACGCTAAAAAACCTTCTCCGAAATATGAGGGACCTTATAGTATTTTATTATCTTTTATAAGAAATTTAGTTTCGGGGAAATTTTTGACTATTAACAGTTAGTAAAAACGCACCATGTTAAAAATTGTAATGATTACTATGGATGATAAACTTACATCTTTTTTTCTGTCTTCAAACAATTACGTGGAATATTTTTTTGGCATCTTATTAATAATGAGTTACAGTTTAAAATTAAGGGATTATGCAACAAAAAAAAAAAAAAAAAAAAAAAAAGTAAAAAAAAAAAAAAAAAACTAAATAGTAATTATAACTCCTTAAACATAATTGAAACTGCATTAACATATTTTGAGTATTATCTTGAGCTATAACTTCTTCCCTAAATATCATCGATTTTAACTCCAGCTTTTTATAAAGACTGTGTAAATGCATCTTAGTTTTAATTTTAACATGTTTCCATATTGTTTTAAAAAAAGATTAAGTATCTTTAACTATGGAGGCTAACAGTTCTTCTTGGAAGATTTATTAATAAAATTTTTGATATTACTCCAGGGTGGGCATTTTTTTTTCCTCTGGGAGTACTTAGGACATAAAAAAGGAAAAGATAGAGATCAGAAGATAGGGACGAAGATACAATAAAGTCCCCGGGACAGGAGTAGATCCGATAATGGAAGTACGGTCGGACACAGAGTTGTAGCCAATTAGAAATGTGATAGATGAGAGATTGCAGGTTATCTTTGCATATCTTCCTCAGTCTTTATTTTCGAATACTAATTTTTGCTAATCAACTAGGATATTTTATTTCGTACTAAACAAGGTTTAATGAACCCCCTGATGTTTGAGGTTCTGAAAAATTCTGGGAGTCGCTTCTCAGGTAATGAAGCTCTTAGTTAATAATTAAACCGCTATCATATTCATGAATTTCTATTTATTTGCTTTAAGAAGCATTTAAATAAGCATAGGAATAGAAAAGTTGGCATCACAAATAAAGTATTTCTACTAGGACGAGGTGTTTCTGATAAACCTGGTTATCTTCTCCACTAAACAAACATTGCTTGAAACATTTTATTTTTTATTTTTTAATGAATGCATACTATCATGATTTAGGATAATAAGCAATTTTGATGTAAAGTACACACAAAGTGTAAAAAAAAGAGAATTGTGATGCAAATGAAGAAAATATAATAATATTTTTAATTATTAATATTTGCATTCGCTGATTTTTATTTTTATGTTGACAGTTGTGAACATAATCAATAAATAAAAAATAAAATAAAATAAAATGTTGTGTCTCTAATAAAATAAACCTGTACCACTAACAATCCATGAAGAATCTTGGGTTCAGTACTTAGGTAAGAATGTACTGTTACTAGGCCAACGGTTGTGAAAGGAGGAGATTTGGCCTAAATCGCACTCAATCATCTGGTTTTCCGCATTTAAGGGTACCCAAGTTTGTAGATGCTGGGTGTGCCCCAGGAGGGGTCTCCATAACTCCAAGTCGAGCCACAACCGAAAATAATTCACAACCATTTTCTATATTCAGTCAGTCAGACTCCAACCCAGGCTCGGGAGCTTGGTAGTCGACAGAGCCTTGCTCACTGAGCTACCGCGGCTCCCTGTGTCTCTAATATTAGGTCAAAGTACATGAAAGTTTAGTTCGTATCCCACCTGGACGGATTGCAATCTATTGAAATGAATCTCGACCTTGGCTAGAATAGTTTGGTAGCCTGTTGAATAACCTGTCCTTCCTGCTCAAGTTGGAATACATACTCGTAAGGCATTAAGGTACAATAAAAAATAATGTTATGAATCTTCATGTACCATATGATGAAACATTATAAAGAGCTAATTAATATCAAACAACCTATACTAAATAATATATTTTATATTTAAAATCTAATTAGAAAATGATATTACAATTATTTAACATTGCAAAATACATCCTTTCGATCCTTTTCAAACCCATCCCGAGGAATGCAGTCCCGAGAGAACCGTCAGATAAAGCTCCCCTTTACCTTAGATAGGAATCGAACACCTTACTATTTTACAAGTTTTAGCGAGCCGTGGTAAATAAGTAATACCCCAGGGCCGGGGGAAGAACAATCCACGACTAACGCCCCAACACCTGCAGCGGGCGATCCCATTGTTATTCCCGAGTATCGCTACATCGTATTGGGGCGTGTTGTGGCTATCGGTGGTTGGGGGCACGTTCGATATAATCGAACCTCGTCGTGGACTCGATGTATCGCCCACGCCTCGAATCTGTTGCACACAGGTAGCAGTCTCCTGCCCCTGGCCTACTCATTCGATAGCTTTGTCTAAATCGGTCGTTAGTGTCTCCTGTTCGGAGTTTATTTGGGATCCGTTCAACTTCCCACGATCTCTGTCGCTGTGAGATGTTTTCTTAAGTAAGTTTTTAATTAATCTTAGTAGGCTAAGTACTACTCTGCCCAACGGGGAAATATTTTCTCCAAGAGTAAGTTCTGAATTGAGTTGTAAAGAAGACCAGGGTAATAAGGGCATCTCAATACTGACGGTATCAAAAGTATAAATTGAATATGAAATAATTATTAGTTGTTGATAAATATATTTTTTAATATATATATATATATATATATATATATATATATATATATATATATATATATATATATATATTGTATATATTACATATATATATATATATATATATTAAAAAATATATTTATCAACAACTAATAATTATTTCATAATTTATAATATATGACGTATGTCAACAAGATCCAGTTAACAGTAATGTTCAAAGAACATTCATCCCCGATTTGTACATCGCAACTGCAAGTGCCCGGGGGTATGGATCAGTGAAGAGAAAAGATTTCCCTGGTTCGGATACGAGCTCGGTGGCCTAGTGGATAAGGCACCACGCTAGAGAAGTGGAGACTTGGGTTCGAATCCCAACCTGGAAAATGGTTTCTCTTCAAAATAAAATATATAAATTGAATAATTAATTCATCAGATAAGGCAATTTATGAACATTAACTGTTTAGTGTTTCCCTTCCAGCAGTAATCAGCAGTGAGTAGATGGGATTTTATTTATTCTTGTTCATACCATACTTACATGTAAATTGTAAAATGTAAATGTAAATGAACATGTAAATTTTTATGATTTTTGTTTTGATTATTATTTTATATATACATATACATAGTAGATGTATAATAAGTTAAATATAAAAGAATAAAACAAGCAATAATATAAAATAAAGAATAAGAAGTTATACAAAATTAAATACAAATATACAACAAATTTATTATAACATCATAAATACCTCAATAATATTTGATACAGAATAATTCTCTGGTGTTTAGTAAAAAGGGTTTAAGTCATCATTTTTATGAAAACAAAAATTAATAAACAAATAAAATTTGTTTTAAGTTTTTATTGTATTATAATGAATATTCCCTTATGATACAATATAGTGGATTCATGAAATAAGAAATACTTAGGCAGGATTAAAAAGAAGTTACCAAACCTTTGGAAAATCGTCTTGTAAACTTCACATTCCAAGACTTTTGACCGAACATCAGTGAATTTATGAAATGTATGAATTATGGAGATATTAAAGGTATTTCATATCGATATCTTAATTTTCGCATTGAAAATGGAACATTGTCCTAGTTTCTATACTCTTTTTCTCTTTAGTATTGTTATGTAGTCAGTTAGTAGTCTGCATTCATACCTAAGGCAGTGTATATTTTGTTCTTTTGTGAAATCGCAAGGGCATATGAATGAACCTAATATTAACTGTTTATTTATCGATTTACATTCAGTTAGGTGCAGAACTGAGTCAATGTACCGATTTTTTTATTGTATCAAATATATTCATATTTATTAATTTATATGGATTTATGATCTTAAACTACAACACACTGGTTACTTAATCCTTGTGAATTTCGTCCAACATCTAAACTTAAAATAATTGAAATAATTGATTGACTCACCTTTGTACCTTTTTTTAATTTGCGTCTTTGCAATCATTAGCTCAGTTGATATGTATACAAGTTACAGACGATATACATATTAGACAATATTTATACTGATTAAGTACCTAATGAGTTATAGTTTAAGATCATAACCCATATAAATTTATATATATTAATATATTTAATAGAATAAAAAGATCGGTACACTGGCTTAGTCCTGCTCTTAAATGTATATCATTTATTTATTTACACTCTATTTAAACATAATTTTCTGTGATTCTTGAACTATAAAGGAAAAGCATTCTTCATATGCTCATTAAAAAGAAGGTTATGTTTTCTTTAAAAGAAGCTTATTTAGACCTCAAATAAATACAGTATTTAACATTGTGGTCAAGCCATAAGAAATAGCAAGTTTCTAATAGTAATTTAATCATATTTAACTTTTTCCCATATTCTAATATTTGCAATTTAAGAAACATTTAAGATAATTTAATTACATTTTATTTCGCAGAATTGATTGGTATATAATTCTTACCACATTATATCGGAGACCCATAAATATGTTCCATTAACTCCTCTCGGGTTTTGAAGAACAATTGTTTGTCTTGTCTGCAGCCTGGCAACGATCGCCTTGAAGAAGACCTGCAAGAACTTGAGTTGTACGAATATTTTATTACCCCTGACTGTCTATCACATGACCTTCACTTTTTTCACGACATATATATTGATAATGTGGGGGGGGGGGGGGGTAGCTATATGAAATGAACATACAATTGCTTGTATTATTTAATATTTACTTACCTTCGTTTTTATATCATAAAAGATAGGTGTGTTTTTACTTCACAGAATATTGAACGTTATACCACTCTTATATATTGACGGTTACTTGATATTTCGAATAAAAACCTATCCATACATCATAAAGGAGTTTACTGATAAGGGCAATATATAATCATAAGCAACCAATAACGTATCCATTACACCATCTCATCATCTTATAATTCCGGCATAAAATACAAAAAGCTTTATATTCGTGTCTCAGATAAGTGGCGTACGGCTTCGAAACCGGTTCGTTGAAGATAATTTAAAAAGAAGAAAGTCATGTGAAAATAGAAGAAGTTGAAGCGGTCGGTGTATTAGTAATGTTTATTCGGGCAGAGGCAGGCTTTTGATACGAAAGGTTTATTGGTCGGCCAAGGAAGACACAGCTCCTTGACAAATGAGGTCGTTTATCAGAGCTCTGTGGAAATTGAAGAGTATTAATCCAAACTGGAAGGACGTGATTAAACTCCTAGAATAGGTTACAGTTATTTGTAACTGGGCTGTTCCATAGTGCACCGTGGGAACGCCTGTTTCGGGGAGCAGTTCGCAGCGTCCTATCAAGGTCTGCTTTGGAGCTTTTTCAATTATCCTCACTTCTTAGTATATTCGACATGGTAAAATGGAGTCGCATCAATATGTCAACAGAATGTTTAGCATTATATAGGTAAAAGGTGGCACAAGAAAAAATAACGGAGAGGAGTTATCGAACGAATAAGTGTTTGTTTAGTGAAGAAGGTAATGAATGCTCTGTGAATCCATCCCTTTGTGGGGGGGGGGAGGGGGGGTAGCAGTATCTCCGGCTAGCACTTGAAAATTACAATTGCTTGTATTATTTAATATTTACTTACCTTCGTTTTTACATTCACGCCCATCATTCTCGAGAAGACGTTATTAAAATATTGTTGATTCAAATATAAATAAAAATGGATTCAATCAGAAATATCTGTTGCAGGAATGATTTCTTTTGTATTTTTTAATGTCTCGTGAAATAAAAAGAAAAACTGTTTTCTTAATTTTTGTGAATACTATTATGAAAAACTCAACCGAAGACCTATGTATCAAGATAAATTTTAAATATAACATTACAGTCAAATATAATTATTGACATGTCTAAAATGGCTGTTTTTATGAACAATTATTGTAAACAATTTTTTAAAATAATAATGTTTACAAATAAAATTTCCACAAATTGTGCATGTCATAGTCTCTGAGGTATTCTTTGACAGAGGTTGCACTAGAGGTTCGTAGAAGTTAATGGTTTTGTATCTTGTTGTGAAAATGCCTCGGAATAGGAGGCTGTTTATTTTGCTTCTGGAAAACATGCTCCAGGGAAAATGTTTGCACAAAACTGACCTTTTATTTCACCGGAAAATAGGGAGAAGGAAAGCAAGTCGGATGTTAGTACAACTAATACAGAAAATACAACGGCGTAACCGGTATAAGGTTAATATTAATGTTACTGCTGATATATTTAGTTAAAAAATGATACAGCTAAACTGAAGATAAAACTGTTTTGTTAGTCGTATATTTCTTGATCACTAATACTATAAGCCAATCTATAATTTAGAACTAGATCGATTCTTCTTCTTCATAGGCACGGAAGAAAAACTAGGCGATCCGTGACATATTGTTCATTAAAAGGAGGTGTCCCAACCACTTCAGACTCTGTATTCTGACATCGTCAAGCAACTTCGTATTATATTCGCATATTGTGCATATAATTATCTATACTTACTAAGACGATTTGCCCTTTTTTTTTCTTTCGCAAGTCCAAGAATGTGTCTTTGCATTTTACATAGCCAATATCTCACATGCACATGTTGCAACTGGTCCAGTAAAGTGGTTTACCAGTTTACTTCTCTTAATGTGAGAAAAAGAAAAATGTTTTATCAGCGAAGACAATAGATTCCATAAGAGTTAACAAATATTCTAATATTTAAGCAAAGAGATTAATATTGAATTGCACATAGCCCAATGAGGCAGTCCTTAGCAAGACCACCACCTGTAGTTTGCTCCTGATGGCGGCCCAGAGCAAAGCCTAGAGAACAGTAGAGCCGGGAATGTGGCCTCCTCCAATAAACCACCAAGTCCACCCATCGCTCACCGGGCTTCGGCATTCCTAGCCTTCTTATCTGTCCCACATCGGTATCTTTTAATTTAGTTTACAGCTCTGGGGTGATGGGGGTACCCAAGAAAAACTGGAGGAATAGACAAAAAGTTGTCCAGGGTAAGGGACCTAGGAATCGAGTTATGAGGGTATCGATTATAGAAGAATCTATATTGCAGCAACGATTAAAATGAGATTCTCTCAGCCCCAGCTATTACAGCAATAGAAATTTTATTGTTTTATTTTTTTTATACTGTATAAGTTATATTGAGGAAAAGTAATTAAACTATATTTTTTTTTTATGTTACTGATTTTAACCTGAAGCCTTTGATAGTTGGATTGAGCAGTAAATAGAGCATTGATTGGAATAATGTATTTATGTTATAGAGCACAGCTGATAAGGGTCATTGGCTGGTGTTATGAATGAACCGGCTTATTTGGATAATGTCTGCATTTGGAAGAAATAATTCCACCACAAATTCACTAAGATACCAACAAATTACAAAACCGAAATAACATGACAATAATCAGACCTAATTAGGCTTACTCGAGTTTCAGGGCTCTACTAAACCATCTTATTCATCGCGACAAATTTTTGTGGATACGTCTTATGGGCGCCACTCAAAACCTCTTCCGTTTTGCTCAGCTGCTGAGAGACTCACTTTAGAAAACTGTCCATAAAATCTTTCTTGATCTATTTTATCTCACAAACTAAAATTCATCACCTGTTTAGTGATATATTTATGTGGAAACATTTGCAAACATACTTAAAACTCATTTATTACTGATAACAAATTTAAAACCAAAAGTGTTAACATTTCAAAATAAGTGCATAGTGCATAGAAGGTTATCAATTCGTCTGTTTTTTTGCTTGGTTTTGTTCTTTGTTGTTTTGTTTGTGTGTGTGTGTGTTTGTTACGCGATTAATCCGTCTGTTGTTTATGATTTTTTTCATAAGCATGGTATATAAGTATATATTGACTGCCATTTTTGTGACTGTTAACATTAGGCAAGTAAGCATTGCCGTCTGTAAACAGGAAGAAAAAGCAGCTCAGACAAGAAACGAGATTCTCGACTATAAACTCTCCATCACTTGCGTTGCGTACATTTGTACACCAGACACTTTTGAAAATTTATATTTTTGATTAGGGTGATCAAAAGGGCTGAAGTTTTAAGGAATAATCTTTGTTTTCAATAAGATTTATTTTTTTAATACATATATTAAACAAATTATTATTTATTTTTTGTAACCCTTTATTCAAACAATAAACTATAAATCAAATCCATAAATTATTTCATGTTAATAAATCATAAATAAAAAAATAAAAAAATCAATAAAAAACGTTGGAGTACAATTGAATGTTGGAGCTAGGCTAGGAGGGATAATGTTCAAAACAATCGAATCTGAGATTTCATCGCCACCTGTTAGCTTGTCGTATGTACTATTACTTAAAATGGTATCATGGAGGCTATCAAGAGGATTTTGTTTCGGAGCTTAAAAACCAGTTGCCAATGAGAAATAATATAGACTTTCTAATTTACTTTTGCAATTTACTCAGTACTATGGTGACCGAACATTGTCACCCTTCAATTGTTCTTCACGCGACTTTTCATTTCCCCGAAAGGGCACACGAATGGCGATGGGTTAAGAAATACTACAAGTGGATCATTAGGAAAAATCGAAATAGTGATGGATTGAGAGGGAATCACTTAAAATATACCGTTTATATTTGAAGATACTTCAAGATTTGTAAGAAATATTGTTCCGCCAAGATAACAGTTGAGGAAAGTAATGGAGAGCTTAGAATGGAATTACAAAGGTATTTTTAAGATGATATGGAAATAAATCCTAGCAGGGACCATAAGAAATCTGAATTGATGTATCTTAAGTCATCGTATAGATTAACGGGCGAATCGACCGAAAGATAAGCATAATACATCGATTAATCACACTCAATGTGAGTTTATCGATTTAGATACGTCATCTCGAAACAGTCAATGCTCCTTCATTAGACCGTAACCAGACAAATTAACCGTAGCGAATACATTTTTGCCAACTGCAAACAGTGCAGTCATGAATAAACAATAAATCTCCAAGAATATTTTTAAACAGAAATTATAAATAGTAATATAATTAATGATATACACGGTAGATCAATGTTCTTATATCAATCTTTATTTTATTCCTTTATTGAAGTACCTTAATTCAATTAAGCTTCTTTATTAAAATCATTGTAGTCACAGTGTTTAAATTTGGTTATTTAATGGTTTTATTACGCTGTGTCATCTTCTTCCTATTTTAAATCATAAAATCCTTCTTCTCTCACTGGTTTTGCATCGCTTTCGCCACGATTGTTTGAAACCTAGAAACAAGCCAAGACATAAGAATAGGTGCCTTCATATATACCATCAAACCTCACTAACAATTGCGTTTCCTGATCACCGTCACGACTATTTTCTGAGTTTAATTCCATATCCCATCCAGTCCTATTTTTCACTTTATCTCTTCCAACTTGTTTAGCATAAATATTAACTATCGCTTTATATAATTATAATCTTCCAGAAAGCTACCTAATTATCTCCTTCTTGACAAAAACTCAATAAAAAGTTTAGTTCGATGAACATACTACTATGTAAGAACTCATCATCATGTCACTCCTAGGAGCCAAAGGTCACCTCAACATTTTCAAGCTACCGTAGTCTAGGTCTGCATTTTCCTTTAGTAACATTCTCTTGTACCGGAGGTCCTTCCATTACCATCACTATGGAGTCATTCCTTGGCTGTGCTATACACTTGTGCCAAGCATCGTATCCTTCCTTTTTTGATATTCGAAACCAAATACGGAAGATACAGATCTCTGAGTTCCCCATTTGTATTTTTTTTATAACCATTTTCTACTTTGGTAGGGCCATATATTTTTCTTAGAATTTGCCTCTCCCCTATATTCAGGTACCTCTCTCTCTTGTTGCTTTGTTATGGCCCATGCCTCAATACCATACATCACTCCTGGTCCAAGGATGGTCTTATATATTCTGACCTTGATCTCCCGGAAATATCCTTATTAAGGAAACATTTCTTTATTGACCAGTAACATCTGCCATTTTGGATTCTTGCCTATGTTTATTTATTTCAGTTATTATAATGCCAAAGTAGTTTAATTTTGACACTCTTTCGAAACTACATGTCCCAGCCATTGAACACCCCTCCGTTCATTTTTGTAGATTTTATCATATACTTTGTGTAATCCTCTGGAGACAGCGAATCGAGTAAATATCAAACGTATCTCCAAAGTCCTCCTTATAACTGTTAATGCTCCGCTTTATATCACCACCATAACCTACATAATGATATGATTCTATCTGTGTCTTAAGGCTAGCGCACACCACTGACGTATCGGACCTCGGATTTTTCGGCATGATAGGTTATGTTCGTTAGGAAGAGAGAACGCACACTATGTCGTCACGGAGTCATGGCAGAAAATGCCGTTTAAAATTCTAAAGCCGTCTAAAATTATATTCTATTCTATTCGCTGACTCCCCGAACACAGACTTACCAAGAAAGCACTGGAAGCAATAAACAATCTCAAATCAACCATGTGAGCATCAGAAGTCAAACAGGACCTCAAAAACGCAGGAATCAAAGAAACGGTCATCGCAGAAAAAACAGCTCTAGAGTAATAAGATGAACTAGTGAAAAATTTCATCGGAGAAAGATTACAAGAAAGGAAAAAAAAAAAAAACAAACAGGGGCTAAGTGAACTGAAGAATGAGCCGAACAAGAAATATTTCCTCCCATAAATTGCTCCATACCAACTCGAATCCACTAGTCTCTCAACTTGCTTCTCGCTAGATTCTCGATATCCCTCCGAAGCGTCTGAATAGAAGATCTTTAGACATTCTATTGTTAATCGTTTAAATGCTACTAAGGAGTAGATGCTTTATAAGTTATTGTAATAGCTTTCCTCACATTTACTTGATGTATATACTGTATCAAGTTCTATACATATCAGTGAATATATATATTAAAGTAAGGTTTGTCTAATATAGTCTTGATATTTCGATCGAGTAAAAAATGTTTAGGAGACCTCCAAGAGCTTTTGTACATGATTAATATGAGTGTAAGGGAAGAGGTGGATCCTTCGTTGAGGATGTAACAATAAAAGGAAAAGGTCTGAGACTGTTAAACGAAAGTTGTAAAGCTAAGGCGCCATTATTTCATTTTTTTTTTTTTTTGTTATATTATTCGTGCATTTATTCATACCGCCGGGTGCAGAGTAGTAATTACAGGGTCGCATTATACACCTTTAGTTGTGCAAGTTCATTCAATTCCTTCACGGGCTCCAGGTAGACTTCTTATGCTTCCAGGCAATTTAATTGCTGCCATCAACCCCTGTTGGTTCTTCCCAGCTCGTCTTATCGTCTTCTTCTTGCTCTCGGAAAAATATCAATATTGAAATTATTGATGGACTTTATTTTAAAGTATATATATATATATATATATATATATATATATATATATATATATATATATATATATATATATTTTTTTTTTTTTTTTATTTCTCGTTTCTGTTTATTCTAGTTCTTTCGTACTGTAGTACATTAATAACTATCAATTAAAATTAAACATTAAAACCAGTACTATAACTCGTGAACTTTCTTGGGTTGAGTGATGGGCAAAGCAGTACTGTATCTTCACCAACGGTTCTTTTCACTTTATAGGGGCTGGGTGTGCCTCTTGAAAGACCTCTGACCTCAGTTTTATCTTCTCCTGATATAAATAAATATCTGTTAAGGTATGCGTGATGGTATATCAGGATTAATATAATAAGGATTGGTGATTTATTTTCAAAACTCAAAACGTCAGCACGTTTTTATACACATTTTATATATACAGTATAAAGTAAAACAAGCAACTGCTCTTTTTATTTTTTATTTTTTTCTCCTCCCTTTCTTGGCAATCAGCTGTATTTGACATAAGTAGGATTCTTTTGCACTTTTACTTTTGTTTACTTTGGCGAGCGAAGTATTAAATATTCGGAATGTTTTCATTAGATGGACACTTTGGAAGGTCCATTTAGATGGAAATTGGAAGGTATTCCTAGAGTTTAGGACCTAGACGAGAAAAAAAAATATAGTAAAATTTAAAGGAGAGAAATTCGGATTTGATTGAAAAGGAAATAGAAAATGTTCTAGATAATGATATAGAAACTGATGTTAAGGGTATTGATGAAGATGACTTCGGAACGGGATTTCTACCTTTTATATGTAAAAGTCAATAATTGTAGTAATTGTTCATAAAAACAGCCATTATATACATTTAAATAATAATTTTAAACTATAATATTGTAAATAAAAATTTATCTACTTATAGATTTGATTTTTATTATTTTAATGAATAAGCATATTTTCATTTACGCTCCAAATATTATTCTTTCAGGTAATATACTGTACATATATTCTATTTTAAATGTAGACTGGTTAAAATATTTTATTTAATAAATTTAATGTAAAATTTGGATAAAAACGTATAAGAACAGGGTGTGTACGGAAATTGACGCTAACGGGGGAAGGTTAACTTTCTCATATCTTCAGCTTACCATAAAAAGAAAAATAACCGACATTTTTCTCTCCCTAAGAACTGCATACTATTAGCCCGGATCTAGATCAATGGGAGGATACCATAAATAATGCTCTTGTTGATCTAGCACAACAGACAGAAGAATATACCCCAGCCGCTGAGGAGGTTATTGTGAGGCAGGCGGCCTTACCTAACGACCGGCTTTGTCCTCCTTCCCTCGAGTCGTACATCTCCTCCAATGGGTGCTCTTATTTCCCTTTTCTTTGCCACCCTTTCTGCTCCACTATTGTCCTCGGAGTTTTTTGAATACGTACTTTATCGCTACCCATACATCCGAGGATAGAAAATTCCCGTACAAACCATTTTCCATAACGAAAGGAAGTAGGTCAAGGGATATATAAATTTAGTTGGTTTATATCCATTAATGAATTCCATTCTTAAACATTATTTTACAAACTGAGAAGGCTTTAAAGTCACAGCGGTGCAAGATCGATTCTGGCATGCAATCGAATTCAATCCAGCTCAATAAAAACTTTCTCATACAGGCTGGAATTAAAGTTGGCTACAAGTTGGACAATACCTTGGCCTAATTGGGGTAAGTAAAAACTTTAAATAACAAACCCGAACCTTAACAAATCGATTCCGATAAACAGTTAAACATTTTTTGTCCTATATACTTTTAATTTTTAATATATGTTAAAAATAGTAATAAAATATTGAGTATTATTTCATGGAATAATTATTTTATAAGTATTTGATTATGGAATATACAGAAAATATCAATGATATAGGAAGGATAACTGAAGTAAAATAGAAATCTTAGGGAAGCTGGAATAAAAGAGAGAGATATAACAAATATAACACAATTCAGACATAAGTTAGACAAATGGGAATTCTGTCAGGCAGAAATAAAAACAGGAACCAAACGGCCGAAAGATAGACAGAAAGAATCAAGTGTAAAAATGAAAGGGATATGGATGATCAAAAAGGTTCAAAAGAATTGAATGCTTTGCGTACTCCTCTGAGGCTCACATAAATAGATAATGAATAATAATAGCAATATTGAGTATTTAATATTCGTTTCAAATTGCTATTATATAATAAAATAAACTATACAGAGTTCATTGGTTTTTTTTTTTTTTTTAATATTCAAAATAATCGTAGGAGATTTAAGAACATTTCAAAATATATTTAATAAAATAGCTGACATCCCGACTCATCCTTCCACTGTCCTCACCACTTACGCTAATCATTAAATAATAATCCTTTCGTTGCATCCCAATCACTACAATCTTATATTACTAACATTCAAGAATGGTGTCGAAATTGGAGAGTAAAAATAAATCCCCCCCAAAAAACAAATAACCTTTACCCTTCGTTGTAAACCTACAACTCCCTATCGTACAGTATTCTTTAATGATATCCCACAAATCCCTGTTGAATAGATCCGGACTACTACTAGGACTCCACTTGGACAAACATCTTAGTTGGAATCCACATACAAGACTAAAACGACAAGAGACTCAACATTTACTAAACAACCGTTTAAAGCTCCCAATTAATTACAAAAGACTCATTTACATGACTGTGACTAGGCCTATTTGGACGTACGGAGTTGAGCTTTGGGGCTCCACTAAACCATCCAACTCAACTCGTATCCAATCCTTACAATCCAAAATCCTTCGAAAAATCCTCAATGCTCCTTACTTTGTCACCAATAAACATCCATAAAGATCTTAATGTTCCTTATATTGCTGATTTAGCCCAGACCAGATACCTATTCTTCTATAGTAAGCTCCTTAACCACTCCAATCCACTAGTCTCCCAACTTGCTTCCCACTTCATTTCCTATAATCCTTCAAAGTGACTGAAAAGAAGATGGCCTAGAGACCTTTTAGTGTAGATTTTTATTGAAGTGCTACTATTGAGTAGTTCTTCACAAGTTATTTACAAGCCATTGTATTTACTATCAACACATTTGCTTTATGTATATTATTTTGTACAGATGTAAATATCAATAAATGAATATAATATTAAGTAAATTTAAGATATTGTGTCAAATCAATTCATTGCAACTGCAATTATCAAAACTAGTTTCATTTCATACGTGGAACAAGATTTGATTAATAATTAATATAGATTAAATACAACAACTAACGTATACAAGTTTAAAAGATGAAAAACAATGAATTGCTTTAAAGTTAGGAATTAAAAATATCGACCTTAATCAATTTAGCGCCAAGTCTAGAACTACTTAGAAGTTTTGTTTTTTCTTCAAAGAAATATTTTGAAAGTAGTTTAATTAAAAGAAAAGATATTTACCTTTTTTTTATTTTTAATATTACAATCCTGAAAATTTCATTATTTTTATTTCGACTCGGCTTTCGCTGGAAATTTACTGGGCTGGTTACATAACAAGTTAAATTGTATTTCGACCTTTACAAATAGAGATATAAACTGTTTATGTTATCCTCCCAATGACAGATTGCCCGAGGACGAGAGCCCTGCTAAACAGAAAGAGCGGCGAGGCCCGTGGGAAAGGCGGCAGGCACAGAGCAATTAGTGACAGATGAGACGGTAATAACATAGCTCGTGTGTCTGCGATAATGGTCTTCTGTCTTTATAGCTGTCCATTACCTTCCCTCCGGTGGCTACTGTCCAGGCCAGCGTCGTCTTTTTCCACTCTCAGCGGTCATCGAGGGTGGACCGAGGTGCTCAGGAACCCAAAGTACGTCTCTATAATAAGCCAAATAACAGACCTATTGGATTTTTCGGAAAAAACAATGAACGTTTTTCTTAAATTAGTCTTCTGTGTAATTACTTTTTTGTGTTTTTTTTTTTTTTGTACATATATTTTATTTTCAAAACTGCCAAGAATGGACCACGCAGATATTCTTCTTTCAAATGGAAGTTATTTTTTTTATTTTGGGCGAAGTCTTCATGAACTTCAACTGGAGCAGTAAGGACGGGTTATCCTACCGGTTACCAACCTATTCTACCCATAGTGGTAAGGTCCAGATTTATTATGTAGATTCACCACGAAATAAATATTTCTTCTGACGATAGGTCTATATCACCTAACTTATCACCGCTTCTACTAACGATGAAGTAGTTTTACCTCTGTTAAATAACACTCCAATTTCTTTACTGGATTTATTAACGTTATTATGTTTGAAATAATCTCTCTTACTTTTAATATCGATTTCATTCCGGGTTTAGGAATAAATAACGGATTGATGACAAAATAAGTCATTAGAATATTATGATTAGACAATATGTTGTCTTTGCAAATTGTAGCCGTGCCAAAGTTTAGATTGTAGGCTGGTCTGTAATGGTTATAGGCGTAAAATCTGTACCAATTTCGCTATCCATCTAAATGAAAGTAACCACAAATTCAATAAGGACTTGGGAGTAAAAAAAAATAAATCAAGATAAAAATAACCTATAATTAAATATTTATGGATCATTATAAATATTAAAATCCTTTAAAACCGATCAAGATTTTTGTTTAAATGACCTGATAAACTAGGAACTAATAGGAACGGATAAATCCAATGAGCCATAGAGGAAATCCCTCAAGGTGAACCCCAAAAATTTAACCGACCCTGGTGGGTACCAATATTTGACTTCAACATTTTACATAGTGAAATGTGTTGAATGTATGTTTTAGAACTAAAGATGAATGTTTAGCATCCGAAACTAGTTCTAATTAAATAATTCCAATAAAAGTGGCAATTAATTTATCAATCCTAATTGTAAAATCTGTTGGTTTCCAAGGGCTATGAATAAATATTATGGACTGTAATAAATAATAAATGATGTTAAACCTAAAAAAATTTATCTTAAATTAACAAGTACTTATTATAATTCTAACAAATTCAACTATCTTCTATTTTACATATCTAGAAAGGCAATGATGGTATTATAAATTTAATCTTATCGAAATACTAAACAATTCTATAATTATCTGTTAATATTCGAGCTTGAACAGATAACACACTTGCGAAAAAAATCTTCTGGTGCATAATCTTAAAAATTGAATGATTTGAGATAACATTGGTTTTCGGATAAATAAAAAGTATTTCTTCAGGCTTTGATATAAATATTTAAAGTATACACATAACATTCCTTCTATTTTCGGTTTCTTGTAATAGTTCGGTTCCATTGGGAAACCCGGCCTTGGGGTCCAGCAACATGGTAACCGCTAAAGCAAACCTCCGCCGATCTTGTATCAGTTTGCCGAGGAGGCAAACAGTACCGAAGAACTGTGCCCGTTGTTGAGGAGGCTAATTACTGTAAAAACAGCCAAGCCCCCATCCTCGTGCTGCTCCACAAACACAGCCACTCTCAAGTGCTAAGGAGCCTACCTCCACAACCTGCCTGAGTCTGCATTTTCTTCTCCCCTTCTCAGATTATAGAGTGCGCCTAAGATGATGTAGTCATATTAGTGATTTAGTACAGGCCCGACGTCCCGATATACGATCCGTATATCAATCCTAAAACTAGCAGTAACAGGACAATAATACCAGGAATACTAGTTGAAGTCATACTGGCTTCAATCCTATCAAACAATCATAAATTACTATAATACCGAGGCCTCTTGGAAATGTATAACATTTACAACGAGTGTATTTTAGTGCCTAGGGAAATCTGTTGAAGCTACGTTCAAACTTCAAACGAGTTGAGGTGAAGAATATTGACCGTTGTCTGCTCCTATAAGAGAAAATCGACTATCGGCTTCGTCAATGTATAAAAAAAAAGTTTATTTATATACAGCCTTCTGTGAACTGAGCAGTAATGAGAAGGCTGATTTATAAGAGCATTAAAAGCGAAACTCTAAGAATTTAATCTTGTTATAATGGTTGTGAATCCATTCATAAAATAAGTACATAAAAATAAATAAATAGAATAAACCTCTAACTATAGAATATATAAAATAAAACAAATCAATTCTAAGCAATAATAATTTTTAAAAATAAAATTAAACATTAAAAAAATGTATTATAGTCTCGGTAAGTGCGATAAAAAAATCTGTGTGTGCGTTGTGTATGTATATATAATTTACAATGACATCAAGTTTCTCATTTTGGATCGTTACTCCTGTTTTTCTAATTTTAAACGAAATTATATTTCAATTTCGTACATGACGCAGAAATTTTATTTTTTAAAAATTATTTTAAATAAAATGTATCATATGTTCTGATGGAACTTCCTTCAAGAAATCAGAAATTTATTGATAGTATAACTAGTTCATGATATTGAAATTGTATCTTATGTTGATCCGATGACGAGTCTTATTGCCAAGAATCAGAGAATGTTTAGTTTCAAGAGAGTTTATTATATAGACTCAGTCCAGTTCTTGAAAGCTTCGCCCAGATCTAAACTCCAAATAGTACCATCGCATTATCGATTTCGTTCCTCGGATGCGAATATTTGCGACAGTTATTTCGTTACTCCTCCAGATATGAGAAAGCTTAGAAGATAGTACCACTTACCATGGAATCTAAAGCACACATTCAGAGATGGACGTTTCTACAATTCACGTCAAGCGACCGGAGAACCGCACCTACGGTACTCCTGAAATAGTAAAGAGGCAGTACTATCAGTCTGTGAGGAGGACAGAACCCAATGGCTGTACAACGATTACAGTTAGATGGGCAGTGGGAGATTGGGTCCAGACCCTCCGCATGGAAGAGCACTAAAGAAGGACACTGATGGAAGGGAAGCGAGCAAGGTCCAATTACTTAGCCGTGTCCTCGACAAGTTATGTTTATTGTCCTGACGGGTCCTTCCACCTGGGGAATACTCCTGATTTAGACCCGCTCTCGCTTATCCGACATCTCCCTGAGCTTGCCTGTTTTATATCGGCTCCTCTCGGTGTGGGTTCGATATCGCATTACCTCAAATTGTTATTTACTTCGCTCATACTGAATTTAAAGTAGAATAAACACAAGTGCTGACTCCTCTGGCCCACGTATCTTAAAAAATGGTCTGAGCCCATCTTCAAGCGTTTGAGCGCATTATCATTTAAATTTTAGATAATGCCAAGACAGCTCATATAATTTGAAATAAATTAGAGTTAAATTATGGGCTACCGAAAATTCGTAACGCAGCCAGGACTTTCATAAAATCTAATCTGTTCAATCCGTTAATATATCAGCCTCATCTCGGAGAAAGATCATAAAAAAATACCTGAACATAAATTTTGATAGGAACGAAATCAGTCAAAGGAAATATGTAAAGCTACTATTATATGAATAAGGAATTGTCTGGCACCTATCACCATGTATGTATATAATGGCCTTTTGGCAACACTTGTAACAATTATAATAAATGTAAAAAAAAAAAAATCAGTTGCCCAAAATAAAGATAAAATCTAAGATATTAAAACTGAGATTAAATTATTCAGAAAGTAATCTAGAAACAAAATATATCCTAAACATTTATCACTTTCGTAATACTGTACAGGAGCATGAGATTTATATATTTATATGGTTCATTTTAATATCATATTTATCTTAACATTTCCATTTATTTTATTTTGTTATTTTTTTATTATTAAAATGTAAAATGAATGAATTAATTTATTTTCCTTACAAATTGTCCCCAAATCTGGAATATTATAGCATTTAACAATAAAAACGGTTAATGAAAATATATTAAAATATATCGCGGGATTAAAATTGCAATATAAAAAAAAACTTTTTTTTTCATAACTATTTATAGAAATTTACTTATATTTTTAAATATAATTTAAAACTTTGTACAATATATATAAAATACAACAAGTAAGTATGATGATAATTCTAAAAATGACATGCCAATTGCTTGAAAGCAACTACCCATTGGTAGCACTTATAAATGTTCTATATAATAAAGTACTATATTAGTAAGTCCTGAGGCCATCTTCTTTTCAAGCACCTCGGAGAGTTATCTGGAATAAACTGGGGAGGGAGTGGGATTTGAATGATTATGAAGTTTTCTATGAAGGATAGGTATCTGGTTTAGGCTGTCAGAATTAAAAAAAAAAAAAAAAACTAACACCCGAAACTGTTTTGAAAAAAATTATATAAGCAGGTGAATTAGCAAACTCTTTAATTAATTAAATCAATTTTTTTTTTAGTTTCACATTCTATCAAATATAATTTGAATTACTGCTTGGTAGGTCTAGGTTTTAGGTAACTTTCAAACTAAAATATTAATCGTATATGTAATAATTTGAAGGGTTTGGTAGATGAAGGGGTTATGTAACAAAACACAATTTTGAGTTATTTAGATTTTAAGTTTTTCTTTTTGAATTTTCCTTTAGCAGGTAAATGTTACATAGCCCTTCATCTTCATCATTTATCTTTTTCCAGTTTACTTTGAAATATTCAGATTTTGCTACCTGACACTCCTGTAGATAAATTCTACAACCAATGGACTAAATTGTCCGACTAGATTTTATGTATAGGACTAGATTTAAAAAAAAAATCTGTCATAACCCTTTTTCATTCATCTATCAAACACGATCAGTTATTAGCATTTGAAGAGTTATTTGGACCTTAGCTGCTTTATACATAAGAGTAAATAGCAGTTAATCTTGAATAAAAAAATGAGGCTTATGATAAAAAAATACCTTTGATCGCTTTCATTAAATTTCTAATGAAGGGTTTGGTTTAAACCATCTTTATAAATTAGATGGTGTATACGAGTCTACTAAATATAAGGATATTACGAATATAGTATTTTCCAATATTACTACCTGTTTTGAAGAGAACCGGGCAAAAGAATTCTTTTTTTTTTTTTTTTTATAATGACATTTAATGCTGTTTACCGAGTAAGTGTGCGACTGAGCGCAAACATGGCGATATTATGCACGGTCACGATTGTCCACCGACTTTTCCAAGGACGGAGGTAACTTGGGCGGCCATAGCTGTTTATCCCAACCGTCACTAATTGAATCCCAAATGGCCCTGGAAGTGGGAAACGATCTGTCAGTGCCTTGCGATAATAGGACCCAACATGTGTTGAGGCCCGCTAAAGATTGATAGTCCAAGGAACCACTTGGAGATGTTGCCAATATCCAACATTTAGTTAGCCTTGTAGCCATTTGTTGGCAGAACAGCGAAATCAATAAGGGCCTGTTATCGGCTAGTCTTAGGAATACATTACAATATAAAATGCTAATAGAATTATTTTCATGCTTCTTACTGAATTATTCATTTAAATAACGGAAATATATATATATATATATATATATATATATATATATATATATATATATATATATATATATATATATATATATATATATATATATTTCCGACGTTTCGAGACTATATTGTTATAATCATGCCCTACAGTGAAGAAACAGGTTACAAAAAAAATATATAAATTATAGAAGTTATTTCAAAGCATAAAGTTAGCTACAGTACAAGCATATAACAAGATGTGTTAGAATAATAAAAATATATATAATTACAGAATATAGAGGAGTATGAAGCTACTTACAATGTTACTAGTGGATCTGGAATGGACTAACAATTCTAGTACAAAACTAACCTAGGGGAACTTCGAACAGACAGTTACAAAGGTTGTGGGGAAATCCCTGTTTCTTAAAATTTAAGTTAAAAGGACTGGGTAGGTATTCCCAAAGATGCAAGTACAAAAATATTTCAGTGTAATATACTAATAAATGGAAGAATGATTTTTATGATGTATATAAATGTAAATGTATATTATTGGACTGAATGTATTAAGTTGGAGTAACAGGTGTTAAGATTTAGAACGCCTGATTTTTTGTTTATTGCGCGATTTTTAATTTTTTCTATGGTTATCATTTCTTTAATATTTCTTTTAAAATTATTTTGTTCATGGTGAATAATTTTGGGGGAATCAAATTTAAAAGAATGTTTTGTTTGCCTGTAATGTGTGGTGAGAGCTGTTTGGTCAGGTTTGTTCGGGTTTTTATTTATAGACGTGCAACTGTATTTATGTTGATACACTCGTCGTTTAAGATATTGTTCCGATGTACCAAAATAGGACTTGCCACAACTATCTTGACACGGAATTTTATAAACTATATTGGACTGTAACTCTAACTTATCCGTATCTTTGGTTTTGGTATATAATTTATCAATGATGGAGGTATTTTTGAATGTAACAGTGTAGTCATTTTTGTGGTTATTTGTGAGTGTTTTCCTGAACCTTTCTGATAGTGTTTGTATATACGGGATGGTGTAATATCTTTTATTATTATTTTCTTGTTGTTTCTGTTGAGTATTTGATTGTTTTAGTAAGTTACAAATGAGTCTATGTGGATATCCATTTGTTAAAAGAAGAAACTACTTCATTTTCCGCGGTTTGTTTATAATTTTCTTTTGATAACTTTATTGCACGATTTATTACATTTTTTGCTGTGTTGATTTTATAACTTTTGGGGCATTGACTAATATAATGTAAATATCTTTCGGAATTTACAATTTACCGGAATTGGTTTTTTTCCACCATTCTATATCTATTATTCCATTAGGGTTTTGAATTTAAAGTAAGTCTAAAAACGGTATTTTATTATCATATTCAAATTCCATAGTTAAATTTAGTCTATTTAAAAATTTATTCAATTCGGCTAAAATTATTTCATGTTTATTGTCTTCTGTAGGTATAGCAGAAAGAATATCATCTACATATTTGAATAGAAATGGAATTTTGAAGGGGATTTCGTGGATAACTGAATCTAGGAGATTCCCAAAATCCCCTTTAACATTCCATTTCTATTCAAATATGTATATGATACCCTTACTGATATACCTACAGAAGACAATAAACATGAAATAATTTTAGCCAAATTTAATAAATTTTCAAATAGACCAATTTTTTTTTTTTTCTTTTTTTTTTTAGAAGTAATTTTATAAATCGTATTGTACAACAACATTGGATTTAATAAAAAACTAATTCTAAATAAAGGTAATTAGTTTAACGGTCATGTAAATAATTGAGAGGTAGACTGAGACGTAAAGGGGAGGATTATGTCAGGGCTTATCTTGTGGGTTTGGATTTTAATGGATTTATTGAGTGAGACGGAGTTATGAGGTCAGAAATTTGGTGCTTCCTGCAACGAACCTTCTTGCTATTCAAGTATGGTTAGTTATTCATGTCAAATATCAATAAATACTCTCGAAAGAAAAAACAGTGTATTTATTAAACATGGTATTCATTGCTTTTATATATTTATATATGTGAATAACTACAAAGAATAACGGTACTTCCACAATAACACTATAAAAATTAACTAAAAAAATATAATCAATAACAGAGTTGAAAAAAAAAATATTAGGTAATATATATACCTATATATTCAAAGCGTGAAATTATGGTAGTAGTAACGAATCTCGATATTACCGATTATTAAAAAAAATTTGATATCCAGTATCGGTGTTCCAACTTTATTTATTTCAATACATGATACGGGTATTTAAGCCATATGCACTTTTAAATTATATATTACAGATTATAAATAGCATTTACTACTTATTTTTGTTTACAAACTTATTTCTTAAAAGTTTATATTTTTAAAATAGATTTGGTCCAAATGTTTTAGCTCTCATATGGATTATTTTTTGCTAATAACATTTTTTTTTAAACCGAGATATTGGTATCGACAATACAGATTTTAAATATTGTATAATATTCAAAATAAATAAAACAATCATTTAAAAATTTTAGAATTGTTAAAAATTAGGAAATATATTTTTTTTTTTTTTCACTTTCAATTTTTCATTTACAACTGTTAAGCTACCAATATGTGATTTTGCTATTAATGCATGTGCAAGTCCTTATAGACATGAGGGCGAGTAGCTCTCATAGAGAGTAAATTCTCCTGGAATAGATGAAAAAAAAAATTGATTTACTAGAGCAGATCTCTAATCCAGCTTCTTTTTGGCCATCTGATAGAATTTCCGGGAAATTCAGTCGTATACCTGTCATTAATGAGTATGTTATTAAGATATATTTAGTAAACAAATATAGTTTTTCCAACTTTATCCATTTGGGTGGAGTGTATACATACTCTAAATTTATATAACTCTAAATTGATTATACATTTTACAGATGCTCGACGCAGAAAATTGTCGAAGAACTTTAACTGATGGTCGAAACCGCTTATGGAGACGTTGGTAGTAAAATAGTGAAGTCAATGTTATTTTGAGATCTTTTACCTTTATTACGAACAGAAAGGCTGGACTTCAGGAGTGACTTAATTCATTAGCAGTATGCGTGTATAGACCGTTCTTAAAAGGTAAATCTCAAAATAAATAATACTCGTATAACAGTGTTATGATTATTTTCACGTTTACTACATGAGGAATAAAAAAAAATGGGTTCAACTATTTCTAAAACTAAATAAATTGAAAAGAGATGTAAGCTGAAGGTGTGAAAAAAGGGAATACAAATAATTAATATAAAAATTTGATAAATTTTTCAAAAACTTAGAAATAATGTTTGATATTTATTTTTAAAACAATAGAGAGTATATTTGTAAAAAGTACTTTGCACGTTTTTGGAGACAACTGAATATTTAGGAAAAGAGTTTTGATAAGCCTGTTTATAATGGATTGATAGCCTATAAATGTGTGTAATAATGAACTGAAATATTAGGCACATATGTTACGAGAAATTAGCTTTTAAATAAATAATTGCATTTTTAACTTGAATTCTACTGAGGAAATAAAAGTTAAATAAACATAAAAACCATTACGAAACCAATCACATAATTAGCGTTTTATTAGATCATTAAGTCGAATTGATTTTCTTTGGACGTGTCAATAACGCAAAACATTCATATTTTATTTAAATTTTTATTACGGAAATCAGTAAAATAAAGAAATAAAAAGCGATTTTTACTGTCAGAAGTTTAATGGAGAAAAAAATACCATAAGAGGAAAAAGGAACCATTTTTTTGTTATACTATTTATTTCATTTAATCCATTACGGAAAATCGTTTATTAAAAACTATTAAATAGCAATCATTTGTTTTTATTTTAAGAAAACAAAATGAAATAATTACTAATTAGAAACGAATAAAAGCCATGTGGTGCATCCCGTTAGATGATTATCATTGAAAAATTATTATTAAAAATTAAAAAACAAATATTTATTTTATTTTAAGAATTGATTTAGCGTGATTTTTCAGCTTCATATGATTCTAAGTCCCTCCAAAATTAAAAAAAAAAAATTATATAACCACGTATATTTCTATGTTATAGTGCCATATATAGATATAGTATGTAGTGCGCATATCATTATAGATCTTTTTCTTGTCGTTTAATACTACAGAACGATTTTAGATATCGGCTAAGTACAATCAATATGATCAGTCACGAGTGATCCACGCGTCCTCGATCGACCATCATCAAACCACCTCCATCATCACACCATCACCTTCAGAAACTCTTGGGTGCTAAGATGTAGGATATCCAGTAGCCAGATGGTATCGGGCTAATGGGACAGGTGCCGTGGGAACTGACCAGGCTCTGTTTGGAAACCTACAAAGCCTTCGAATACATTTGGTGGCCGCTGGAAAGGTCATCGCTTTTAAATCATTTTCAACAAAAGCCGTTGCTGAACTCAAACCTAGTGATTGCTCGGCACTTGCGCCCGCGCTGTTATTTCAACTTTGGCAGAGAATTTGAATCCCAAAACGACCTATGAGGGTCCCTCGAGTCACCGATTACTGTTTATACAAGGACATAGAGGATCTTAACGGAAACAGGGTCTTGAATTAACTAGGCAGTGCTAATTTTTCGATTATTGACACTTTCGAAAGTCGGCTATTTCGGAGTATAACCTTCAATAATTAAAAAATATAAATACAAACACTATCCTCACTCTTCTTTCTTGCTTGATCTGTTTCTTTACTAGGCTGTAATTGCCATTAAATATATATTCCGAAACATCAATACTACGCGTATGACTTATAATTATTATAAGTGGAAATGTTAAGAAGAAGTTGATATGAAATTAATACAGCAACTGCAATGTGTTCACTTCTTTAGCTTCTTTTTTTTTTTTTTTTTTTTTTTTTTTTTTTTTTTTTTTTTTTTTTTTTTCTGCTTTGTTCTGCTTTTGGCATCCTCTACTATAACATCCGACCACCTCAGCTTTTACCTTCTTTTCCTCTTTGTTCCCTGCATTGGGTGGGTCAACAATGTCTTAGGCATCTCTACATCTGCCATCCTTGCAATATGACCTGTATACTTCAAACGCCTTAGCTTAATTGCTCTAACATCATCAATCTCTACTAAGGCGATGTATAGATCTTGTTTAGTACTCACTTTTATCCTTCTCTAGCATCAACGACTCCAAAAATTCTGCGAAGGACTTATCTTCGAAAATCAAGAGCTATTTTTTTAGCAACTTTAGATAATGTCCAGATTTTCAATCCATTCAGAAGTACTGGGGGCACAAGGGTTTTACGGAGATGGAGTATGGTCTTCCTTCTTTGCTCAGCTTTTCGCATAGCACTAAGTTGGTTGGCTTCGGTTATCCTTCTTCATAACTCCACATCGGAGTTATTATCCTGGATGATTACAGGTCAATGAATATTATTCGTGTATTACATCAAAAATAGATAGTGTCAAAAGATATAAGTGGATTTATTTAAAAATTGATAAATCATATCTCATGTCAAATAGACTACAGTAAATATGTCACTATCTGTATTATTTCTGAAATGGTTATCTAAAATTAACAGAAGTCCGAAAAAAAAAAAGTATGTTAAAGCAATGGTATACCTTTTCGAGGGGAAATATATATTACTGTTATACTAGCATTATTTTGTGGCTCGTTTGAATGGTGGTGTTGTGTATCCCTCTCATCCAGTCTTTTATTCTGCTTTCCGCAAGTAACGCATTTCCATTGTTGTTGTATGCCTAACATGTATGGAGGTAGGATTTCTGGTCTTAGAGGAGTGTGACTCGATATAATTAAATAAGAACCGGTATAGTAATTATTTAAAATATATATTTACAGCTATTGAAGTTACGGGTTTATTTCCACCTCTCGAATATAATACGGCTATAATTCGATGCATCATCGACCTATTGAGGCTTTGAATTAATTTTTGAGGTATAATGTCCGTAAAAACCGTTAGAACTCTTCAGATAATGCACCGAATCTGGAAGAGAATGGCGTCTGTTTAATCGTCTTGACAGCTTAACCTGCCGATATTCAATAGTTTTTGGACTTGGAGTATTTAAGGTAATACTGGTCAATAGAAATATTTTCTTCGTAGCATAAAATTATTGTTGCTCAATCGGCCATTGCATTATCGGGGATTAATAAAAATTTCAATTTCCTGTCAGTGTTTTAGAAAGAGACTATAAAAATTATTTCAGTCCAAATAAATTTCAGACCAATTAATAACTACTCATCCACCATTGTTCTTTTTGAAAAGGTCATACTCATGTTGGGAGAACAATTAATCGTTACTCTGGCTATTATAATTATTTTCTCTGCATTTAAACTTTATAAAATATATTATGAGGTTTTTTTTTTTTATTTATATAAGTATTACTTTGAATAGGTATGGCCTCAATCAAGAGAAATAAGTAATATGGATAAAGGTGAATCCATTCCTTCAATATGTACAATGAAAGTTAGAAAAATAAACATATAAGCCGTTTACTTTGAAAGAGGAATGAGTCCAGTGACGAAGGTAATTTTAATGAATTAGTATTTAACAAGTAAACCATAGTTTATGGACAACTTCATTGATTGAGTAATCATTACGTTTAATAATTGTTGTTATTTTTAGGTGCTACAACTCGTGAAGAGTCAAGGCTTCCCTTAGTTTGAGCTGTCAAACTTATCTGTCTTGTGCTGCTGCTCTCCAATTTCTTATTAAAATTTTCTGTGTCAGCAGCCACACAATTCACCCACTGTAGGCGAGGTCTTCCCCCTTTTCTGCGTCCAGATATCTTCACATCAAGGAGCCTTTTGGGGATTTCATTATCGCTCATTCCAGCAACATGCCCTGCCCATCTCAGACCTCCGGATTTAATAGCTGCTATTGTAGTTACAAAAATTAAATATTTCAATCGAAGTATTAATGGATCTAGGCCACCTTCAAAATAAACAAATAAACATATAACAAAAACAAATAAAGCAAAAAATTAAACAAATTGTTCACACACAGACCAGGAACTTTTTCAACTCTACAAACATTTCAGAAAATCCAATAATTCAAACAATAGGCAGTTATAACAAGCAATCCTTAAGAAGATACATACACAAACATACAAATCACATACTACTAGAATCATATTTTGCTAATAAGACATCCAAAAGTTATTGTTTCTGTTTGAAATTAAATTTATTGAAACACAAATAATATATAAGTTAATTATCCGAAAAGTTTATTAACTTTAACGTACAAAAAGTTAATAAATTATGCATTTCGTTTAGTAAATTTTATTATGTATTTGTTTTTACCAATTTCTTTTGTTTTCTTCTTATTATGTAGGTTTTTTAGTATTTTTCCTACTGTGAAAATAAATCCATTCCAAATTATATCCATTTTAGGCTAAGCTCACTATGTATTGGAAATTTTTATATAACCAAAACATGTAATAATATTTAATACGTGCAATTGTAAACTATTAAATCATTTGAATAAAACTTTTATTATTATTATTATTATAAAGTAAAATAAAATATACAGCCTCTAATACAATAAATCAAAATTAAAAATGTAATAAATGATAACATTAAATAAATTAGGATAATAATTCTAGAAACAAATTAACTAAAACAGAAAAAGAAAAAGAAAAAAAAAACATGAATGCTATCATACTATTTAATAAAATATTTACCAGCATCCCGGGGGAAAACCGGACCAAAGTCGTCCACCTACTAGGGGAGGGCAACTCAGCCTCAAAGAGATCCCAGTGCTGCCCTCTTCCTTGGATTATGATGATGCAAAAATAGAATGAGGAAAATAATTGTAAAAATAAAAATATGAAGCTGAGATTATTCAAAACCGAACACACGTTATATATTTATTTTAGAAATAAATTATCAAAACCAGAAAATAATGTGTTAAATGTTTCATAAAATTCAATAAAAAAAAAACAAAAAAAAACTTTGTTCATGATCTGTCAAATATATACATATTTAACCTAATATTTTACAATTAAAAAACAAAACAAAAAAAATATTAGTTTGTAACAAAGTTATAGAAAAATTAAAAATACAGCGTTATAAAATAATATTTTCATTTCTTGCAACTGGAAAAATGACGGCTACTACTACTTTCGATTTTTTTTTTTTTTTGATTTTGCAAGATTCAGTAGGTTGAAGACGATCATTCTTTTTTTCGGTCTCATGTATATCAGCATTTCAGAAGTCATTTCCTTTCCATGTATTGCTTAATTAATCTGTAGATAAATACTTTTTTCTAATTTAGCTTAATATCTGCACTAAAACATTAGTTTGAAATTACGTTCTAGAACAATTACTGTATGTGATAGTGAACAAAACTATAAAATTGGTTACAAAAAACAAATTCTAAGGTGATAGGAAGATTCTCAGATGAAAGGATAAGAAGAGAATTGCAAGGGTCTGAAGATTTTATGTTGATAATGAACGGTAAAGTGTTTAAATATAGTTATTACTTTGGAATAACTACAAGGCTCTCTGTTCTACAAATACCAAGTAACAAGTAAATTACTTCAAAGTAAACAGCTCTTCAAAGTGTTCTAGCACGTAAAATATAATGGCTCGGAAACATAATGCTAACAAGCTGTCTTAAATTACAGAAAAACGATATAGTTTTTGTCAGGATAGTGCGAGCAGGTCTCTGAGGTAAACGGTTTGTCGTGAGTATGGTGACCTTTTGTGTACATTTTTGGTAAGACGAACACACTATAGAATGTATACCGGGAGAAATTAATCTCGCAAGATTGTTTCCACTAGAAAATGTTGATATGAAAACGAGAATATTTTTTCTAAATAATAATTATCTTTTATTATCTATACAATTATATAAAAGGACAAGGCATTTATCGTTTGTGATCACTAACCACAAAAGATACTCAACCATTCTATACCAAATTTTAAGAACAACATATGTGTAGTTCCAGGAAGGTTTAGCAATGATAAAATCGACTAATTTTCAATTAGTTTGTTATTAAAAAAGCGATAATATGTCGTTAACAGTAAATTTTGAAAACTGGAACGATAGGTAGTGAGCCCATTCTACATGAGAGGTTACAAAGGTACAATGTTATATACATTTTGAAATTGATAATAAAATTTACATATATTCAATTAAGTTTTAAAAATTTATTTAAATATGTGGTGCAACATACAAATCTTAGTGAAGTTTGAAAATTAACCGATATTAGCACTATTCCTGAACAGAGTTTAAAATGATAAAATTACTGAACTCATCTGTACCAAATTAAATAACATCATCTTCATAGTTAAAGAAAAGTTTAGCATTAATAAAATTTACAATATTAAAAATTTAAATGTTGATTGTCAGAAATGAGGGTAGCCACACTGTCGTATACTTTTATGATTAGAAATTACAATCCTACCAGATGAAATCATTAAAATTATTTCTGCTGAATAGTAATTATTTCCAAATCAAAATGTTTATCCTTTGATTTTTGAAATTGTGCGAAAAAAAATATTCATGAGCCTTCAGTTGTAAGCAACGATAATACGGTACATTATCCGCATGAGTTTCTAAACAGTCTTTGTCCATCTGGAACACCAACTGATACTTTAAATTCAAAATTGGGTCTAATTATGTTTTTATGTAATTTTCGAACACCTAATCATTGCAATTTAAACCCGAATAAAAATTACTGCTATGCGTGAAAACATCATTGAAGAAATAATGCTGAATTGCATACTTCAATACAAGATTTATATCGATATACAAATAAAACATCAATTATCAGTTTAAATCATCTAAGTTCTTTGGTTACGAGAGCGGGTGAAGCCACGACGGGGAATGTCAGTATTTTATAATTTATATTTTAAGATATGATAGGTTAAAGGTAAATGTGCTATATTACAAACTGTATTTATGTTGATACAGTCGTTTAAGATATTGTTCCGATACCATAAGACTTACCACAACTATCTTCACACGGATATAAACAATATAGACTAACTATATCCGTATCTTTGGTTTGGTACCAATTTATTAGTATATTACACTGAAATATTTTTGCATTTTTGGGAATACCCACACAGTCCTTTTAACTTAATTTTTAAGAAATAGGGTTTTCCCCACTAACCCTTGTTAAGTTTAAACTTACTCCCCTAGGTTAGTTGTGTACTAGAATTGTTAGTCTATTCATATCCACCAGTGACATTGTAAGTAGCTTCGTACTCCTCTATATTCTGTAATTATATATATTTGTATTACCCTACACATGTTGTTATATACCTACCTGTACTGTAGCTAACTTTATGTTTTGAAATAACTTGTATAACTTATATAATTTTTATTGTAACCTGTTTTTTTTTCGAAACATCAACGAAACGTCCAAAATATTGATTTTTTTTTATGACTGAACCTAAAAACTCGTGATTTAACGATGATTGAAGTAGTTGTGACATACTTTTGCTAACTATCGTATTTTTATAAGTATCATGTTTGAGGAAAATGAATCTTTCTTGTCAACATTTTTTCAAATCGTTATGATAATTATATTTAAACTCTGAAATATTGCTTTATGAATGGAAAAATTAAGTTATTTTATTTTGCATTTGAAAAGGGAATAAATCCTAACTTTACATTCGAGGGTGCCCGAATTGCAAATTTATATGATAATCATCATGAAACGGGCGTATAAGTGTCTAGATTAAAGGGCAGCTGGGAAAACTAGTTATTTATCAAAACTACTTGGTTCACTTCTACTGTTCAGTGGACTAAACATCAATTTACTAGTTGCCTCTCTTTGCGGGTGAAAAACTTTCCGCAACATTTCGTTGAGCTAACCACGATCCTTAAACTTTTAGAAAATAAAGTACTTCGTTGAGTATTTGCCCTAAAAAAGGATGAGCGCACTGTAGAATTTATAAGAACTATGCGGCATTGTGGAACATTTATCCAATGTGCATAATTCAGAAGTGTGAACTAAAATGAAATGGGTATGAAAACTTGTAGGATTTAATAATAACCGAATCTTATAAAAAAATAAAAAATAAGAAAAAACAATAATAAAATTTTTAAAAAATAAATAAATAAAAAAATAAAAATGAGCCAAGGTTAGTTCTCATGAGTAGACCGAGAAGTGATTGTGTTATTGATGGGATATAGTTGGACTACCGATCAACAGTCTTCCTTACCCAAGTGCTGAACCCAAGATCCATTTTATTTCTGTGGATAGAGGTATATGGTCACATAACGGTGTTACTGTCAAGTCTTCACGTTTGCTAAGATTTTTCATTTATTTTTATTGCACTATTTAAAATTATAACGACCGAAAGAAATTTTATACTAATAAGTAGTATTAAATCAAAAATTGATGTGTCAGAACCTTTAAAAACTATTTCATATATCATTAAAAAAAAAAAACAAATTTTAAACATCATATATTTCTTTTATTAAATGAAAGGTTCGCTTTACCTAAAGACTAGAAAGATGTAGCAAACCATTTTACCAAATTTAAGACGCAAATCAGTATAGAAATACTTTATTGATGTGTTTTATTTATTTACATTTATATTGAAATATATACACATGGGTAGCACTTCAATACAAGATTAATATTAAAAGGCTTCTAAACCATCTTCATTCGAGTAATCGAAAGTAATTGTCAATCGATTGAGAAGCAAGTCAAGGTACTAGTGAAAACGAATGGATATGGAACATGTGGAAGTAAAAGTATCTGATTTGGACCAAATCAGCAACATATAAGACCTCGAGATATACATTTATTTTTGGCATGTCAAGGAGCATTAATTTTTTTTAATCAAGGAATTCGAAAGAATACTGGATATTAGAAGTTAGGATAGTTTAGAGGAGCCCCAAATCTTAACCCCATATTTCCAAATAGGCCTAATTTTTCTTATATAAATGAGTCTTTTGTAATTAGTTGGAACCCTTAAACGTAGTCGAAAACTAAAAATAGTTTTTTGTCATTTTAGTCTTATATGTAGATACCAATCTTTTCATTGATTATTTCAACAGGGATCAATTGAATATTAAGCAGGATACAGTACGACCGCAAGTCTTAGTTTTATGACGAAATTGTAGAATAATAAATATCAAATTAATTTACTGGTTTCAATAAATACGTATTCTTATTTCAGCAGGGAAACTGTATTCAATCCTGATTCTTTTTATAATTAAGTTCTCGTTGATTAGATCAATCGATAATTAGAACATTTATATCCTTAGGTCCTTTCAGTTTCAAATTATAGTTGGATGTTTATATTTTTTTGAATTTTAAAATTGAAGGAATAATAGTCCATGAGATCTTCATCTAAGTGAAGTTACCATCCAGTTGAGAAACGACTGGTCGTGAAATGGACTATAAAATTATCCTTATTAGTAAACCAATAACTAGTTATTGTTTATTGCTTGTTAATCGATTACCATAAATCTCGATAACAAGGCGATAACTACTTGATGATCATTGAAATTAAGACATTTCAAATTTTATTGTCGATTATTAATTTTTATTATATTCCTAAAAAAGTAATTGTGAGTTGACAGTCGTAACAGCTTGAATAATAATGACTCATTCCTTAATAATAATAAATATATATATGATACAATGCAAACTTAAAAACATATGTTTTTCTTAGCTATTTATTGAAATTTACAACTATATACAATATAATATCAAAATATAGCACAAGTGAATATGATAATAATGCTCAAAATGACAAGTCGATTGCTGTAAAGAAACTACCCATTGGTAGCACTTATAAGGTTCTATAAAATAAAGGTTCTATATCAGAAGATCTCGAAGCCATCTTCTTTTCAGGCGCCTCGGAGAGTCATCTAGAGTAGAATGTGAAGCAAAGTGTGATACTAATGGATTTTAATGGTTATAAAAGGGGCTATGGTATCAGGGCTAAATGAACAACATATGGTACATTACGATCTTTATGGATAAGCTTGTTAGTGAAAAAGTAAGGAGCATTGAGGATGTTTCGAAGGGTTTTGAATTGTAAGGATTGTATACGAGACGAATTGGATGATTAAGTAGAGCTCCGAAGCTCAACTTCACTTGTCCAAATAGGTTTGATTACTGTTGTGTAAATTAGTCTCTTCTAAGTAATCGGAAGGTTTGAATGTTCGTCTTGTAAATTTTAAAGAAGTCAAAAACGACGAAACGGATTAATTTTGTTTTCCTAATTAATATGAGACTGAAAAGTCATTTGAAGGTTCCTTGTGAATCTCTTAGCGAGATAACGATTCTATTCAACTGTAAATGATGAACTGATATCTTAAAAACATTTTTTTTCATCATAAATAAGGGTGCAAATAGTTTTGCAAATACTAATTTAAAGTTTTAATGTAATGTTAATCAAGAAAAGAATATTGCTTTTAACGTATTAAAGAAGGTACACATTTTTAGTCTATTTTTTTCTTTTATTAATCTGATTTTCGGTACAAAAGTTGTTCAGATTTTCCCATAAGAATACAAAAATTATTTTTATTTATCATCTTTTTTTTTTTGATCAAGTGTCAAAAACTCAAATCCATAAGTTTCTCAACTTGCTTCCCACTCCATTCCCGATAATCTTTCAAGGCGTCTGAAAAGAAGATGGCCTAGAGATCTTCAAGTGTAGAATTTTATTGTAGTGCTACTGATGAGTAGTTCTTTTCAAGTAATTACATGGCATTGTACCTAATCGTTATCAGCTCATTTATTTGATGTAATGAGTTGTAAATTACTAATTAGTTTTAAATTTTAATAAATTGATTTTTTTTTTTAATCCTTTTGGACAACGGCAGTGACTCGGAGACCTATTGTAAATATTTATTTTTGTTGAGTTCTCGCAATGGCCAGCTTCTCTGCTCAAGTCTTGAGCGACTGTACCATAGCGGTTTCCCCAAGCCTCAGCTTGCCTAAAATGTTAGCAATAGAAACGCAGTAGAGAGCAGCTCTGGGATCTCTTGAGTAGGGCATGTCCTCGCATACATGGGTGGACAAGCTTGGTTCAGAGTTCTTCTGAATATATATATACATATCGTTTCATTGTATATAAATTTGTTTTTTCTTTATTTCAGTTTATAAAAAATTGATTTTAATTTTTTTTTTTTTATTTTATAATATTATCTGTTATTTTGTTCTAAAAATATTAGTTCATTTTATGGCTCTGTAGGCCCGCGGTTGCACATTATTTTTTATTCTTAAAGGACTTAAAGTTCCTGAATAAATAAAGAACTTTTAAATTATTAATTAATTAAATGCAAGTTATCCCTTCATGAATTCGGAATCGACCGACATTCACTTATAAGGTATTACGTTTCTAACTATTATTTTGGCCACTCCTTCTTCATGATAAGAATTACATAAATTAACAGGAGGAACGAATCTTAAAGAAATGTGGATGTCATCTACCGTTAGTTATTTCTCTATATTTGAGCTGCCACAGACTAGAAACGTTAATCCTCATCAAGGAGGAATGATAATTTCAGGATGTTTCTGGACAATGTCCATGGCGGAGAAGCGAAGAACGTACATCACCGAATAACAGAATAAATCTCCGCCATGGTCAGAGTTAAGTACGCCATCGAAGTGGGATAATAGCTTCTTCAGTTGTCACTCAGGAAGGAACCGATGGACAGACAAATTGTCCGGGAAATAGTTGTGTTATTTATTACTGAAGAGTTAGAGGGGAATTTCAGTTAACTCTTGTCAACGGGGTCCTCTGTCCTCGGGATCTCACTTAAAATATTGCCTGCCTTTATGTCACTGACTATTTCAAGAAAACTAAAACTTACTACTGACAGCTTTGTCAATGAAACCTTTGGATTTCAAACGGACCGTCCTATAATGTGAATCTAGAAATAGCTTCAAATACTGATATTTATAATCTTATTTATAAATATTTACTATTGCCAACACGAATTTATAGTCCTTAGGGAATCTTCTTTCCAAATTTCACATAATAATAATAATCCAATTCAATAATCCTGGATAAAATGGAAATCGAGTTGTGAAAAAAGTCGGTTTGAGTGGGTATAAAGTTAATTATATAAAGACATGTTTCTAGTTCATATCAACAACACATGGATCATTGTGGATAGGTTTATGGTTTATCTGAACTTATGGTTTATTGAAGCACCAAAGTTCGATAGCATTATCAGTATTATTTTTTTTAATCTAAAACATTAGATTAGAATATCGTATGCGAGTTCCAATTATTTTTACAGAATTTTTCTCGTAATTGGCAAAATATTGCTTTCTTGACTTTATCACCACCGTGGAAAATTTCTTAGGGAAAGTGTATGGCGAGAAATACTACATTGTATGTTAATGTTGGCAATATGAACTAAGATGCTATATTAAATTAATATAATAATTCATTGCTTTACAAATATAGGGTATATAAATTTATTATAAATATTAAATTAAGAAAAAATTAAAAACTAATTAAAAATTAATTTTTATTGGACCAATTAAAAAGTATTCTGATTATTATAATACAATTATCGTTTTAACTAAGGAGATGAATTTGTCAGGGGTGCAGTCAAGGTTGAATAAACACAGCCAGTTTTTAAATGAAAAACTTATATTTTGGCGTGCCAACGTTTCGACCTGCCTTGCAGGTCTTCATCAGGGTGAAGTAGTCTAGATGAAGGCTTGACTAACAATGTCGTTTTTATATTTGATTGAATATCGAGCGTTTTACTGTAAATAAAATTTCTAATGAGAAAGAATAAATGTTTTTGTATATATTCATCCCATTTAGTCCCAATAGTATTATTTTCAATTTAATTTAACCTTAGAGCATTCAGAAAAAACAAATGATTTTAATTTTATATTATATATGACTTATATGATAGTATAAGTTTAGAGGAAATTTATAATCGTACTGATTGAAGGAATATAAAACTAAACAGCTTAAAGAATGATTTTGATAGATTAGTTTATAAAAATAAAACAACGTTACAAATTATAGGACCTAAACGATGAAAGGAAGCAATATAAATTAAATTGGAGTTGTTCCACTTTCATATGATACTTCGCTTTATTAATTTATTAATTAATTTTCTTTTCGATTGTTATCCTATTATTATTTATTTCCAGTAAGTGGTAGATTTAAACATTTAAATATAATAAAAAGAACTATTTTTTTTTTCATCTTTCTAGATCTTATTGAAAGGAATGTGTCAATTTATATAATCATTAATATTTCTTTTAAAAAAACATTTTATATAAGGGGATCTATTATTCTCACGAACTGTCTAAATCGAAAAAAATAAATAGATAAATCACTATATGGGCTGCCAATGGATGTTAAAAAAAAGGGACTTTTTTGTTGATAAAAGCCAAATCTGGTTCCAAGATCACCGTATCCTGAAACTTTTTAAGATAGAGTCTAGATTAGGAAACATGCGAAAAAGTGCGACCATCTTCTTTTTTTAAAAAAAAAAGCTTTCTCTTTTGAAATGGAAAAGAAAACCAAAGGTTCTCAAGAGTGCCTTTTATGATCCTAGTTTTACGACGATTGGTCAATGAGGAGATAAAACCACTTGTTCAATCTTAGGCAATAGTCCCAGGGTTTCGGGCACCGGTCACTTATTTTTCTCATAAACATTTTAAAAGAATTAATTAAATATTTATCAAATATTATTTTATTTTAATTACTTTAATCAGTTAATAATTTCTATAGTTTTTCTTATACATATATTTTAACTAAACGCTTGTAATTAACAAAAGAGACAGCCAAATGAATACAAACAATACAATTTTTATGTTAAATTATTCTATCAAAATGAAATCAATATCATTCATTATTTGCTGTAATGATCATATTTCCTCACTCAGGCTATATATTTTGTATATTTTCTCTCAATATATATTATGTAATAATAAATAATAAATGTAATCTATATCAAACTAAATTTGTAAATTGCAATTCAGTTAAAGAAGGTTTGCTACTAAATAATTTATTTCAATATAAATTAATTATAAATAAAACTCCTCCAACATCATTGTAGTTAAAAAAGTTTACGGCATGATATGGAGTCACAACACTTATTCCGTTGTTACAACAAATGGACCAGCTACTGCAACTCGGAATTGAATGTTTGATCCAGGTGATGGGAAACTATAGTTCCCGAAATACGGAGAAAAAGTTGTTTATATTATTATTTATATATTATTAAGGAGTACAGTGGCAATCTATATTAATTACAAATTTATAAAATGTAAATTCTCCTTATATTTTTCAATTAATCATAACTGACTTGGAAACAAATTGATATATTTTTCTCTTGTAATTGAATTGAATTTATATTTCAATCAGTCGCAGCTGTACAGTTACAACACAATCATCTACAAACAATAACTCCCGATACCCAGAGATACTCAATTTTCTATCCCCTCGCAGATGGTCCGAAATAATTCACCTATCCAATCGACCATAAAGCTGGTTCACTATTGGTCGAACGAAGCCACCAACCCGGGAGCAATCACAACTGGCCGACCAATAAAAATCCCTCTTTGACGTTCAATTATCATCTATTCAAAACCGAATCGGGCTCGCTGTCTCTAAATTGTGCTCTTTATTGTTCGCCCTTGTCCCGTCGGCGGCTCTGGGATCTGGGTGCCTTCGTGTCCGCCGCTCTGTATCATAACTCCTTTTATGTCCTCTTATTGCAGGTCGTACTCAATTAGGAGGAAGCTACAGTTCTAGGACGAACCGTAATGTCAAGATTTATTGGTCTCTTGTCGAGGAATAACGCGTGTGAAACGTTTATCGAAGGCCTCTCAACCTTCGGTACCCTGCGCCAAGTCAAGAGTCATTGTATAGGCTTAGATCATAAAATATGCCGAATATAAAAGGTATGACATGAAAATGACTCGAGAAAGGAATATTCTTCGAGGCAGGCTTCTATGACCGTTCGATACAAGCTCACGGTGTCGATTCCTTTCAGTAATACACACGTTTCTTATCCAAACTTTGTCTGACTACTCAGGTGTTCGGTCCAGGGACAATAATATCAATTTCAAATCTCTATGAATTTGTTATTATAATATTTTTTTTTTCATTTATTGATATTTACAACTGTACAGAATAATATACAACAAGTAAATGTGTTGACAGTGAATACAATGGCATGTAAATAACCTGTGAAGACTACTCACTAGTAGCACTTCAATAAAATCTACACTAAAAGGTCTCTAGGCCATCTTCTTTTCAGACGCCTCGGAGGAGACTAGTGGATTGGAGTGGTTATGGAGCTTACTATGGAAAGATAGGTGTCTGGTCTGGGCTAACTCAGCAACATATGGAACATTAAGGTCTTTATAGATAAGCTTATTGGTGACAAAGTAAGGGGCATTTAGGATTTTTCGAAGGATTTTGGATTTAAGGATTGTATACGAGATGAATTGGACGGCTTAGTAGAGCACCAAAGCTCAACGTCCAAATAGCTCTAATAACAGTCATGTAAATAAGTCTTTTGTAATGAATTGGGAGGTTTGATCGTTTGTCTAGTAAATATTGAAGTAGTCTGTAACGACGTGCAGTTTCTTGTCGCTTTAGTCTTGTATGTGGATATTATAATATTTTAAGTGGTAATTTTTTTAGGTATCATAGATAGCTAGGTTTATAGTAGTATTGATATGAAACTATTCATTATGTGGCAAATCTCCTTTTTCAACATTTGGCTTGTCACAACGATTGAATTTAAATAATACCGCTACCCGGCGAGGATACAGTCACATCTGAAAACTTATATATATATAATGTAGCTATTAGCAAAAATAAAATGTTCAAATTAAAGAGAAGATGGTTTTATGTGCTTTATCAAGTGAGGGTAGGGTAACTTTTCACGTCAATTCATGTCATTCTGATCCACCTGGTATCTGTGAAATAAACCAAAAACTCAATTTTCGTTGACAGGGAATGACAACAGAACATGGATATGTATACATATAATCTATAATCTAACTGCTTTTCCCAATTTACTTTTTAGAATTAAAAAGAAACAAATTACTTAAATTACATTAACAATTAATGATTATTCGAAATAAACAAAGTTTAGAAAAAATAGAGATTTGAAACGTGACTTTTTTCAGTAAAACCAATATAGCTCCTAAACGGTGGGTTTTGGCGACAAATTTTATATATTTCAAAATTCTTTCCATTAAATTTTCGATGAAGAAATTGTGGTCAAATTTTCGACCAGAGCAACACCAATAGAGCTAGAGCATACTCATCTGAGGGTGAAAAAAACGTTGCAATAAAAAATTAAAGACCCCTGTCAAAAGAAATCTAAAAACAATTAAAACATAATTGTATCTATTACAATTTTCAATATTTTGTGGGGAAAAAATAACTGTTTTCTCTTTCGATTTGAAAATAAATAAAAAAAACCGTCAGGAATGTATTAATTTTTCAACATTTATGTATAATTTTGAATTAAATGATTTACATTGAAAAGAAATTTCCTGTCTTGGTTAAAGAATCATGTATAATATTTTTCAAACTAAAAACCAGAAATAAGTTATACAATAAGTGTTTTACATTGTTTTTTTTGTTTTTCTCGATATCTAGCACCCAAAAGGCGTGTTGAAAAAGCTACGTATAGATTTTTTTTCCGTATAGAAAATTTTGATAAAAATCTATGACGGTCCAGCAAGGTCTGCAGCTTAGACATCGTAATGTATAAGAAGTAATAATTGAGTCAGCCATGACAGATTTATGTTTCTAAATTGTGAAAACATATCCTCTTCAGATCCTAGACTTTTTATTTCAGAACCTATTTGTATTAAAATTCTTAAAATTTTCAATTAAGTCAAAAATAACTTTTTTTTAAATTAGTATTCTTTGTAATGAAACAATTTTTAAAATTTAAACTGATGAAACCATTAAATTTATAACTACAATAATTAAATTTACTGATAGATTTAAATTCGTTGAATTCTTTAGAACCATGACTCTCTTTAAACTAAAGTTATTGGTGGTTTTATCTGTAAAATTAAAATAATGAAGTAATTGTTTCAAAAATATATTTTTTTGTAATGTGTTATAATATAAATAAATGATTTTTTTTTAAAAATAATAATTCACTTTCCTCATATCTTTATAACTGGGCAAAACTCTCATCTAACCGGTCAGTTTTACAGAATCATTCCAGTGTAGAAAAATTTGAGTTATATGTTATTCAGCACATTTGACTAGAGGGAATAAGTAATATTATCAACCACAATCAAGAAACAGAAATAAAGCCGAAACGTTGTCACGATCCTTTCCTCAGTTATGGACGAGAACTGCCAACATGTTCTTGAGTGATCATGTCAATGATAGATTGCCTTTGTTAAGTTGAGTATTAACAAAGGCAATCTGTTTTCATTTTTCACTATTATATGAGATGCTCAATTATTGAGATCGTTCAGAAAGGAGTCCGTTTTCTCAGAGCATTTCTTCTCTTTTTTTTCCATTTCTCCGTTGACAAGCTATTTACTTCTAATTTGCGTGAACTGCTGCGTGTAATCTCGAGGGCCGTGGCACCTGGCTCCGTTTTGCATAACGGTCATAGTTCCAGGTCAGAAGATAAAGCTGCTCAAAGCAATTTAAATCTATTTGCGCTAATCGTGCGCTGTACGAGGCGACTATTAGTGTCTCCGAGGCGCGGCGCATGCTTTCAATAAGCTCCACTATCAGTCATGACTTAATAGATGGGCTAAATGACAGATAATTGAGTAGCTATAATATCTGGCTCGTGAGCTGGGCCGATCTTGTGAAACATTATCCTGGAAATAGCTCTCCCTAGGAACACCATACTTAGCGACATTATACCTTCAGGTTAATGTCTTCTTAAAAGGCTCATCGTGCGAGACGGTTAATTCATAGGCCGTGCTATCCGGATCGGAGGATGGACGAGATGCGGCCGGTGGGAAGGGGGGAGCGGAGACGGTTCGTGGTGTCACGTCTTGGGGCAGGTTCATGAGAAGAGCAGGTGGATCCCAACGAATAATGAGGACTTTCATCAACGGCCAATTTTGGTAGTCACGAAACAAAATATTATAAAAAAGTTATTTGGGGCATTATATTGTTTATATTCATTTCACGTACAAATTACACTGAATCAAAATACTCCCTTCAACAAAAATGTTGTATTATAAAGTTTTGAAAATCCGAAGTCAGAAAATCTCAATCAGGCACTTTTTTTGTCAAATTTGTGTTTTAGGTCGAAAAATGAGGTGATTTTCGACATTTCGAGCATTTTTTTTTTTTTTTTTTTTTTTTTTTTTTTTTTTTTTTTTTTTTTTTTTTTTTTTTTTTTTTTTTTTTTTTTTTCTTTTTTATCTTTGAAAGGTTTAACAAAAAATGAAAAAACCTAAGGTGTTTTGTAAAAGCAATCTAATCTCCCAACATTATTTATTTTTAAAAAACATATTATATTAACAATGATTTTCTAAAATGGGCAACGTTTCATGGCTATTGTCACATTTTCAAGCCCTAAAACAAGCGAAAATAATGTTGGGAGATTAGATTGCTTTTATAAAACACCTTATAACTAAACTCTCCTTTACTAGTATATATTGTATTAAAAAACCTATTTTATTTTGAAACTTTTATAATGTATAACAAAATGAAAAAAAAAATGGAGGGCACAAGTATTGGGCTTTGTTGCATACAAGACATTGTTGAAGAATTGCTTTTATCATATAAGGCCATGGGTTGTCACATTTCCACTAAAATTCATTTTTTTTAATTCCTTCCCTTCCAACTTGGGAGCGATGAATATGGAGAACGACTTCATCAAGAGATAGCTAAAATGAAAAAAATATATTGCGGTAAATGCAATGAGATGCTTGCCGAATACTGTTGGATACTACAACGGGAAACACGTGACGTAGAGTACAAAAGGAGAAAATATGCACATAATTTATGTTTAGTATTAAATATTATTATATCTTATATATATAAATTACGTGTCGCTGTCTTGGGGCAGGCCGACACCTAAACTTCTGAACCGATTTTAATCAAATTTGCACACCGTGTGCAGTTTGATCCGACAAGAAAGATAGGATACCTTATATCTTAATTTATAGTTGCAATATTATTTGTATATTGTCTGTAAGTCACAATTATCTGTTAGCTCTATACGATTCTAACATGTGGCGGTATAAGCTTATACTATTATATAAAAGGACAAGCAATTTTTCGTTTGTGTTCACTAACCGCCAAAACTACTGAACCAATCTCTACCAAATTTTGAATACATCATCTTTATAGGATGGTTTAGCAATAGTAAAATCTAATGATTTTCAACTAATTCTTTATTGAAAAATGAATAATAAGTGGATAACAGTGAAGTTCAAAAATGGCGGCAATTGCCATCTACATGAAAGGTTAAAAGGTACAGTGTTACATAGAGGTGAACTTTGATAATAAAATTTACTTATTTTCAATTAAATTGTTATAAAAACAGCTATATGGAGTGAACTATACCAAATTTTAACTACATTATGTTCATAGTTCTAGGTTTAGCAACAATAAAAAATTAAATGTACAATTTTGAGTGTTAGAAACGGGTTTGGCCACACTACCACATACTTTTATAGTTAGAAATTAAAATACAACCAGATCAAATTAATAAAATTATTTCTGTCGAATGAAAATTATTACAAATCAAAATACTGATCCTCAGCTGTTTAATATTGTGTGTAAAAAATATGAATTTTGAACCTTTAGTTGTAAGCACTGATAATGCAGTTTCTTAATAGTCTCTGTCCATCTGGATTACCAACTCATATATTAAAATTGAAAATTGGATGTCTAATTATGCTTTATGTTATCTTCAAACACCTAATCAATCCAATACACAATAGTTCCAATAAGGTTTAGCAATATTAAAATCTACAGATTTTTAATTTATATTTTATTAAAAAAAGATAATATGTGGACAACAGTGAAGTTTGAAAATTGACCGATAGGTGGCGAGTGCCATTCTACGGGACAGGTTACAAAACAGCTTGAAATTGATGATAAAATTTACATATTAAGCTATCAAGAAAATTATTGAAAAAATATTTAAATATGGTGTGCGATATGTGGGTCCCAGTGAAGCTTGAAAATCGACCGATTGTGTTTAGCGCCATTCCACATACAGTTTATAATGGTAAACTGAACCTATCTGTACCGACATCTAAATAATTAACTTTTACAATTCTAGGAAGGTTTTGCAATGGTAAAATTTACAATAACTAAAATTTAAATATACAATGTTGAGAGGCAGGACCGAGGTTTGCCACACTGTCATATACTTTTATAGTTCGAAATCAACATCCAACCAGATGAAATCAATAAAGTTATTTCTGCCGAATACAAATTATTATTAAATCAAAATGTCGATCCTTTGCTTTTTTATATCGTGTGTAAAAATATGATCCACGGGCCTTTTGTCGTAAGCACTGATAATGCAGTTCATTTTCCGCAAGAGTTTCTTAATAGTCTTTATCCATCTTGATTACCAATTCATACATTAAAATTAAAAATTTTATGTCTAATGGTGCTTTTGCGCAATCTTCAACTGCCTAATCAGTGCAATTATAACTAGATTAATACTTACTGCTATGCGTGAAAAAATCAGTGAAGAAATAATGCTGAACCACATGCTAAAATACAAGAATCTTATTGATAAACAAATAAAACATTAATTTTTAGTTGAAATTAGCTTTACTTATGGAGGGCGGGCGAAGCCGCGACGGGGATGCTAGTATAGTATATAATACTCCCTCCACAATCGCAAATAATAATTAATAATAATTCAATTAACATTCTCAAAGAACAACAATTACTTAAGTCACCTTACCCACTTACTTATTCCTCCAAACGACAGTTCTATGCCTAAATAAACTCATGCTCGAAAGCAATTACTCTTCCTGTCAATCTTCCACCTTTATTTTTTTATTGGGCCTTAATGTCTTTGCTTACTTCGACTAGGGCAGGAAGTACATATTTGTCATATTTAAAAATGTAGAACATGATAATATGATAATTTTGTCTCTGGTACATCTCTTTCCAGCAAATATTAATAACAAATTATCAGAACACTATTTTTTATTAAGATCAGACACATTAATTTGAGTACTAAACAGTATTTTTACAACTGGTTGATGAACCACATATTAAAAATTTAGAACATGAAATAGAGCTTAATCTGCATGCACACCATTTTGAAATCCACATGTCTTGCAAGAGCATGGGTGTGGAAAGTCATCTGATAGACTGTGTTCAATAATATTTGGCATCCTCCATGATTCATATTCTTCATACACATAGTAGGAAGGATCATGACATAGCGAATATTGCTCTTCCAACAGATAGTACCACCGAGAAGCTTGTAAATATGCTCTCTTCATGTGAAGAGAAACACTCGAAGATGATGGAGGAAGCTTTATAAGCTCAATCCTAAAAAATCTTCTGGCTCTCTGGTCTTATCTTTAAGTACTACTGTTACTTGTTTATTTGTTGGGGCTTATTTTACATTTGTGTAAACAAACACTATAATATTTCAAATTTTATATATGTAGATTAGTTCATAGTTGTTTAAAATTATAATTCATCTAGGGCAGGAAGGACGGGTTATCCTACAGGAAAGCAATCTATTCTAGCAAGGGAGAGAAGGTCAAGATTCATTCCGAGGGGTCTGCCATGCCTCAGCAAAGATTTTCGAAAAATTGTTGATGGAAGCTTTTTGATATAATTCTAATAATACTGTCAAGGCCCCCTTTAGAGCAAATAAGCAAGACATGATCTGTGTGATAAAGAATAAAATACACACCTAAAGATCAACGCCTGAGGTAAATAGATCTTAAGCATTACCAAACGCATTCAAGCACATATTTGACTGCAATATACCACTCATATCTTGTTTTCAAAGCCTTAAAACTTATGGTAAAACAATAATTTATTTTAAATATTTTTAACGGTATTAAAATACTATGTATTTTGTTTTTGAACACATCTCCTGGAATCAAACACCCTGAAAAATTTCTTATGAAATTGTAATATATTTGGTGTTCCCTGTTTACGAATTTATATTCTTGTTTAAAATATTAACTGTTATTCACACCTAGAATATGGACAAATACTGCTTGTTGGGTAACATTAGCTGAGCCTAAGGAATGGAATCTTAAACTAGGGATAATAGCTGACTGAAGCTGCTACTGGTCACGAATCTTGAACATCTCAGCACCGCTTGCATAAAGCTCCTATCTCTTGCAGCAGTCCGGGGAAGATGAACTTAAAAGCCATTGGGGGTAGGTATTACTAAAACTAGCTGCGTTAGTTCAGAATTTTACGTCCGTCATCATTTCAAAATGGTTGAATATAGCCCATAAAACTAAACATATATTCTAGTCATAAGATTTTATAAAAGATTAACTAACAATCTTTATATATATATATATATATATATATATATATATATATATATATATATATATATATATATATATATATAACTTCTATACACATAGATACGTTTCCTAAGTTTTGAGGATGCTGAAATGGAATTCTAGGGCTAAAAAAATTTTATATCTCATTTTACAGTGTAAAAGCTAAAATTTTACAAGTGAAGTGCATTCAATATATATTTTTCACAAGAACCGACATCCGATTCGAATTCAGCATTCCAAAGAACCCTTAAATATGAAATTTTGTCCAAATAAAAAAATAAAAATTCGTAAGCTTCAAAATTCGCCTTAGCAAATTTAAACTTTTGTTTAAATTGACAAAAACATGAATTACGGTTAGACGGTTAAACGTATCAACTTTATTTTTTTACACGAAATATATGGTGGTAATGCGCTTGAAATGTCTTTGGTTTCATCATCCTATCTGGTTTTAAACTCAAGCTAAAAATCAAATTGTTTTTCGGATTTTCCAATTTTTTTAATTGGTTTATGTTCATCGAATTTTACATTTATATACATCAAAAGAAAGCTGAGACTCTCCACTTTCCCGTGATACCAACCAGTGAATTACGTGACAAAGTAATAACGATTTAAAGGTATGTAACCAATAATCGGTTTAAAAATTTCATTTTCTTCGAAGAGTGTGAAAATAATTATATTTTTGATTTTGTTGAATACGCATTTTCAATGTTTTTGAGGGTGCTGAATTAGAATCTGACTTCAATTTTTGTGTGGAAAAATCTATTGAGGTAGTTTGCTTGAAAATCTAATCATTTTTTTAGAATTTAATTAACCTAACCAAAAATCTTTGAAGCGGCTGTATTTTTTCTTAAATTCGCAATCAAAAATAAAAATCTTGGTGCAGGAATCATGTCGATATCATTTTTTAAACTCGAGATATAAAATAAATTATTTTAATGCTATTTCATTTTTTGTCTCGGCTTCTAGGGCCCATTGGTCGGAACGGCAAAATACGTGTCTTATATTTTCTGACCAGGAACCTCCATAAAAATTGCCAATAAGATCCGTGAGAGACTGAGTGTGTCCTCCCCTTGTAAGTTTTTTTTTGTATATATGTATACTTCATTGATATTGAAACTGTATACGATATATACTATAATTGTGTGATACAATATATACAATGTGATGTAAAATGACAAGTCAGTAACTTGTGAAGAAATACTCGTTAGTAGCACTTTTTAGACGCCTCGGAATGTTATCTAATATATATTAAAGAGAAGTAAGTTGGGAGACTAGTGGTTCGAGTGGGTATTTACCTTGGCATGATAAGATAGGTTTTGTTTTTTTTTGTTTTGGGGCTAAATCTGCAAGACTTGGTACATTTACATTGCTATGGATAAGTATATTTGTGACATAATAAGGAGCATCGATGGAGAATCTAGAACGATTTTGGATTGTAATGATGAATACGAAAAGAATTGGAAGGTATGATGGATCCCCAAAGCTCAATTCCGTATGTCGAAATATGTCTAAACTAGTTTTTAAAAAAAATAAAAATCCTTATTTTCCATTTTGGATGGATATCAGAGTTGAGTATGTCCAAATGGGTCTAATCACTGTCATATAAATAACTCTTTTGTAATTAATTGGAAGCTTTGAACGCTTCTCTTGTAAATAAATGTTGGTGTAGTCGAAAACGACGTGCAGTTCCTTGTCGTATAAGTCTCGTAATAATCATATTTAAACATAAAAAAATTAGATGTCCTATCAAATTGCAAGCGGGGTTGGGTTTATGATACTCTTTTTCATTCTCGTTTTCTTTTGTTATTTTTGCTTTATTGTAAATATATTTTTTTTTTATTATACTCTTTTATGTATCTTCATTTTTTACTATAAATTCATTGTATTATATCATTTCATCAATATTCTAATTTTTTAAAAATAAATAAAAGAATCTGTTCTACTACAATCCATAACCAAAACCTCAAGGTTTTCTCCCTAATTATGGGTACCCACTTTATGACGACTGAGTGTGCCGACTTCGAAGTTGATCCTCGACTGAAAAAAATAAAATAAATCGGTCGGGCTCGAACTCTTTTAGTACCATATCCACCCATTCAACTACCGCTCCTCCCAATTTTCATTAAAATAAGGCATAGCGCGATTACTTATTGTCTTTATCGGTGAAAGGTTGTCATGTATTACCAAAATAAAAGATATTTACAAAAATGAAATAAATTTAAATAATTTTATTCAAACTCAATTTGGATGGTAGGTAATTTCTAATGGACTTTCTTTCATTCCATTTTATTATTTTATTTTTTATTTTTTTAGATCATTGCTTTATTAACATGTCATTAACACAATACATTTTACTAAAAATGTCTCGTATGCCTTGGGTATTGGACACGTAAGAAATAAATAGTTTATAAATAAAAGGTTTCTCCTATGTACAGCAATAAGCAGCAGCTTACAGCCAAATAAGAATCATAGGAGATGTCTATTTGAGTAAATTAGATTTATTAGAAAGATATGAAGTATAGAATTTAAAATCCAGCCAAGACCATTTTGAAATTTTTTTACAGCTGGTCGATGAAGGCTGGATTAGGTAGAGACTTTGTTTTTAATATGGCCGTTTTCAATTTGATGTAACTACTTTTAGGAGAAAACCATCTATCTAAAGATAATCAAGTCGAAAATTTAATTTTTAAAAAATCTGGAAATTGGATTTGGCTGGTTTTGGAATTCTAAGCCTTATATATTACATATTTACAAAGGAGCGTATGTATAATATTGAAAGAAACACCTATTAATTATTTACTAATTTTATTTATATAAACTTTTTTATTTTTTAATTTGTAGAATAATTTGTCATTTTTTTAAGAAAATATCCATCCTGAAATAAAATAATTAGTAATAGATTATATAAGGAAGTTTTATAGATAAACAAATACAAATATATTGTTTCTTTATTTGATGAAATTGTACCTGAAATTCAAAATTTCTTTTACAAAACTACATAAAATTAGAATAGAAACAACAACACCGTAATAAATAACCCAAGAGACTTAATTACTTTATACAAAGCATCTACTTATAGATATATACAATAATATTTACAATTTCATATACTTTGAGCTTTACAAACTATCTACTGGCCTTAAGTATTTTAAAGTTGAGCTAAATTGTCCAATTTATTTTAATATTATTTTTTTTTTACATTTAATTGGACATTATTATAAACACATTTTAAAGATAATCCCATTAAAAATATAGATAAAATATATGTAAACACTCTTTCATAGAAATATTCTACAATATTGTCTTCTATGTATCAAAATCAATGATTTTATTCCTTATAAACTAGATTTTTATAAATCTATAATTAATATATAATCCAATGTCTATGACATCCGTCATGTCTATCTGCAGACATAATTAAATAAATATCAATTTACATCAAATAATTACAAAATGCATAGGTTACAACTTTAATATAAAATATAACATATATATTTTTATTTTTTTATACATATTTTTAGTGTATTTTATAAATAACACTCTGTTCGAATTGTCGGATTGGAATTTCTTCAAACATAATAAAAAATGAACAAAAGGCAATTTTAAAAATAAAACTAATTTTCCAAAATGTGAATAAGTTGGACTAGTCTCATTTAGTTACACTTTTAGTTCAACCCCTTTCAATTTTTGCGAATTCATTTCATCATCTGCAATTTTTGGTTATCAATTTAATGTAAGTACAGAATTAAGAGAATTTTTCAAGCTATTCAATACCGATGGAGTCATGATTCAACTAAGTTAAAACGTTCTGAACCATATCTATTTCTACATTTTTTTTTTTAAACACTGTGGGAAGTATTCACTTATCTTCATTGAGTCTGGAAAAATCTCATTATTAATATTAGATTCTAAATATAAACATAGAATATAACATATAGCATGAATTCATTACAATAGTCATTATAAAGTGGGAAATACTATTAGACTATGTTTTTTTAAAAAACCACATTAATTGATTTATTGAAACTCTTTAAAATAATAAAATATTTATAAAATTGTAAAATAAAATTAATCAATTAAATTGATAAACAAGAAGCTAGACCAATCTCATTCAGTGATAGAGAAACTATATCATTGTAAATTTTTCTTATTAATCATCTACAAATTTATAATTGGTGTAATATTTCGGTCATTGTGCTGAAGTGGATGAGTCAAATTACCCTTTAAAAAAGGTGACTATTTATTAACCTTCAAGGAAAGATTTTCAAGTATCTGTGCTGTAATAAATTGTGCTCCTTAAAGTAACTATGTTAGTGCAAATCGTATCTTTTGAAGTAATTAGAGGATTTAAAAAAAATGAAAAGTGCAAAATTACTTATCCACTTCCTCAGGACAAACAGAGATTTAAATTATGCATGAATGTTTTGTATACATTTGTATGTATTTTTTATTTATACCATACACTCTATTTGCTTGTAAATAAGGAATGAATGGTTACATTTATCTGAACTATTATTTAATGCCCTTAATTTTAAATTAACGATACTTGTTGTAATTGTACGTTTTGATTTCGACTGGTTCATATATATTTCCATAAATTATTTAAAATAAAATATTCTTTGTGTAGTTCGAAAATAGGTATTTGCAACCAAATTCACGATAAATCGTATATATAACGGTATAAAATATTAACGTCTTAATGCTATATTATCCAAATAAATTCCGATTTCGAAACCTTTAACAAAATACTCTTATGCAGTTGCGAAATCCTTTTGCGGCCTTTATATGGACCTGCGAGTAAAGCAAGAGGTCACGAGGTTCGAATCTCAACCGCAGTCAAAGCTAATAGACTCGCTAATCGAGTAATAAATTCATTGCTACATGTTCCCAAATGAGCGGCGAGATGAATAGAAACCGTCCTGGAAACTGAAGAGAAAGTATATCACCGCCGGCATATCTGGAAGTGGAGGATGCAGCGGGTAATTAAAGGACTGTAAATCAGAAGAACGAGAGATAAAGGTTGTGGGAAGGAGAGATAAGGTGTGAACCGAACACCTCCGTCAGCAGGAGGCGCCCACGCCGATGATGAAGACGTCATGGGAACGATATGCTGGAGGACCCGGGTCATAGAAGGGCTTCTAAGGTCAGGGGATAAGCGTAGGGAATCTACGACCTTAATGGGAGGATAACATCAAATTAAAGGCGTATAATTGATATGTTAATGAGCTATGTTGCAATGCGAACGATTTTCATAATCGTTCACATTTCCAACTGTTGTAACAAAATGCATCAATAAAATATGTTAATATGAATTATATGGAATCAAAATAACATAGCGGAGAAACACTAAAGCCCTGAGATTTTAGAAAGAATTCAATTTTTTATGATCGCCTGAGAAAGGAATTTAGATTAGTTGTTGAGGAGTATCGACGCTTTCTTTATTTATAACAGTAAGTAAATTCACATCCCATGCTACAACCGAAATGTAACATTGGTATTCGGAAAATATTATGGCAGAAATGTATGGATGAAGGTTTTATGTTACAAATTTAAATTATCACTTTCGCATATCAAAAGAAAAATTAATTTCCTTAACTTATTAATCTATTGTGAAATTATACGTTTGAGTTTTAATTTTTGCTAATAATATCTTCGTTTGAAACAAAAACATGATATTTGAAAATATGATATATAAATCTATGTCATGATATATATCATCTAAACAAAATTCATGGCCTAAAATAAAAATAACATCAGTAAAATTTTAAAATTTAGTTCTTGCCCAAACACTTTCTTCTAGTAAACGGTTTGAAAATTTTAAATATTTGTAGATTATATATCAAAATAAGGTAGCGGTTTTCTTAAAAAAATAACGAAGATATTAATAAAAGAATATATAGTCAGTTTTTCACTAAAGGTTTATAGATTGACTCAACTTTCAACACTAATTACTGATTCACCCAGCAATATTTAAAATTAGCATTATAATTTATATTTTTAACAAATTAACGAGAGAACTTGGAATAGTTGTATAAATTATATATATTAGTTAATTAAACTAATAAAGTTAATAATTAAATGAATTTTCGATATATTTAATTAATTCATTCATTTTTATGTAATAATGTTGAGACAATAATAAGTATTGCCAGGGGAAAATGCGTTGCAAGTTGTTTTGCTAGCGCGTTCGCCGTCAATTACAGAAATCCAATTTGAGGTTAATTTTATCGCTTCATCACCTTCATGGACCCGACCAGTTAAAATGGAGGCATGCTGTCGTGATCCAAGGTTGGAATGCCATTAAAGTTGAGAAATTAAAATGAATTAAAAGAGATCAAAATTCATGAGTAATACTACAATAAAAATTTAATAGACACCATAAATTATCTCTGTTTAATCTGATAACAGGAAAAATTGATTGCATTAAATGAAAATTTTCAACTGAAATAGGAATATATGTTGTTTATTTTTCAATGTATACTATGATGTAAAAAAATGTAAAAAATCTATTAACGATAAAAATTCGACGTTTAAAATTTTTTTTAAAATTGTATTAATCTTCAAACCTATTATAATTATTGATTGCCTCGATGAGCATACTTGTGCCTCACTAACACAAATTAACGAAGCATTTCTATACACGCAATTGTTTTAGATTCATAATACATACACGCGTATATACACGTCAATTATAAGTTGATTTAATGCCCATGAATATTACAATTTATATGACAAATACTCTAGTTAATAGGAACGAAGAATGTTTTTTCGATAATTTTCTCAGCTCATGACGATGCTGAATATCTATCTTCAGGTATTTTATATTTTTGAATAGCTGATATCGAATACTATATGTGAAAGTAAGATTTGAACGTGTTATGGATGTAATTAATGTAACATTAAAAACAGGTGTTTCTTTTTCCCAATAGTTTAAAAATATAAACAACTATTTAAGATATGTTGAAGCAAATTAATTAATGATAGAGTAGCCTGAAAGCTACTGTTTCACGACGAATTTTTTTATTCAAATCCAAGAGACCTATGAATTCTGCTTCGTTATAGATTAAACTTTATGTTTTAATTGTAATAAATATTACCAATTATAATACATTATTCAAATATAATCTATTAAAATTCTGTATTAATATAATAAAACATCGAAATATTGAATTCAATTTGTACCAAGTGTCCCTAACCATAAATATATTATGACAACATTGCTGCCAGCAGTTTGAGGATTTAAACTACTCTGCTAAGAACATAATCTCAGCAACTGCACCACCCATTGATAGATTCAATCCTCGCCTCAGGATCTGAATCAGCATAAAGAGAGACAATGGGAAACAATAAAACACTAAGACTAGGTTTTCACACACGTTAGATCTAGAGGAGTCTTTTTCGTCTCTTCCGCACCTTCCTCTTTCTGCTCCTGGCGCTTCCTGCTGGAGAGATCCATCGGAGTGTCCTGAACAGGTCCTAGGGACCGTAGTACGTCCAAGGAGTTCGGAGGAGGCGGTGGAAGTGGCAACGGCGGCCTTGGCAGAAAGAGCGGAGGCAGCGGTGGCGGGAAGCCGAAGAGCGGAAGTGGAGGCGGGAGCGGAAGTCGCCACATCGGGGACTTGATTTCCTTCACCGAGTTGTTGTTGTCTTCCTCCCACTTGGAGGACGCCCCTTGCTCCTGGAGGAGGCAGTGGATCTTGAACCAGTTGGACCTGCGGCCGTAGCGGGAGCCGCTCTTGGACATCCCGACCAGGAGGCATTTCCTCAGCCGGCAGGCCTTGCAAGAGGTCCGGTTCTTCTTGTTGATGACGCATTCGCCGTTGTTCTTGCACTCCGATATAGAGCCGAGGTTGTTGTACGTCCGGCCAAAGAAGGACTGAAACAGAAAAAAAATTAAGTAAAAATTTATTTGCTATGCAGATTACAATACGTTTAACTTATAGCAAACTAATTAGTAATTCATATTAATAACTATTATATATTAAAAGATTTAGGGTGAGCGGCACCTTAGGGGATGAAGTTCGGCAGGCTGCCCAATTAGGGTATACTTATCTCTAATTTGAGCGTAGACCCACTTAGGTCTTTCTTAGGCAAGGGAACTGGAATACCCTGGAAAAAGTTATCAAACAAATTCAGGAGGAGGAATTCATTTAGGATACAAAATACAAGAGTAGATATTCAAAGATTACATGAAGAGGGTATACCTCTATTGAAGACGTACCCAGTAAATAAGGATAGGCCTGTTAGACTGAGAGTGAGAGGACACATGCTGGTGGGGCGAGGTGTGGTCTTGGAAGAGTCCTTTTGATGGAAGAGACGACTAACATGATAGAAGAAGGTTGAAGTGCCGACTTTGATATTAGCATTAAAGATAAGTATATTGTAAATATTCAGGATTAAGTTTAATTACATGAATCGAGTACTAACCCATGAAGTGGAGTCTAATCCATAGATTTATATTATTAAAATTATAATATCGTTAAATAAACATTAACTAATTATAATTCTTAATAATCATCATTAATAGACCATACTCTAAAGGCGATAGAAGTCAAATAGATAAAACATTAATATAAGGGGCTATTGTATCAGTAGGGACAAAATCTAATATTGATAAAGCTAAAAGTATTTAATAAATCCGCAAGCAATGAACAACAACATACCGATTTTTTTTGTTGGTAGGTCGAAACTTCGGTATTCTATAAACTTTGACCTATTTTTAAATTGGATGTATTTTTCTTTTTCTTGACTGCATTATACCATACATACCTTGTATGATATTTTCCATATAGGAGATTCCAATCTCCTAGGACCAATATCAAGTTCCTCTAGGCAGGATATTTTATTTTCTGTTAATTGGATCGAATTTGGGACCTCACCACTTTCAAGTATAACCGTTGGTCTAGATATTTCTCCATCAAATACCTAAATCCTTCTTTGGTTGCAGCGATTTTTTTTTTTTTTTTTTTTTTACATATAGTATAGGGACAGGAATAATAATCATAGTTAACAAATCATAAAATTAACCTTGCATTATTTTGGACTGTTGGAGTATTTAGCTGTTCTGTAATAATTTAATACATTTTTATTTAGGAGTGCCTAGAAGATTATTGAAGCAGTACTCTAAAATAGACTTTGAAATAGTTTCTGATAATAACAGACTATTAGTTGTTAGTTTCCGACTACTTTTGTGAAATTTCAGTACACTTGCTTCGGTGAGTTTACTATATCATCAAATCCCTCTTCCGTGGTGACTAATTGTAATCTAAAATTATTCCTAAAACTCATAGATTATATTAGCAATATTAATTATACCTGGTAACTATTTCGTCACATTTACGTAACATGAATTGAGAAATTATAACAGTCATATATTTAATAAAAAAATAAAATAAATACAAAATAAAAAAAACGTTTGCATTTTAATTGAAAACTATTTTTGAATATATAATTATTCAAAAAATTATCAATATAAATGGAATACTAAATTAATGATAATTACGGTTTTACTGTAATTGAAAACATCAAAATGCTAGACGACCTAAATAAAATAAAAATAAAATAAAAAATTGGCGTTTTGGCGTAGTGAAACTATTACTTTAAAGTAATTATATTACTGCAATTATGTTATAGTTAGGTGGGAAAATACGATTGTTGCCAATTACACGTCTCCCCATCTTGTATTTTTTTATGGTTTCCAGAAAATAATTTTTTTTTTTTTTTAAAGTGTATTAGGAAAGGAATTTTTTATTCAAATTTAAATACAGAGTAAAAAAGATAATTATCCAGAATTGCTATGTTTTTCTCACATTTTTAATTACATCTTTTATTCCGGTGCTGATATCCTCCCCCGATAAAAACCACAAGATATTTATAAGGAAAGTTTATTTATATAAATAAGGTCTGAGTGTAATAAGTCTTTGATGATAGTTAATTTAATTGTGATAATCACGTTTTAAATCGTAAAAAAAATAATGTTTTCTCCTTAATTTTATTTAAAACCTCGAGTGTAGCTAATAAATACGGACAGCTTATGTACCTTAATTTCATAAAAGAAGCGACGAAAATATAAAAATAAATCGAGAGATTATGATCAAAGAAAACGTTATTTCAACCCGGAACTGGGGTGTAATTGGGAAAGGAAACTAGTAACATATTTCTAATTTCTAATAAGATTCGCATGATGCTACCGAAGGATCAATAAAATTGGGATGGATGGATAAATTGCCACTTCTATAGTGGAACCTGTATAGATGAATATCAATATACCTAGTTGTTTCTTGAACTAGTTTTCAATAAAAAAAGAATTCCAATAGTAGTCGAAATTAATTCGTCAATCCTAATCTTACAAAACTATTTTTGTGAACTAATTCAAACTTATTTCTTTAATTTAAGGCGAATTACGAGTGAGCCAAAAGTAGAGTTTTGATTAAAAATATCTCAGATAGGAATAATTATTATAAAATGAACAGGACATTTGATCAGAGATTATTATGGAAAAAATTTTCAACTTTGAAAAAGATATTCAAGTAACTTTTAAGTAGGTTCGAAAACACAGAAAGAACCGCTCTCGATTAGCTTATTGTTTTTCGAAAACCGTAATATATTTCTTGTACGTTTTTGTAACAATGAAACATGCTTCTAAAATTCCAGTTTAAGACTGAAACCGGCACCGAAGCTCAACAGCTGCCTGGATAGCTCAGTCGGTAGAGCATCAGACTTTTAATCTGAGGGTCCAGGGTTCGAGTCCCTGTTCGGGCGATGTTTTTTTTTTATTCCATTTTATTTAAAACAGAGTAGGAAATATAAAGGAAATGGTACTACTGAATATTCAGATTAATATTACAGCTATTTAATAATTAAAAAATAATAGTAATAATGATAAAATACTTTATTCAGTAAAAATTATCTAAAAAAAAAAAAAGAAAAGGTTTATTGTGAAGACTTGAGTAAATTAAAGAACCCTTGATGTTCTTTGCCAAGGCTATAAATATTTTCATAAAAATATCAGTTAAAATTAGAGAAAAAAAAAATAGGTTGCAACTTCACAGCGGTTTTTAATTAAAATACTTACTCAAATTATTTACTTAAAAAAATCAAAAACCAGTATGAACGCTAATGATTTAGAGGTAAGTACAAATACATATACATATCGAACAAAATTTTAATTATTTAATAAATATAAATAAATAAATCCAACTTAAGGGCTGGCGTGAAGGAGGATCCCACTTCTTACTAATGGACGTTCCAAAACCAATGAAGAGCTAACACCTCACTTTATAAATACAAAGTGTCCCCTAAAAGGATCGTCTAATTCTGAAGTCAGAACTCATTTGACAACCCATTAAGTCAGGAAAATTATTTACTTTTATCTGTTTTATAAACTGTTTATTTTTAATAGATTACTTTTTTAGGCGAATGTCAATATTTATTATTCCTTTACTAAACTAACTTAGTTTTTTAATTATTTAGAATTTCACTATTTGGAAATAATGTTCTCACATTTTTTACTAGTGATTTTCATATAATCTCGTTTATACGAGTTCAAAAAAACTAAACCGAATAATGTGCGGGGCGACAATAGCGTGTGTGCGTGTGTACTGTTCAATAAATTATTAAAAATTTTCCTAAAAAGTGGAAGACTTCAGCTTCGAAGACAAGGAAGTTCGCGGCAGGGCTTTAACTTGAATTAATTAATTAATTAATTAACTTGTTCTCTGGATGACGATATTCTGCGAGTTTTGGTGAATGAAAATCCCAGAACTGTTCGAAAACTATCAGAAAAAATAACAATTACAAGAAGGAAAAAAAAATGATCGTTATAAAGGTTTTGTCGTTATGAAATTGTTGGAGGCTGGTAGTACGTCTTTGCCTTATTCGCCCTTCTCTTCATGCCTTTAACCCCGCAAATTGGTTGACAAAAGTTGACTTAAGTGGTCTTGAACCGCTTTTAATACAATAAAACCAAAAAAACTAAGGATTCAAAATTTTATTCAGAAGCGCCAATACGTTTGCCGAAATGCATTGCGCAGAATATAGAGTTTTTGGATAAATAAAAATGTACTTTAATCATCATTTTATTTCTAATTTAATTTTAAAAAACTTAAATTTCATAATTTAAATAAAGTCATATATTTTAGCCAGTTGGTATCGTCTAAAGGAATACCAGCTCTAGCTTTAGAGGGACCAGTCAATAAGAATAAATCTTAAGCATTCGTGAAATTAACAAGACATATTTATAATTCGCCGACGTTTCGTCCATCATCAGGGCAGATGAAAAATTTAAAATTAACTATGCAAGATCATTATTTTATCAACATCCTGTCATGAAGAGAAGTAGTTATTTCCAGATAATAATATAATAGCTACCAAAGATATGGCCAAAACGTCAACAATTTAAAAATATGTCTTGCTGATTTCTTAATCCCCTCTGATTAACCTACATTATACATTTCATTCCAGTGAATAAGTGTTTAAGTCGAATTTTGACTAAAATGAGTTGTGAATTTCCTTCATGTTGAATTAGTGTTTCTGTAAGATATTCATCTGATGTACCTTTCAAAATGAACTGCTCAGTTTATTAAAAAATATATCAAAAGTGTTCTTTCAATACACAATCATCTCTTATTATTGTTTTTATACCGAAAAAATTGTGGTACAGATAGAGATTTGTGAAATATAGGAAGGTTTAAGTTTAAACACTTATTCATCATGAACAAACGCCTCCAGGTTTCTTTTTAGCCACTTACTTTATTTTGGTCAATATTCGATTTAACCACATAATCTCTTTCTAGGTGTTTCCATATTCATGCAGTTAATTAACACAAATTAATATTACAAAGTCAAAATTAAAAAGTGAAATACTTTAAACTATATCCAAAGGATGAGGCTTATGAATTCCTTTTCACCAAAAATATTTAACTAAAACACGTTAAACTTTATTTTAATTTTTCAATTTTTTTCCTTATTCTTAATTGGTGAACACTTTTACCTTTGAAGATTGGTGTGGCTTTAATTTAATTTAATTTCTCTATCTCTTACTTTTAAGAAGTAAGTTTGAGGTAGTTTGCTAATATTATTATTTCAGACCATATGGTGACAAAAATTAACATAAATTGTTAAGTAAATACTTTCTCACTTGCCTCATCTCATTTTTCAACATTGCCAACCCTCCGAGCCTGTTCATTAAAAGCTTTGATTCCTATCCTCCTTCTATATCTTCAGTAATCCTTGACTTTCTACACCGAGGTCACTGCAGGCATCATCCGATGGCTCCCTCAGAGTTATTTCTTCTATTGAAGCCCTTCCAGGATATACCGTTTGATAAACGTCACTCGGCACAGCACGAGCTGGGATAAGCAGCTGCTGAGAAGCCGGGAGTGTTTCCATATAAGCGAAGGAGAGGATTGGTGAACAAAAGAGTTGAGCAAGATAAATAAGAAGAGACGACGGACCAAACAAATGACAACTGACATCTGTGCCTGCTATCCTTGGCCTCTCACCTTCCGCTCCTTCTTCAACCTCTGTCTCTTTCTGTCCTCAACAACTGTATTAATATCACCGTAGACGTTACAGTGAAACAGAATTTATTGAGTTGAATTTACTAAGTCGTTAGTACTTTAAATATAATTTTCTTTGATAACCATATATTATAATTATTATAAATATATTATATTGCTCTAAACATTATATTGATTTAAAGAGCAAACAGCACAAAAAAATAACAAATTCCGCCCCTTTTTGAGAAAATTTCAATATTTTCAGTCTTGATTTCAGTCGCTGTTTAAGCTACAGAGCTCATTTTCTGCTCAAAAGTTAGATAATCTGGTTACTTCAATCTTGAATATAAAAAGTTTTTTTTTTTAAACCAACCGTTCTGCAGATATTTTGGAGAAACGCAGCAAGATTCAAAATATATGGTTTATAATAGTTCTATGTATATTCTAAAATAAAAATGCAGTGAACCCTCACTATCCGGCGTTCACAGGTCTTGGCATGGTGGTCACAGACAAGGAAAATTCTGTTTAAAGTTTATTATGAAAACTAATATTTTTCTAATCCATAACAAATAACATTAATTTATTTTTATATATGTATAAGCTCCCCGCCAAAAGTATCGCAACACTTTGAAGTATTTAAATTTTATAAAAACTTATTTTTTTTCATAATAAAGAAAGGTTCTTAAGGCTATAATAAATATTTCTAAACTAGACATAAATAATTTTTATTAAAATAAATTACGATATTTCTTCCAATAAACAAAAAAGTTATAAAACTTACTTTTTAAAATTTTCATTTTTAACAATTTTAATTATTAAATTTATATTTAATAAGACATATTGCCCCCTCTGGCTTGAATGACCGTTTCCACAAGTCTTGGCGTACTTGTAAATAACGAAACGAATGATAAACATGCACTGAAGGAAATTTGAAAAAAAAAAAATCTAATATTCCATCGTTTGTTATTAACAGGGAAAAACTGAAAAAAAAAAAAAAAATGTTTCTAATCCTTAATATCTCACGTTAATAATAATGATATGAATAAAAACAATTATGTTTATGAACTGTTAATATTAGATGTTTAGTAAGGTTCTTGAGGTTCAGTCAATAAATAAAACAAGTCTCAAAAACTTTTGAAAGCTGGCTAGTGCGAAGAATACCAGGGCATTCCTACGAAGATGCAGGGCATGATTATGAGAACAATGTAGTCTCGAAACTTCGCCAAAATAGTTGTTTATTTTTTTACTGAACCTCAAGTTACTATATATAAATATATTGTTATTTTAAACTGTATGCAATCTATACAATCAGTAGCGTAGCGTTTTTGAAAAACAATTCTTGGGCCCTAGTTCATTCAGGCTTTTTTTTTTTTTTTTTTTTTTTTTTTTTTTTTTTTTTTTTTTTTTTTTTTTTTTTTTTTTTTTTTTTTTTTTTATTTATGTTTCTAATTTATTTAGATGAAAAAAAGTTGTACTAATAACCTTTGGACCCTCTCGGTCTCGATCCTCTGGGTTCCCCCGCACCGCAGGGTAATAAATAAATATATATATATATATATATATATATATATATATATATATATATATATAATATATATATAATATTATATTAAATATATTAAAGTCTCGAGGCTTCTATTTCTACATTCCAAAATTATAAAATAGTTTCTAACGGTAACAGAAAAATGTTTATACTAAAATTTTCAAACCTGTTTAACAGCAAGTGGCATCGCTCATGTTTACGATTGTAACATGTTGATATTAAGGTGACTGAAGAAAAGGAAAAAGATATTTACATAATTCGCATGTTGGTTTTCGAAGCGTAAATTGTTTGTCGATTTGTCCTTGAATCAGAATAGTGTTTTCCTCTATAAAATACAATATGTTTAGAAGTTGATCGCAAAATCTGAGATATGTGCGGCGACGGAACCATATTCCCATTTTAGCGATGCCAAATAAACATCCTAAACTGTTTGTGAAATTTTATTATTGCCTGATATCCTGTTTTCATCATTTCTGTCAAGGTTCTTGTCAACAAGAACGAAAATAAAATATTATTTCCAATTTATTGCACGGCTTTTAAAACTAAGTTTATTCTAGAATTATCATAAATTTATAATTTTTACATTCCAAAAAAAAAAAAAAAAAATAGTGCCACACAGTTTTAAATTACTTGAGTATACTTTATTGATTGTTCCAACGCTGTATTAGTTATTTTATAGCTATAAGAAAATACCAGCCGTATTACAGCACAACTCTACAAATTACTAATTATTAAGTTATAAGTTAATGCGACAATATAAGAGTGTAGCATTTATCGTTCATGAAGAAAAAAAAGAAATATGAAATTCCAATTACAGTGATGAGTTAAAAGTGGAGAATGCCTAAAGTAATATAAATAAATCATGAAGGGAAAATACAATATTTTATTTTGTAACTCTGAACAATTACAATCTTTCCTAAGGTTTAACTTAACTTCTTTATAAAATTATCTAACAAGAATGTTTTATAACTTTTTCGTTAATAGTAGCGTATCACTTGCGAAGAGGTGGCTTGCTCCTTTTAACAGTTACTTTCAGGTAACCAGTTACTGTTTTACCGGCACGCATTATATCGGTACCTAATCGAAATTAGAACTCAATTTTCCCTTTTATCACCTAATACTAACTTAGCCCTGATGTTTTCCAGCCTTTAAAATTCCCTCACCGCTCTTCACTACGGTCCACGTTTTTTGCAAAAGCCATCACAGAATGTTCATTTATTATTCTACTACTATTGTCATTTTATTATTAATTGTTGTTTGTTTCATTTAAAGACTGTTTGTAATATCTATAGCTTATTTGAACATACTAAAATTTAAACACTCTTTTCTGACTATAATATACTTCATATATTATTTTTATAATATTATTCTACTATTAATAACATAGTATTATTAGTTTTCAATTATATCATTCTCACACCTTGCTGCTTATTTATTCCTTCTCTGGCTTTTTACAATGGTTAATTTATTATAAATTGTTGTTGGTTTCATTTACAGACTATTTATAATCTTTATGGCTTATTTAAGCATACTGAAATTTCAACACTTTTATTCCTTTTTTTTTCTCTGTTTTTAGAATATTATGTCTATTTAATATTATAACAGAAATTTTATATTTTGGAATAAAATAAAATTTTAAACATTGATATAAAATTTACAAAAGCATGTAGTGTGATTTCTATTTACATCTTGCATGATAATCTCGTGCTGAAAAGAGGGAAATTTGGGAGTTTTAATTTCGAATGGGTACCGCTGAAATGCGTGCCGGTAAAACAATAACTCGTTACCGAAATGTAACTTTTAAAAAAGGGCAAGCCACCTCTCCGCAAGTAGTACCTATAAATAGCCATTAAAACCAAACTATAAAAATAAGTACGGATTAATGAATTAATTACCACTTCTGTTGGAATTATTTTATTTGAAAACTAGCTTCATTCATCATCAGTTCTAAAACATAAAAAAGTTTCAAAACATCAACACATTGTTACTTGTATTATATATTCTAAAGCCTTCCAAAATGTTAGACAAGAAATGAAATATATTAGTACTCACTTGCACGAACTTCTAAAATATATCAAGAGTGTAGAGGTAAGGGCGAGGTAGGTTAAATTTTTTAGGTTTAAATTAAAAGCTTTTAATTTTTAACCGGGGTTAAAGTATAATCCATGTAAAAACGTTCTAATGTTTTGAATATTTTGTACATTTTATGACTGATGATGAATGTTGAACATTCGAAACTAATTTTCAAATAAAATAATTCCAATTGAAGTGGCAATTAATTCATTAACCTTAGTTGTATTGATCTTTCATTACTGTGCGTACCTCAAGTGTTAAAAATAAGAAATATTATTAAATACTGGTTATTAAGAAATATCTGTGAAACATAAGCTAATTTAATTGTTTTGTAACATGGATATGTCTTTTGTTTGGGAATCTATGCTTTTCTTGAGTAACTTTTTTTTCATTTGCGGTAAAATGGTTGCTATGGCATTTCAATAACTTGCAAGGAAACAACTCATTAGTAGCACTTCAGTAAATTTTCTATATAAGAAAGAAAAATCTTCTTTTTAGGTGCCTCAGGTATCAAGTGGGTAGCGCGTTGGAAGACTAGTTGATTCGAATGGGTAAGGATCTTATCGTGGAAGAATAGGTATCTGATTTATTTATTTATTATGGATAAGTTTATTTGTCATATAATAAGGAGCATTCCGTATTTTATGAAGGTGTTTTGGATTGTAAGGATTGGATGCGGGAAAAGTTAAGTTTAGTGAAGCCCCAAATCTGAACTGCGTATGTCCAAATAGTTATGTTATGTAAATGAATCTTTTGTTATTAGTTGGAGAATTAGAACGTTTTTCTAGTAAATGTTAAACAGAGTTGGGCATAATTTGATCATAGTTAAAATCTAACCAAAATTTAATCACATTGCCATTTGAAAACTAATTTCCAAGAACCATTCACCTAATTTAATAATTATTAAACATTTCAGTCATTTTTAGTGAACTAATGATTATTTGACTAAAATATTCAATCATTATTAAATTAGTTTATTGATTCCAGGAAATTAGTTATCAAACAGCTATGAATAAAGTTTAGCTTGCTTTTTAATTTGTTTACAAATTTTTTTAATGCTTATTATTTTTTTTCTGCTCTTTCATTATTACTATTTTTTATATTGTTTATATTTTTATTTTATGATTTATTTAATATTTATATCTTGTATAGTTAGAGGATTTTTATTTAATTTAATTTACATATTGTATGAATAGATTCTTTGTCATCAATAAAATATTATTGAAAAAAATAAATAAAATAAAAAATAAAAAAATAAATAATAAATCAAAACTCAATAAAACAATTATAAAAAAAAAAAAAAAAAGTAGCTATGATTATATCTTGCCCAATTCTGATGTTGAACAAATCGGAAACGATGAGTAGTTTCTTGTTACTTTGGTCTTGTAGACTATAATGGATTCCAAGTAAGAAATTAATTGTTTACATGTGTACAGTTAAGTAATTTATATTTATTTTGCTTTATATGCTTTTTTAAGATTTATTTTTAGTCATGTTCACTTGTAAATTAATTAACCATATATAAATTATTGTTGTTTTGATAAAGGAAAATATTATGTTGATTAATTATATGAGCTAAATTATTACTATGACCAAAATTTTGGACCAATTTATGTCTGTATTTTAAATTGGACTAACGTGAAATCCGTCCTAGAAATTTTGTTTATAAATATTTTATGTATATGAGTAAGAAGGTTCGGCCTGCTTGGAAAAATAACCGCTTTATTTGTACTGAAGTGGCAACAGTAAACATAAGAAACATATTTTCTAGCCAACCTGCATAGAATTGGAAAAGTCGTTTACAGCTCCAGCCAGCAGTACGAAAAACCCCTCATTATTTTTCCTACTACAGCACTTATATGCAAAGAGTACATAAGGTTTTGTTACTTTTTTTTTTTAATATAGATAGTTGTATGTTGTATTTTTGTAGTATAGAGATAGCGGTATGTAGTCGTGTACCAATAGATACGACATATATTTGAGAAAATAAAATATCAGGATGTCAAAGAAAGATATTGATTTTTTTATTAGATACGGAAGGTAATGGGGAATTGAGTGAGAAGCAAGTTGGGGTACTAGTGGATTAGATTGGCTACGTAGTTTGTAATGGTAGGTTAGGTATCCTGCTTGGGCCAAATCTGCAACGTACGTGACAGTTCGATAATTATGGATATGCTTTATTTGTGACACAATAAGGAGTATTGAGGATTTAACGAAGGATTTAGGATTGTAAGCATCGAAAAAGAGAAGAGTTGAAAGGTTCAGTGGAGCCTCAATGCTCAGTTCCGAATGTCCAAATGGGTCAGGTAAATAATTCTTTTTTTAATTAATTGGGAAAATTGATCGTTGTTCTAGTAAATGTTGGAGGTGTCGAAAATGACAAGTAGTTTCTTGTGTTTTAATTATGACATGTAAATGTAATTTATAAAACTATTTTTGAAAATTTTTATTTAATTAACTGAGTGGAATTTCCCCTCTCTAAAAACAAAAGAATTAAACATTATGCTGTTAGAAAAGTTAACTAACTAATAAAATACTAAAAATAACAATTGGGGAAAATGAGTTTGTATATATATATATATATATATATATATATATATATATATATATATATATATATATATATATTTTATTTTTGAAGAGAAAAGATTTGACCCCGGTTGGGATTCGAACCCAAGTCTTCACCTCTCTAGCGTGGCGCCTTATCCACTAGGCCACCGAGCTCGTATCCGAACCAGGGAAATCTTCTCTCTTCACTGATCCATACCCCCGGGCACTCGCAATTGCGATGTACAATTCGGGGATGAATGTTCAATTTGAACATTACTTTTAAATGGATCTATTGACCAGCTGTCCTATATATATTAAATTATGAAATAATTCTTATTTTAATAAATATTTTTTAAATATATTTTTTATTTTTGAAGAGAAAAGATTTGACCCCGGTTGGGATTCGAACCCAAGTCTCCACCTCTCTAGCGTGGCGCCTTATCCACTAGGCCACCGAGCTCGTTTTCGAACCAGGGAAATCTTCTCTCTTCACTAAAAAAAAATATATTTAAAAAATATTTATTAAAATGAGAATTATTTCATAATTTATATATATATATATATATATATATATATATATATTTTTTTTTTTTTTTTTTTAAGTTATATTTATTTATTTAAACAAATAAAGTAAACATGGAACTATTTTGATCAGTTACACATACTCTCCAGTTAAACAATTGTTTTGTTTTTTTAAAGTACAACTATCCTAATTGAAGTTATATAAATGTTACCGATTATTTTTGTTGGTACAAATGAAAGTACTTTTACAGATCTTAAGATCCTACTCTCTTTAAAAAATAACTAGAAATGTTGGTCAATTCTTCCACGGGAGAAAATAAAGAAGCTAAAATTCGTTTATTTGGGCTTACGTCTTTATGTACTCCAACTAGGGCAAGAAGGACGGGTTATCCTATAGGTTACCAACCTATTATAACCAGGATGGGAAGGGCAAGATTCATTTCGTTGGTCCGCCACGAAATAAATTGTAACCCGTCAAGGTGGGATTCGAACCACGACCATCAATATCGAAGAAGCTAATACATAGATTCTTGAAATATGAAGAAGCTAATATATGAATTCTTAGAAGAATATGTAGATATAATGAATATTTATTATCAATATTAAATTATAACTTAATAAGAAAATAAATACTAAAATTGATCATAGAAGAGTTGGAATATTCACTGTAAGTTGGCCATTTATGAGAGTGTCAATAAAATGTTCATGTCCCTTTTCTCATACAAGACTTAATGACCGCTTTATGAAACGAGTGCACATTTATATAAAGCTATTTATTGCCGTTATTAGAAGCACTAATTGTTTATTGCTCTTCGTGACTTTTTCCCTCGGCTATGTTGGCAAGCAGCGAGGGGGAATTAGCAAGGGAAAAGGTGGTGTCATCTTATCGCGGTTGTATGCACTTCTCGCTTTATCCGCCTGCGATCAAACCGTGTCGGTTTATGGCGCTAATGTTGTCTTTACTCACTCATGTGACAAAACCTTTTTATTATTACTCCAAGTCCTTAAGGGCATTGTCTCTAAGTGACACGTTAATGGTGATGGTTATGTAAATTGTAGATCTTGGTATTTAAAATAGTATGCTGATTAACATTTTATGAAACTGAATAGATTCTATGAAAAATAACTATTAACAGAATGTTTATTATTTTTATAAATATTATACTGGGGGGGGGGGATATAGTCGATTGTAAATTTTTATGAAATAATTAGGATTGTAATCAACAATTAAAATTTAAAAAAAAAAAAAATTTCATTCGATTTGCAGTGCTTTGACCAATAAAAATGGAAAGCCCAAATAAATGAACATAGTGAATAATATATTTAAATAAATGAAATAATAAGTAAAAAAAAAAAAATATCATTGTCACATGATAATAACTTTCAAAATGGCATTTCATAATACGAAAACCACAATATATCGATGAAAAGTTTCAGTTATCGATATATCGTGATCAAATATTTTTCATACTATACCCATCCCTAGTCATTACTAAGTTTATATATATTAATTTTTTATTCGTTATTATTCTTTTTACTATAAAGTGTTAGCATTGAAATATATTCTTTTGAAAAGTGGTTGTATATGTAAAGAAATAACTGGAAGCACCGTAGGTGGTTTTAGATAAGTTTAATAAAATTCCAGTGGCACTATCAGTTCCCTAAATGGTTCTAATCGACGTTCTCTCCCATTCAGAACGGAATAAGATTAGCATTAGACGTCAAGAATTCCAAGCAGACTGTTTAAGTTAGCATAATGGTATGTATAAGTATGTGTACATATATCTAAATGACATGATTTCTATATCATATGAATGCTGGAAAGTGCATACAAAACAAATGTTTCAGTTGACTGGCAGCTCAGCATCTCTTCTTTATGTAAGGATGGGTATCGACATTGAGTGAAGTGCTGCTAATGGGAATTGCAAGTATTTGGCATGCCATTGTGATTACATTCAACGCATTTACTTTGCAAGTATATATTTTATAGCATTTATGTGTATATTATAGTTGTAGATATCAATAAATAATTTAAATAAATAAAGAAATAAAATTAGGGATAATTATTCAGTTACATAGCGTGCTAAGTTTTTCCTCTATACCTGACGGATTCAGGAGCCTACGTGAAGGTACCTCATACACGTAGCTGCATATTTTGAAAGTTATCTACTTTCTTCCCTCCTCGGCTACAGCGAAGATACGCAACCGAGATGAAGCCTGGGTACTGCCATAAACCACAGGTTAGGGTTGAGGAAACTGAGCGTGTAAATTGGAAATGAAGAGATATGGTAGGATTCACAGTGACGGTAATGGCCCAAAGAAGGGAGGCCGGTACGTGTAGTTGTGTGAGAACTGATCCACCGGGGGAGATAAGAATCGAAACGTGGTCCCGCCAACACGCCCGCTCCGCTAAGCCATGCTAATTGATATCTGGATATTCAATAGCTCAATTGTATATGATTAGCTTGCCTTCTCTATGCTCGCCTTTAGCCTTCCTTGATTCGGGAATGTTTTCCGATCATTATGCCAACATCTGGTCAGTAAGAGTCCCTGATATCGAATAACGAGTATCGCGTTATCGAGGTATATAGAAGTCACCAGACGTTCCTATTAACTCTGTATCATTACCAGTACAAATAACAGGCACAGACCTATTTCAATTAATTATATACTTGAATAAACAATTAATTTATTAGTGATTTATTTCTTTGTTTCTATTGTATCATAAAAATATAGGAAACAAGATTTTATTTATTATTCTCGAATTCAATGTAACTATTCTAATATATGTTTAGTAAGGTTCTTGAGGTTCAGTCAATAAATAAAAACAACTATTTTGGTGACGTTTCGAGACTATATTGTTCTCATAATCATGCCCTACAGTGAAAAAACGGGTTACAATAAAATTATATGTTATACAAGTTATTTCAAAACATAAAGTTAGCTACAGTACAAATATATAACAACATGTGTTAGAATAATAAAAATATATATAATAACAGAATATAGAGGAGTATGAAGCTACTTACAATGTTACTAGTGGATATGGAATAGACTAACAATTCTAGTACACAACTAACCTAGGGGAATTTTGAACAGACAGTTACAAAGGTTGTGGGGAAATCCCTGAGAAAAATTAAGTTAAAAGTACTGGGTGGTATTCCCAAGATGCAGGTACAAAAATATTTCAGTGTAATATACTAATAAATGGAAGAATGATTTAATAATAATGATTTAATAAATTATTCACCAAAACCAAAGATAAGGATAAGTTAGAATTACAGTCCAATATTGTTTATGAAATTCCGTGTGAAGATAGTTGTGGCAAGTTTTATTTTGGTACATCGAAACAATATATTAAAGGACGAGTGTATCAACATAAATACAGTTGCATGGCTATAAATAAAAACCCGAACAAACCTGACCAAACATCTCTCACCACACATTACAGGCAAACAAAACATTCTTTTAAATTTGATTCCCCCAAAATTATTCATCATGAACAAAATAATTTTAAAAGAAATATTAAAGAAAAAGAAAAAATTAAAAATCGCGCATTAAACAAAAAATCAGCCGTTCTAAATCTTAACACCTGTTATTCCAAGTAAATACATTCAGACCAATAATATACATTTACATTAATATACATCATATAAATCATTGTTCCATTTAATAGTATATTACACTGAAATATTTTTGTACCTGCATCTTTGGGAATACCTACCCAGTCCTTTTAACTTAATTTTTAAGAAACAGGGATTTCCCCACAACCTTTGTAACTGTCTGTTCAAAATTCCTCTACGTTGGTTGTGTACTAGAATTGTTAGTCTATTCCATATCCACTAGTAACATTGTAAGTAGCTTCATACTCTATATTCTGTAATTATATAAATTTTTATTATCCTAACGCATGTTGTTATATACTTGTACTGTAGCTAACTTTATGTTTTGAAATAACTTGTATAACTTATATATTTTTATTGTAACCTGTTTTTTCACTGATTATGAGAAAAATATAGTCTCGAAACGTCGCCAAAATAGTCGTTTTTATTTATTGACTGAACCTCAAGAACCTTACCAAACATTTACTAGTAACAGTCAATAAATTTATCCATATTCTAATATATATGTATTTATTATATTTTTATGTATTTTATTATGTATGTGGTTTACTGAATATTTGAGGACATCCCTTGCATTCAAGCATATCGTATATATTACAAATACAAAATGTAATGATTAATATTATTGCTAAGAAAAAAAAAACAAAGATAAAACTAAATAATTGAAAAAAAAAATTAAATTGAAATTAAATATAATTTTTTTTTTTTTTTAACAATTTATTGAAATTTACAACTGTACAAGTATACATCAAGTAAATGTGTTTAAAAAAAAGTTTACAATAACATGCCTGAACTTGAGAAGAACTACTCATCAGTAGCACTTAAGTAAAAAAAGTAAAAAACAAAATCTACACAAGAATATCTCTGGGCCATCTTCTTTTCAGAAGCCTCGGAGGATTATCGGGAATTGAGTTGGAAGCAAGTCTAGAAACTAGGGGATTTAAGTGGTTATGAAGCTTACTATGAAAGGATTGGTATCTGGTTTGGGCTAAATCAGCAACATATGGAACATTAAGATCATCTTTATAGATAAGTTTATTGGTGACAAAGTAAGGAGCATTGAGGATTTTTCGAAGGATTTTGGATTGTAAGGATTGGATACGGGAAGAATTGGATGGTTTAGGAGAGCCCCTAAGCTCAACTCCGTACGTCCATATAGGTCTAATCACAGTCAAGTAAATGAGTCTTTTGTAATTAATTTGGAGCTTTGAACGAAGATAAAAATAAATAAATAAAAAATATACAATAAAATATTATGCCAATAGATACAATGCTGTATTATTTTATAGTAAGTTTTACGCTTTCAAAAATTTCCTTTAATGTAGAAATATAGTTTATTATGAATAGTTTATTTTCTGAATTTGCCATTCTTATCTATATAATACAATATGTTTCATTAAATATACATAAAACGATAAATATATATTTATTTATTATTTTTATTATGAAATCATACTATTATATTTTTTCTTCCAAATTATTTATTTATAAATAATATCTTGAGACCAATGCAGCCAAATTTGTAGGGCTAACCATGCACTTAAGTATTCAAAAATATTTAATTTATCCGGCTTGTATATGTATATATCTATACCAATTGGGGAAAACTTGGCAAGCCCATTACGCTTTTGAGGCAGCGATTTGAAGTTTTTTGTTTTCAGGGTAAATCGAATGTTTTTGAAAACAAGTTTTTCTAACAGCCATTATTATACAAACTCTCAATATTTTATTTTGGAATGCATATATGTATAAATATATATTGGAATGCATATATGTATAAATATATATTGGAATGCATACATATGTATAAATATACTCATATGTATATATAAGTAAATAAATCATGATTGATAAATAAATATAGCAATTTAGTAAATTTTGTTAATAAATTGACATTGCTACTTGCTAACTTTTACAGGATGTTTAGAATAACAATACGGGTTGTCCAGAATATTTATATTATTATATTAGTCCTTTTGCCCAAGCAGTATAGATATATATGTATGTATTAATAAATTTTATTTATAATGACATTCGAAAAATTTCCCCGCATTATTTTTTTCATTTTCTAGGCTAAAAGATTGATTCTCTTTTAGGTGTTCACTTCCTCGTACTTTAACAAGGGTATATGGAACTTTTCAGAATTATTAGAACTAATAATATTAAATATTTTAAAAAAATTGTCATGCTATTTTAAATTTTTGAAATTTTTAATTAATAAGGTCTAATGTGATTTTGAATAAATTCTTAAGAAATGTGCTCTGTCTAATGCAAAGCTGTAATATATCATATTAATTTGAAATTTCGTAATTTTTAGGCCATAAGTAATGTATTAGGATTATTAAAAATATTAATTAAACGCACGACAGCAAAAATATTACCTTGCAAATTTAAATTTACGATTTTTAAATTTTTTTTTTTATATCCGCTCTTTGCGTTGATTACGACTTGCATTCGATGTGGTATTAGTCTTATGTTATTTAAAATATATTCTTCTGAGGTAATATGTATAATACAAAACTGTAGTAAATCACGTTAATTTATAATTTTGAAAAAAAAAAATAATAAAATAAAATTTTGTATTGGACAAATAATTTCGGAGTTATAGCGAAAAATGTACCAAAAAAACATGGATTTCATAAAAGTACGGGATCATTAGCGTTCTTGCATGTATATTTCAAGAGACTCGATTAAAACTTCATATATACTATTCGTCTAATAATAAATTTGACCAGCTTTTAGAAAAAAAAAAAAAAAAAAAAATTGGATTGAACATATAGTTTCGGAATTATAGTGAAAAATGTAAGAAAAAAAAAACACAAAAAAAACGTGGATTTCACAACTGTACGGGTTTTTTAACGTGCTTTTAATGGACGTTATTCTTCACTTCATATATAATAGTCTGATAGCAAATTTAATCAGCTTTAAGATAAAAAAAAGAAAATTTAAATCAGACAAATAGTTTTAGAGTTATAGACAAAAAAGTACGACAAACATGTTTTCATGGAGAAGTGGGACTAGCGCGCCAGTTGGCCAATTTCTACACTTTTTCCTAATCTGCATTTCGTAGATAATAATTCCAGCTACAATTAATATTTAAATACTTTATTAGAAAAAAGATTAGTTTTCGGGTTATAGATAAAAACCCGAAAATAACCGGTATTTTGGGCGGTTTTTTTGCGATTTTGGATATGAAGCCCACGACTGCCGTGTTAAACTTCAGATTCGTATTCAGCAACCCAAAAAACATAATGAGCCATTGAGAATAAAAGTTTAGCAGTTTTTTTCTTGAAAACGTACTTGTGGAGTCTTATTTTACAGGACTAAACGAATTATTAAAAACCAGCATCCCCCGTCGCGGCTTCGCCGGCTCTCATAGGTAGAAAACATAAATAAAAATCATGTTGAAGTATGCAATTGGTCTTTAATTCTTCAATATTTTCATACATAGCAGTCATTTAACAGGTTAAAATTGCACTGATTAGATGCTTGATGATTATGTAAAAGCGTAATTGGACAACCAATTTTTTATTTTAATGTATGATGTGATAAACCAGACCTCGTTATTGCCAATTGACATTGAACATTTAAATTATTATTATTGTAAATTGTATTATTACAAGACCTTCCTAGAAGATGAATATATATCATATTTATTAATTAGTACAGTTGGTTCAGTAGTGTTACCATTGTAAACTCTCTTGCGGAATGCTGTTTACCACTTACCGGTCGATTTTTAAACTTCACTGGAATCCACTGGTGCATCACGAATTTAAATATTTTTTTAATAATTTAATTGAATATAAGTAAATTTTATCATCAATTTCAAGCTCCATATAACACCTTAGCTTTGTAAACTCTCATGTTTAATGTTGCTCGCCACCTATCGGTCTGTTTTCAAACTTCGCTGTTATTCACATATTATTGTTTTTTTAATAACATATTGATTGATTACACAGGCCAACGATGAAAAAACGTTTTTGCTTAAAACACCTTATTATTCTGTTTTCAGGGTGCTAAATCCAAATATGACACTTATTAAGCCGTATCACCTACTATTTTTTCACATTTGGACATCAATATATTAAATTTTTTGATTTATTACAGAATTTAACAGCTTTTATCTACTATAAACAAAATTGTAAAATAATTTGTGCTGGACGTAGAAGAGTTGGCAGCACTGCTGAAACAGACTATATAGATATAGATGAACAAGATAATTAAGAGTTCCAATATGCTACAGCAAATATAGAGCCTAAACTGTTTACTCAGATTGAGCTTAACGACTTAGTTAGGGATCTTGGGTTAACAAAAGAAACAGCTTGGTTCTAGACAAAAAGAAAAGAAATTGTTGGCAGTTGGAACTGGCATATATGTGTATAGGAAGAGAAAGCAGCAGTTTCCAAAATTTTTTGAACAAGAAGGTGATTAGTGTACTGCTCAGACAATCCAGGTCTGATCAAAACAAAAAAGTAGACTGGAGGCTGATTATTGATTCTTCCAAAACTAGTTTAAAAGCTGTTTTATTACACAATAGTAACCCTTATGCATCTATACCTGTTGGCCATTCTGTACATATGAAAAAGAGCTATGAAAACCTAGAAATAGAGTTGAATAAAATTGGCTATTCGGCTCATGGTTGGATGATAAGTGGTGACTCGAAAGTAACATGCATGCTTCTTGGTCAGCAAGGCGGTTATACCAAATTTCCATGTTTTTTGTGTGAATGGGACAGTAGAGCAAGGGATCGACAGTGGTGCAGAAAGAACTGGCCTGTGAGAGAGTCTTTAAAACCCGGCGAGAAGAACATTATCCGCAAAAAACTTGTAAATCCTCGAAACATTCTCTTACCACCTCTACATATAAAGTTAGGCCTCATGAAACAGTTGTATAATGCTTTATATTTATATGAAATAGTTATACATCCTTTTTTAAATTATATAAAAAAGCGAATTTCTCAAAAACTATGGGTGATACAAAAAAAAAACAGATTTGGATTCAGCACACAAAAATCTATAAAAAATCAGCTATTAAAGTAAAAAAATTTCTAAAACTATTTATTTTTGTTGGCTTGTGTTATCTGTAGATTTTATTATTGCTAAACCTTTCTGGAATAATAAAGATGGTGTGGTTAAAATTTTGTACGAATTGGTCCAGAAGTTTTCGTGATAAGTGATCAGAAATAAAAAATGGCTTCTCCTTTTTTCTAATTAGATAATAGTATAGATATTAATTAAATTAAAGCAAGCAGTATTTAAAAAATATTACCATACAATTTTTAAAATACGAAATTTTAAATTACAGTAATTAATACATTTATATTATATTAATAAATTTTAAATTAAAAAATTTAAATTCACCCTTTGCGTTCATTACATTTTTCATTCGATGGAGTACAGGTCTAATGTGATTTTGAATATATTTTTAAAGAAGTACATGCACCATCTAATGCGCGATTGTAATAAATAATGTTTATTTAAGGTGTCGTAACTTTAATTTTTATTATAATTCATCATGTTTCTATTTAATAATTGTTTTTAATAACCCTAATGCGTTTCGGATGCTCTAGTTAAAGAATATATTGACGTAAACACCTAAAGAAAAATTAAAAATAACATGGAGTGGAATTTTTTACCAGTCAATATATAATAATAAGTATTTATATTATAGTTTATTTATGATTTTTAAAAAATCTCTGTCATGTAAGCGTGTTCTTTTTGTTACCCATTCTCGCATTTTCTTGCCATAGATAGTATAATTGCTACCGTAAATAGTGGCGTTTATTGAAGGCGTTCACAATAATTGCTCTTTATCAACGTTCACACCGACAATTTGTTATAATGGCGAGGAGCAAGTGGAGAGGTATAACCCCATTCGCTTCCAGTTATTAGACAATAACTATCACAATTAGACAAATAACGTTTAGTTACGCAACCACGGTTAGCCGAGCAGTGTGCCAATATCGAAGGGAACTATCCAACCTCTTCTGCTTCTATTCTCATCTGGATCTCTTCTACAACATTTTTCTAATTGGATGAAATTGAATAAAATTTATACACACGATCATTATTTACAGACTACAAGCATCACAATTATTTCTCTGAATTACTTGAGATTTTTTCTTTTAGTTAGGAACTCCCCCCTTCCTCTTGGTGAGATTGGGTAGATGTGGTTGGATGAACCATACACCAGGTATACACTAATATACATATTTAATGGTTAATATATATTTATTGTTTGTTAATGATTACCTTGCATCCTTCGCAGGTGAAAGCACCGAAATGGAATCCGGCGGCAGGTTCGCCGCAGACTCGGCACAGCTGGTTCATCTGCAAGAAAAATATTTTTACAGAAACATTTCATGTTATAATTGTTTAAAATATCAATTTAAATCATATATTATAATAAATTAAAATTTAACAGTTATTAGAAATGTTATACTTGCAACATGATCGTGAGCCAGAATTCTGTCTGATTTCTTTGTTAGCCAAAATCTGAAGATTATATAATTACACAATGCAAATAGCTCAAGAACTGTCGTGATCTCCCCTCCCCCAGTTGTCTATCAACAATCAGTAATAAAAGAGGTATTTTGCTGATCTAATTTGATTGATCATCAACAGTTTGCTGTTGAGTAAATGATTGTTATTTATAGAACTTTCAGAACAATTTAAACTATATAGAAGACGATGAACTAATCGTTATTTATCGGCATTTTTTTTTGTCATCTACTACCTCAAATAGGCTATATCCAAAAAAAGAGTTTTCAGGGTTATCAAACCGAAAAAATTAAATTAGGACCTCAAAACAAGAAAAATTCAAATGAAGGTATGCATATTAACAAACTGTTTATGAAAAATTCACCTTAACAGATTTTCTTTTTTATCAATTGTTATAAATGGTGTAGTAATTAAACTGTTTAAAAATAAATTGCCATTACAAAAAAAAAATTAACATGAGTTCTAATGAGTGAACCAAAATTATTTTTAAAAATTAAGCATATCAGGACGAACGTCTTACTTGGATTCTACATAAAAGTCTAAAACGACAATAAACTGCTCGTCGTTTTCGACATTTACTAGAAAAACGTCGAAAGATTCCGATTTATTACAAATGGCTCATTTACATTACAGTGATTAGACCATTTTGGACATACGGAATTGAGCTTTAGGGCTCAAATAAACCATCCAGTTCATCTCGTACCCACTCCTTGCAATCCATAATCCTTCTAAAAATCCTCAATAATCCCTACTTTTTCAGAAATAATACTTATCCATAAAGACCTTTATTTGTCATTGGTTGCTAATTGAGCCTAATCCAGACACATATCCTTTCATAGTAAACTCCGTAAACATTCAAATCCACTAGTCTCCTATTTGCTCCCATTCTATTCCAAACAACCTACGTGGCGTCTGAAAAGAAGATTCGGTATCTTCTCAACTTTTAATGAAGTGGTACCAGTGGATAGCTGCTCCCCTAGCAATTCGCAAGTTATTATGAACGATATAATTATATTTACATATAATCAGGAGCTATAATTCATAGGAAACTCAAAGTAATAATACTCTATTTTTTTAAATACTCCTCGGATCTCATGTCCTATTAAATCTTCAAAGACAATGATCATTTACCTGGTTGAAACATTTAACTAAATACGTCCCTGTTTATATTTCAGTAGGAAAAAACTGTGTGCCCGATCTTTGAGCGCAGTTGCCCTGGGAGCTCTGGTACCCTTGCTGATCCCCGGAGAACAATACAATAAGAAGTTAATAAATCTATTAGCAGCTGGTTATGGAAGCACAATGCCGCTGGGAGCTGACACCTCGCTGCTATCAGATCTTGTGGCGCCTCTCCCGTGAAAGCTGCTGACTCAGAGGGTGCGGCTCTTTTGTTTCAGGGCCCGTCTTTAGTGGCAGTAGGCGTTGCACTAGGCCAGTCTGCCAGCTGAGGAGGTGGTGGGGGGATCGAAATTGAATATGTGTCATTTGTAAGATAACCTCCAAATATTTTCACCTTCACAACGATCTGAAATGAAGAATGTATTTACCATATTTATAATACAATAATACTAAGAAAATTTCTGGTAATTCTGAGTTTAAAATATTATCCTAAACAATGTCACGAAACCCTAAATAATGATCACAATATACCGTAAAATGGGGTCACATTGGTACGGTGAGGTAAAATTAGTACAAGCAACTATTTCTGTGGTGATATTCTTCTGACAGTTTGTTGTGTGACTTTTACTAAATAATAGAAGATGAGTCGTTTCGCGGGCTCATCACGACGTCAAATGAGCTTTTACATATCTATTTTAATTCTGCATTCATATATTTTACTGTATTCATGGGGTCAGATTGTTATTTGGCTCTAAAACATGAGATTTTTTATTATAAGAGTCGTGTACTAATGTGACTCGATGGGGAGTGATTAGTACATTTGTTTTTTTTTTAATCATTCATTTCTAGATACAGGCGCGAACCTCATCTTAAATAATGCAGAAGGAATAACTTATTCATTAAAAAAATTACTTTGGAGAAAATACTTGGATTTGCTAGTATTTACAATATGACATTTACAAATATGTTAAAACTGTATTAAATTGTCCAAATTTTACGGTACCTTTGTACTTGATATCCCTTAAATCCTCAAAATTCAATCAAAACCCTTCAATCATCTCAACCGTATGGTTCATTTGGTATCCAGTTTCGAACATCCATATATACCCAGCTCGCAGATTAGAAAGCCATCGGCCCCTAGACATAAAGCAAATATTTATTTTAAGCCCTTTCGTCAATGGTCAGCCTTTTTACTCAATTCCTGAGTGACTGTAACATAGCGTTACAGCGTAGCAGAACCACTGGATTCTGCTTGTGAAGCACCAAAGCTTAAATCTGAAGTCCGAATAGGTCTAATTACTGTCATGTAAATGAGTCTCTTACAAGTAATCGGAAGGTTTGAAAGTTTGCCCAATAAATGAGAAAGAAGTCGAAAACAACTATTTCTTGTTTTAGTCCGGTATTTTTATTTAGTAAAAATAGTAAGATTTCATTCGAGATTTTTTCGCTTCTTTCTCTATTTTAGTTTCTTTGTCTCTAAAATCATTATTCTAATGTATTTTACATTACAATTTATTTAATATTATATTATTTCTTGTATATTTCAAGGCCGTTCATTTTTATTTTTGTTTCACTTTAGTTCTTTTTATTTCTTTTTTTTTGTTTAGTTTCATTGTATATATTTTCCTTTAGTGAGGTAACTTGTAATAGTTATTATTAAAAATTAAATTGTTTAGCTGTTTTGTGCATAATTCCTAAATATTAGAACCTGACAGACCAAAAATTCAATCCAATGTTTTATTCATTTTATCTACTAAAAGTTTATTTTCTTTGGGATTTTACGATCTCACATTCTTTAACCACTTATGGAAATTATTAAAATTAATGGTCATCAAAGAGGAAGACCATCAAACTTAGGGAAAACA
>RCWM02000520.1:720000-753534 GCA_003667255.2 Euschistus heros | reverse complement strand
GAACCTTTTAGAAGCTATATAAATGGTGTGGTTAAAATTTAGTACAGATTGGTTCAGTAGTTTTTAGCAATCGAAAAATGGCTTGTCCTTTTATATAATAGTATAGATATTAAATATAATATATGTTATCTTTTTTTGGAATCTTTATCAAAATTTTAATGGTTCAAGTAATGCATATTAACGTAAATACCAACTCAAAAACTTAGTTTAATCTTAAAAGCTCCCCAGGCATTGATCTTATAATAAATTCTTATTTATACAAAGATCACATTTATTTCAACAAATTACTTAGTAAGATCAAAATATAGCTCTTTATTTTGTAAATGTTTAATTTCCTTAAAGGCGAATAAAAGGCAAAAATCTTTTAATATTTAAAACGTTTAAGATCCATTTTTATACTGACTTGATAACCTCTAAAATGGTTCTCTTTTTGGTATGGCTTATAGTGTTAAATTATTTGTAAATATAATTCGTTTTATAATGTAATTATAATTTCTTTTCATGTAAAATAATATTTAAATCAATAGCTGTTTAGTTTCTGGACATAGGAAATATGAATTTTAAGTAAAACAGTCATGAATTTGTAGATTATTTTTATAGTGACAGAATACTGTTATTAATAAATGATAGTGGACTATTATTATTGAATATTATTGATGAATTGTTATTGATGATTTATAGATTTATCGTTAGGAGGTAGTTCAGTGGGTAAGTTAATTTAAAGTATACCTTCACATTACATTGCAATTGAAGCGTAGAATTTCGAAAGCAGGTGAGTCCATTTTTTTAATATTTTTGACAATTGGTCGATGAAGGCAAAGGTCACATTGGATCAGTAAGGTGAAATATTTTTCGTTTGGTCGTTTTAAATGGGATTTTAATACTTTTTTTTTAGAAAACCTTTCACCTATATACGAAGTAAAAAAAAAAAAATCATATATAAGATGTTCCCTTACTTTCACAAAAATCCTTAATTAAATCCCATAAACAAACTGATATTGTATAAAACAGTTATTTGAGCACAGATTACATATGCCTCACCTGTGTGAGCTCAACATGTGCTTCCAACTACCGTAAACTCGAAAGAATTTAAAACTCCTGTATGGGAATTTTCAATCGGTATACGCAAATATCAACAATGCTGAACGATCTCCATCGAATCCCTATCCAACTTGAAGTCTATGATTAAACCAAAACATACTTTGGAAAAATTTCGCTTTTCTGAGAAATCGGAAATTACAATAAAATATCACTTCTAAGATATACGCATAAAATAACGAAGCATGTACTTCATACTTAATCTAGTAAGCTATTTTTATTCTATCATATTTGTTAGGACATATACATATAAGCTATTTTAATTGATTTTATTTATTTATTTTTTGCTATGTTGGTTTTTTCTTTTGTTTCCTATTGTATAGAGATACACTTAATAGTAAAGCCTATTTACTATTAAATAAAATTATATTAACCATGTACAGGATTTAAGCCAGAAAATGAATATTTAATATAAATTTTAAATTGTAAACATGGTTATAAAATATAATTATTATTTTATTGAAAAAATTTCACCTAAAGATAGCTTAGTTGATGAACTATTCGATACAATGAAAATTTTGAAATTTGACTTAGCTGGTTTTAAAATTCCATCCCTCAATTCATAATTAATGTTTGTTTTTTTTTTTTTTTTGCATCATGAGAAGCAGTGATTGTAAAGTTACGCAAGTTATTTTTTTAATATAGTAGAAATTATTGAATTTGTTTTTGCTTAAAATTTTAAAGTTGGATAATTTATTCCGAAAAAAATGTTTTCTCCTGTTCCTAGAATTAAAACAAATTGTAACGATAAATAAATTATAAGTGTATAAGATCAATGAAGACCATGTTTTCACTTCAACTTATTTTTTAACGTAGAGATATAAATGAATAGACGACTAGTCGGCCCTTTTTGCCGATTAACTTCCAACTAGTCGCTGACTAAAAAAAAAAAAATAGATGGTCTAAAAAAGTATAGCTGTATTCTTTAAAAATATAAAAAACGAAACGGATAGTTCGGGATAGAAAATGTATCAAATTTATTTAAATGATCCAATATTTAGTTACATTTTTTTTTATACATTTTTTTTCTAATTTCGAATACTATAATCGATTATCACGTATCTGATCGATATAAAAGAAAAGATATAATGGAGACTATCGACCTGGAGTGACGGAAAGGCAGGGAGGGAGGACATTAATTACAAAGACCAACCACAGGTTTCCTCACTTAATTAGCAAATAAAAGGGCGAGGCTTTGTGTCAGGGCCAGTCCTCTTCTGTAGCAGTATTTGATGGGGTGAACATTTTCAGGTTCTGGGCGTTCTTCTAAAATATTTTTTATTAACTGAGAATTATAAAGGCATTATTGCTTGTTTTAAATAATTTTTTATTTTAAATCTATTAAAAAAAATGTTAAATAAAAAATAAATCAATCAAAATAGACAAATTTATACCCTAAAAAATAAAAAATAAAATAAGGTTCACATTTGTACTTGCCATGTTTTTTAAAACTAGTAGAATTAAACATGGACATATATTTTGACATGGATATGTCTTTTGGCTGAGGGTCTTTACTTTTTGCAGTAACGTTTTTTTCAAATTCAAAAATGTAACATCTTGACACACTCTATCTCTATTGGTGTTGCTCTCATCAAAAATTTGAACACAGCTTTCTTATCAGAAATATAATGGAGAATACTTTTTGTTATGTAACATTGGTCGCTAGAACCTACCGTTTAGGGGCTTTTTTGACACGCTCTGGCACTATTGATGTTATTTTTGATTCGACTACAGTTTCCTGGTCAGAAATTAAACGGAAAAAAATTTTGTTATATAAAATTTGTCGCTAGAACCTACCGTTTAGGAGCTATATTGATTCGAATGAAAAAAGTCAAGTGGTAAAGTTTTTGTTCACTATTGAAATATGTAAAGTGTTTTTAAACCTCAAAAATGTAACATTTTAATGCGCTCTAGCTCTGTCGGATCGAAATATTAACAACTAAATTCGAAGGGGATTCGAAGTGTGGACAGTGAGAAGTAAGAGATAAATGTTTTCTTGGAAATCCCATAGTTCCTAAAGAGGCAAAGAGAAGAGTAAGTGAGAGAGACATGTTTCCTATGAAATCTCATAATGTTATTCTAACTATTTTCACTGAATAGGTATGAGGAAAGGAGGACGGGTCAGGGGGGGGGGGGGGGGGGGGGTTTAGGAAATCTTTTGCTCTAATGTTCTTTCCTTACTACAAAGCAGTCTAGTTTTTGTTACCGTTGTGAATATACTTCCGAAAAATTTTACCCTCTCTAATACATGTCATAAACCACTAATTCATGTCTTTGTTTTTTACTGCTTAAAGCAATATAACCTCAAAGGACGTGGATGTCTTTTTCATTATTTAATTTTTTCTTCATTTTTTATTTACCTTTCTATTTTTAAATGGATCAATATTTTATTTAGTATTCTAAGAACTTAAAAAAAAAAAAAAAAAAAAAGAATAACGGCTTTAATGAATTCTGTTAAGATCGAAAGCAAATTCTGAATTTTTAAGTGTAGAATATAATAGGGACATTCCTGTAATATATATTTACTGTGATAACCTCACTGCAGTAAGCTAATACATGCATGTAAACATTTATAAATTTTTTTTCTCTCCCACTACTCTATTGTACTAGTTAGTCTGAGGTGGAGGCAATAGTATCAAGTAAAATCATGAAAGATTATACGTGGTCAATTGTAAACATTTAATTGAAAAGATTAAAAAAAATAGAAAAGAAGAAATATGAAAGAAATAATTAATAAAATCTAATTTGAGAATCAAATAATAAAATAAACGTTATAAAATAAAAAAAGTGCTTGGTTGATAAGGCAATCAAATTATTTTTCGTAGGCTATATTTTTAGCCCAGCTGTAGTTGAAAATTTAAATTTTTGTTACTTTAGCCGTACATCGACTTCAGGTTCGGGATAACCTTCTAAGGCACACCCAACCTCATTAAAATAGGTTCCCTAAATTGGGCAAGGAATAGACGTTTAGGCGTTATTTTGGCCAAATCTCTTTTCAGAACTGTTGGTCTTGAAATAATACAGCTTTCTTAGTACTACGTTCCAAGCTGATAACATTATTTGATACACTTGCCGTATTAGGAAAAATTCAGCAGTTAATAATTTTTAAACGGATAAACCTTCGTTGTCACACAAACAATCTCGTACAAAATTTAGGCATATCTTTGCAATTTGAAATTTGAATTACTCAAGAACAATAATCAAAGAGGAAATAAGTAAGTTTAAAACAAGACAAACAAGCATTTCTTAAAATTAAAATAATGACAGAAATTTTTAATGATAATTTTTATTAATAATAATTTAAAAATATTTGCAAAATGCTATATACGTATATTTACCTCTGAAAGTTGTTTCCCTTATTCATTTGACGGAAGCTTGGTTTTATTACATTTTTGAGGGGTATTTTACTTATTTATGATAATTTACATTTGAAGAGTTTTTTTAAAAACCTACTCAATAAAAGAAGAAAGAAGTAGATTAAAAAGGAAAAAAAAATACATACAAGTTTAAATACATAACAGAAAATACACAATTGGCTACATTCAGTTAAAATAAAATATATTAAAAATATTTATTGTTAATAAATCGAGATATATGTTCACGTTTTTATAATAAACTTTTATATTTGGTACGTTTGCGGGTATATCTTTTCAGTGATGTCTTGTAATTTTCGATTTTCTGTTCGATGTGGTTTATAGAAATCAGTATAAGAAAAAAATCCTATGCTAGAAAATGAGTGCACTTTTAAATGAATGGTAGGTTTAAGTCAGATAATATAAATGGCAGACATTTTTAGTTTAAGAAATAGGGTAAATTTCTTTAGAGTGGTTCCAAATCAGATGAACAGGAGAACTTAAGTACCAGGCTGCTACAGTCGCAACTGCGGGAGCAGGTTTCCCAGTTGAGAACTACTTCCAACTCCTCTTAAATGTTTTAGCTCTGAGGACAAGAAGTTAGGACCAGTTAAACAGTCATTTGGTAGACTGATAAGTGCTTCTTAAGTGAATTTTTAATTCTAGTGGCAATATTCTTATTTATATTTAAACAAATTTGTATGTACGTATATTAAGTTTTACACCGAAGACTGCTAATTGTTACCATCGCTCTTTTATACGATAGATAAATATTTGTTTTACCTTTAGAAAATTCAGTAAACTTAACAAATATATAATTTTTTTATAGTTTAATATATTTCTTTGAAGATGAAGCTATTCAGAAATTATTATATTAAAAAAAAAATAGAGAAAAAAAAAACAAACGAAAATAATAAATACATAGGAATATAAAATGAGATAGTACAGAATAAAAATAAAAAACCCGTATCTTTATTTAAAATCCTATGTCTTTTGTAAAATCAAACATTTTAAATATTAAACTTCATTTTTTTTCCGATGTTTTGGTTAGCGAACGCGTAATTGATATTTTAGCAATTGCTCTTCTTTAGTTCGTACAGTTCTTAAATACGACTACAGTTAGTCTTTATTTGATAGCCGTATATGTATATATATATATATATATATATATATATATATATATATATATATATATATATATATATGTATATATATATATATATTACAAGGACGGGCGGGCCGACAAGTAACTCACAGATACGACTTGTTAGTAATTGCATATCTGGTTTCACTACATCACCAATTCCATGATATAAATGTTTAAAAAGGCAGAAATGTTGATTAGTGTGGTTTACTTGATATAAGTATCCCAAGGGTTTAAAATAAATAAAAAAATTACAGGTTTTTTTTTTTTATCAAAGAACCCTAAAAAAAATACAAAATTGCATTAAAAAACAAGCTATAAAAAATTATACTAAAACTACATAGAAGATAAAAACCTATTATTGCAAATATTTTCTGAATGCTGCAAACGCAAACTGCCTACATATTTCACATTTGATAAGAACGATTCTTGTTGTTTCAGTTTGCAAACATGGCCTATATCATTTTTAGAAGGCTCTTGAATTTGATCTCCTTCTTCTTTTTTTTTTATCTGATGCTTTTCCGCAAACCTCACTTTTTTTTTAAACTTTGTTACGAAATACTCCAGTTCCTTTTTCACTTTTCCTATTTACGTGTTCCTGTACTAGTTCATCATGAAGTTTTCTGAGGTATCTTCTTCTCTTAAGATTATTGTCGGTGGAAAATAAAATACTTAAATGAAACCTACTTAGATAGACATATAAGCATACTTCTAAAATACAAAACACGTTTTACTATCTGACAGATAAGCGCGCCTATCGGACGGATATATATTATTATTATACATTACACACACATATATGTATAAATAATATATATATATATATATATATATATATAATATATATATATAGGTAGAACAATAAATATATAAAAAGGTTTGAGACATAATAAAGAGCATCGAAGATTTTACGAAGGATTTCGAATTGTAAATATTTGATACGAGAATTGGAAAGTTTAGAGGAGCCCAAAGGTTCAACTCCGTATGTCCCAATGGGTCTAATTACTGTCAAGTAAATTAGTCTTTTATACTTTATTGGGCGTTTTTAAGGCCTGTTTAGTAGGTTTTGGAGTAATCGGGAAAAAAAATTAAAATTTAGAAATACAAACATACTCAATATACAAAATATACACAGCCTAGGATCCCCCAAAACTTCCTCGCCCAAAATAACTAGTCCGGTCTAAAGACTGCTTGCCAGCACTGCTGTCCTTGTTGAGTCACATCTATGAAAACCCAGAGGAGGCTTAGTGATAGTGCTTTGGTTCAATCTCTCAGGGCATATGCAAAGAAGCTGGCTATTGCCAGGATTCCATATCAAATTTTACAATAGATCTCGCGGCAGCTGTCTTCAAACCCTTCGAGGAAGATAATAGGTAGGTGTGCAACTGCATTGGGTGGTTAGAAATAGGTATAAATTAAATTAGATGCACTTAAAATTATTTTATAGTTATATGCGATAATTTATTAGTATATATAATGTTAGTTTATTGTGTTATCTACATAATTTCTTGTATTTATGTATTGTTTTCATTATTATTGTATTGTAATTATTTTATCAAATATATATATGTATGTAAATAAAATATACTATAATATATAATATAACTGTAGATTCTGAAAAGCAATGAAAGCTATATATTATTTCATTGTATTTTTATTATAAAGAAATCAGTTTCAGAATAAATGAAGATTTATATTATCTATATAAAATTATCCATTAGTTGATGAATCCTTAGTGGCTTTCATAATTTAAATTTTATTCTATAAAAATTTCAATTTATTTTATTGCTCATAAAGGAAATAATGCTTTGAAATACGGGTTGAATAAGGGATCTGCTGCTGTTTATCAGAGATAATAAAAAAAAAAAAAAATCATGAAAGCTGGCAGATGAATGGAGGGCATTCATATTAATATAAAATCCATTGAGATCCCTAACCTGATCCCTTCCCTAAAGAATTTTATAAATTGATAATCATCCATGGATTGTGCTGAATCTGATAACATGTTGGAGGATTAATACTAGATTCATTATTTTTTTTTCATTATAGTGAAACAAATATTCTGCAAAAAAAAGGTCTGATATGATGGTGACGTTTTTCGAAGAACCAAATTTGTATATTGATTCCCTACAACGTTTATTAATTAAAATTGTTTTTATTCAAATGGTATAGTAAATAAATAGAAGTAAGTAAATAGAGTAGCTTGAACCGAAAGCTTTTTAAACCTTTTTTTTATTTTAATTCTAGTCTCAACTTGGCCACAAATATTTATTGTAAATAATGTTTGAGATGGCACAGATAGCATATCCTTTACAGATCCAGAAGTAGCTTCTATTACCTCCATAAGCACTACTCATAGGCAAATCCAGCAATATGTAAAAAAAAAAAAAAAAAAAAAAAAAAAAAAAAAAAAAAAAAAAAAAAAAACTTGGAAAAAAAAAAAAAAAAAAAAATTTTTTATATGTTGCAGAACCTGTGTTTGTGTATTAAAATCCAAGTTTTGGAACTTTACACCTCACTGTTAACGGTAACAAAAAAACTTCCATTATTTGAGAATTCCAAACACTTTTGAAAGCCTGTATCTCAATTCTCAGTTTAGCATATTTTTACAAACTTCATTTTCTAATCAAATTTTAGCTAGTTTAGTCTAGTTTAATTTTCAAGATAATTAGCTTTTCTTTGGGAGTAACCATTTTGCAGATAATATGGCGAAATGCAGAAAAGATGGAAAACTCTTAGCAGTCAATAATTGTGATTTTTCAACAACGCAAGAAGGTCCGAAAATTCAACATAAGTACAGAAGCACAAAAATAGTACATTACTGAACTAACATGTTTTTTCAAATATTTTTTAGCCATATTTTTATAAATAGAAACTATGGTTGTAGAAACACTATAACATGCTCGATTTATAGCAAACTAACTAAGCTTTAGAATTATTTGTTATGATGTTTGCTTTTAAGATCGTTGTTAAGGACGTATTGAGCAAAGACTGTAAAAAAAACAATTTTCGCCACTTTTTGAGAGAATTTTGAAAATTTAAAAGCCTGTATCCAAGTCCCTGTTTACCCTACAGAGCTCATGCTCAAATTGCAGATTTTAGTTTAAATATGCAAGTGGCTGCATTACAAAGCCTAATATTTCAAAAATTCAAAACTACCCGACAATTTTTACTGGACTGCTTGTATCGGATTAAATTTTGGTGCAACATATGGAAAATTAGTGTAAAAAAAATCATGATGCACGCACGCAACTTTTCACCACAAATCCTGCATTACTGTTTCTTTCATTGATATTCTTCTGACTATAGTTGTTAAAGTAATGAATATAGGCTTCTACATAATCAAAAGATCTGCATATGACCCTGATATGCTCATGATGCAAGAATATGACGGATTCTTTAACCAATTGCGTAGACTACTAAGAAGAACTTCTCACATTTCGAAAGGTAAAAAACTAAAAAACTTCGGTTAACCTCTGGATCTGTGGGAACACTAAAACTATTAATGTGAAATAAAATAAAAAAATATCCTTTGTTACATTTTTTCAATTATCTGTGAAATAAATTTATTTTAACATATTTACTTTTCAATACGTATAAATGAATCTATTCACAGAAAACCCGAATGAATTTTATAGAGAAAACAAGTAACAGACAAAACATTTGAATTTATATTTTCAATATTTTGCTTATCCATATATAAATGTTCGTCTTGAATGAAATTACTGTATACCGACCGTTTTATTATGAATAATTTATAACAGAGGTCTTGAAAATAAAGTTTTTGTATCTATTCAGCGAAATGTTAGTCTTTTGAAGGACGGAAAATAATTCCTCGAAAAATCTCTGAAAGAGAATATATTTCATTTATGAATTCCATGAAATTATAATTTGAAATTTTAATGTATTCTATTTTTTTTATAAAGTTTTTTTTTTAATTCAATGGTGGGTAGATATCTTTCATCTATATTCTTTTGAGTAATAAATTTTCAGAAGTGAATTCATATGGACGAACTTAAATGTTTCTTCGTCCATCTCGAAAAATTATTTGCTTGGAATCAACATAAGAGACTAAAACAACAAGATTTTTACATTTACAAGATTAATACATAAACTTTTATTAAGTACAATTTACAATTCGCCTAAGTATTAAGATCAATAAATAAAAAAATAAATAAATAAAAATAAAACCTCTAACTACATGAAATGCACAATTACTAGTTTCTAGATGTAATAAATAATAATTTTATTTTGGGACACATTGTCCCCTTTTTTAATTTTAAGAAAAAAAAGCACAATTCCTCCTTTACAGGGAAAAACAATATATCATGGAAACGTTTTTCTTATATATACTGCTTTCGTCCCACACTCCAAAATATAAAAATAAAAGGATCAAATAACTTAAAATAATTATTAAATTAAATTATCAATAAATGAATAGCCGAAATAATGGTTTCAATCGTGACTTTTTTTTCATTTAAACCAATATATTCTTTTAAGAAAAGTATCGTCAATTTTTTCGATCCAAGCAACATCTACAGAGCTAGTCAAAAAAGCCCCAACACTTAAAAACTGTAGAAAAACGTAACTTTTTATCATTCTAACCTAGCGACAAATATTATATAAACAAAGATATTACCCATTAAATTTCTGATAAGGGAACTGCCTAAAATCCCACGTTTATTTCCAATTACCTTTCACAACTAGATGTTTTTTAAAACAATGCCGCGCTGTTTGCATATCAAGAACACATTTGACTTTACTAACCAATATGACAGCCGAACAAGATTTTTCCTAATAGTGTCTTAAAATTAAAATAACTGCCAAAGACATCATCATGCTGTTTTTTCAATCAATAGCCATTGTGTTAACGCTTTAAGGAGACAGATCCATTGTTTATAAATAAGATTACATTAGGTTTTTAAGAGAGAATCCAATACAATGCAATACAATACAATATCCGGCACAACTCGTCACCGAGTCTGGGCTGCCTTAAGTATCCTCCGCCAGTTGGCTCTATCCTCTGCAGCAGTCCTCCAGTCCCGCACGCCGTGAAGAGTCCTAGCGTCCTCAGTTACACCATCCATCCATCTTACGTTCGGTCGTCCCACTCCCCTTGTTCCAAAAATCTCTTCTGTGGCCACCTTACATCATACATTCTGGCTAGATGGCCAGCCCATCGAAATCTTCCCAATTTTATGATTTTGTACATTTCGTTATCTTCAAAAAGTTTGTACAATTCCACGTTTTTTCATCTCCTCCATGTCTCTGGAGTCCATGTATATGGGTCCATATATCCTCCTCAGTATCGTCCTTTCGAACACCAAGAGCCGTTTTTCATCCGCCTTCTAAATAGCCCATGCCTCCGAGCCATAATTTAGTACTGGGCGGAAAAAATGTTTTATACAGCTTGATTTTTGTCTTTCTTGACAGATAACGGCTCCTGAAGTTTCTTGATAAGCTGTAGTAGCACCTGTTAGCGGTTATTATCCTACGCTTGATTTCATGGGTGATATCAATTTGGTAGTTCTTTTTTTAATTACTTGGGAACGAATCACCATTACCAAAACGATATCACCCAAGAAGAGAGAATCTATTGTTGGTAAATAATATATTGTATGAACGTGGTTGTAGTTCTTGGATATGAAAAAATGACCATTTGTTTTTTTTATACAAATGAAATAAACTAGCTTCTAAACAGTAGATCCTAGTGAGAAATGTTATACAACAAAAAATGTTATCCATTTGATTGCTGATAAGTTAACTATAAGCAAATCTTCGATCCTAGCAACACCTACAAAACTAGAGCGTGACAAAAAAGTTTCTACACTTTAAGATTGAGGTCTCAAGCGTAACTTTTTTCATTCAAATCAATATTGCTCCTAAAAGGTAGGTCCTAGCGACATAAGTTAAACGACAAAAAATATTCTCTATAAAATTTTTGACAAGTAGAATGCTATCAACTTTTCAATTTGAGCAACACTACCTGAGCTAGGGAGTGTCAAAAAATCTCTTCAAAATCGAGGTTTCCGACGTGGCTTTTTATTCAAAACAAACTTTTGAACAGTCTAGAGGGATCGAGCAAGATCGGTTTTATTTCTTATTAAGAGAAATATATTCAAAAGGAGATCACTCACTGGAACCTGCCTCATAGTCGAGATTTTTAGTATAAGAAGAGTTGAGCTCCTAACTACTCTACTCTCCTAATATAAAACTATCAAACTACGCTATCGCGTTCTCCAAAACTTTTTTGACCAACTAAGTCAAAGGTAAAACATGTTCCATTTCAAATTAAAAAAAAAATTATTATTAGCTTGTCTTTTGAAAAAAAAAAAAAAAAAAAATAGACAAGATAAAATTTTAAAAATAATCAATAAGTTATTACTCTTCACGTCATATTTTTACTCGATTTTCTCTATATAAGACTCCCATCATATGAGCTTGATCGAACTTTAATTTGGTCCTCGGAAAGGTGATCCGCTTGACGATACGAGGGCTCGGGGTCGAATAACGATCCTCAACAGTCAATTTAATTGCAATTACTGGAGCCTATATCAGGAGTGGATCTGTCCTCCGGCTTATAGCGCTTCTGAAGCGCACTCTGGAGAAATAATCGAAAACTACTTCATAAAAGATACTTGTAAGTATTATATTTTTGAGTAAATATTACGATATAATAATTTGAACTAAAATCAGGACTGGTTTTGAACCATGTTTTATTTGTGAAACTAATATATCACATAGAAAATAGTCTGAAATTAAGTATTTATGATTTATGAATCATTTGTAATAAAATAATAAAATTGTTCCAATACAGATTTTAAAAAAAAATTTTTTTAATATAAATAAGAAATAAAATCCAGGTAGCAAAGTTAGAATTTTTTTATGTTTTTAAAAAAAATAATAAATGTTTAACACTCGAAACTACTCCTCAAATAAAAAAAAAAAATCCTTTAGAAGTGGCTTTTAATTCAAGAATCGTAATTGTGTTGGTCCTTATATACCATGTGTGTACCTCAAGTGAACAACATGGACATTTTTAAATTCATTCGTACAATATGTACAATAAAAAAAAAAAAAAAAAAAAAAAAAAAAAAAAAATTGTAGCTCTTAACTAAATGGCGATGCGATAGGGTTGACCTCTGAATTAATTATTAAATTTAAAATTATGTTTAAATCAAAAAGGAGGGCTATTTCAAAATTAAACTTCACAAATATTTTTCTTGCGTAAAGAATTTTTTTTATTTAAAAAAAGGAAAACTAGATCTTCAAGCTATTAAAATGTAGTTGAAATTTTTTTTTTGTTATACAGTTTTGCTGACGAGTTATTTTAAAAAAAATTTTCAAACACTCTCAAAGAAGTCTTCCAGCTAGTTGGGAAGTTTGGTAACGTCTTTTTTGCAACTGCTCGTTGGCCACCTACGTGATTCTATAATTTTAGAAAAAGGTAGAATCATTTGTGCTAAAGCAGGGCCATAAGGAGGATAGACAATATAGATAACTTGTCATCAAAAATAGGTGAAAAAATGGCTATGTTAATAAGTAGTTTAAAGATCAAGCTGTCCAACCGAGTATTTATTTTTTTCAAATAAAAGATCCTTACGCCTGAAAACTTAATTTTGAAACAACTCTTAATAAGTAATATGATATTTTAGAACAGCAATCAAACACCTTTCTACCTGTTTTATTCAAGCTTATCGATGAAATACGTACATCCTAAATATAAGTTAATTATTGAAATATTTTCTTTGTGTACGCCTCGTCAACTAATGAATATTTATGCCTCAATAAATATTTTTATAAAAATCATTAATGGAATGAGTATTCCATCAATTAAATAAAAAACAACAAAATTTAAAAATATTGACTAGTAATTTCAAATTTATAAGCTTATGTTTATTACTAGTGGATTACATGGGATATGGTATGTTGTTGATTTTTACAAGATATGCCATATCTAATTCATATAAGCTATAATTCATATTACTTTAAAAATACATAACTTTAATTTTAATTAAATTAAATATACGAAAAAATATTTCATATTTCAGTTGTGGATTTTATTAATGATGACTTAGCAAGCAAAGAACCCCATTTTAAAAAGTTTAAACTATTGTCTTACTAATACAGAGCCCAAACTCGATTTATGAACTGAAGTGGATTTATTACAAAATTTCACCTTAGCAGAAGGATTAAAAAAAAGTTATTTTTATGTGTGAGTGCTATTTACATTGAATCGTAATTAATCTTCCTAAAAAAAGAGTTTAACATAGAATTTAATGTGAAATCCGTTGAAAGGTTCTGCGGTCTAAGCCCTAAATGAAGTGAATAAAGTCATAAGGAAAAGGGCCAAGGATAAAAGAATATATTTAATTAATTCTGTAGCTTTTAGAAAAAGGTTTAATTTTTAATTACTTGAGTCTTGAATTAAAAAAAAAAAAAAAAAAAAAAAAAAAAAAAAAAAAAAAAAAAAAAAAAAAAAAAAAAAAAAAAAAAAAAAAAAAAAAAAAAAAAAAAAAAAAAAAAAAAAAAAGGAGAAAAGTTCCGGTTTTATTTCAGATTTTTAAATTTTATATAGCCTTCATATATATTTTCATGAATAATTATTGATTCATACACTTGTTCTCATAAGTAACTTCCGATGCAGGTAAGTTGAATCTATTGTTGGTATGTACCTGATATGAGTTACCATAACAGCAAGTTTTTTTTTTTCCCTTTATAGACAATGCTTCAGTTATTGTTTTTCAACTGTTTTGTTTGATACAACGATAAACTGTTTTTTAAACATCTGAAATGGAGGTTAAAAAAGTACATATTCGTCATGTAATGCTTTGGGGATTTAGGCCAGACAATATGTGCTAAGTTGACAGCTAAAAAAATACCAGTGAAAAAAATACGCAGTGTGTATATTAACTGGGTTATTTTTTTATTTTTCCTTCTGCTTAAAGGACAACATTAAAATGTAAAACATATTCAGTATTGTGTAAAACTATACAATTGTAACAGAGAAGCTATTTTTCGTTTGAGATCACTAACCGCAAATACTAATGAACTAATCTCTATCAAATTTTAACTACATAGTTTTCATAGTTTAAGGAAGGTTTAGCAACAATCAAGTTTACATCTTTTAATTTAATTGTTGTATAAAAAAGGTTAATGACCGAATGACCGATAGGTGGCGATCGGTATTCAAGAGAGGTAATATCAAAATCTGGTATAATATAGAGCCCAAAAATTAATAACAAATTTTTTTTTAATTCAATTAAATTATTATAAATAAATAAAAATATGTTGTATGGCGTATGGATCCCAGTAAAGTTCTAATATCATACTGCCACAGAGTTTGCAATTGTAAAGCTATTGAACTCATCTATAATAAATTTAAAATACATTATTTTTAATACTTTTAGGAAGGTTTCCAGTAGTAAAGATTTAAATGTACAATGTTGAGTTTAACAAACGAGGTTTGCCACACTGCCAAACATTATGGTTAGAAGTTGAAATCAACCAGATAAAATTATTTCTGCCAAATAGAATTTATTACTAAATGAAAACATGGATCCTCTAAAATATGATTCACGGACCTTTTGCTGTTAGTTCTGATAATGCAGTTCGTTACCCGCAAGTTTCTTAATAGTCTTTGTCCATCTGGACTACCTGGATGCATTAAAATTAAAAATTGGGAATCTATGCTTTTACTTAATCAACAATTACTGCTATGTGTGATAATATCATTGAAGAAATATAGCTCAATTGCATACTTTAATACAAGATTATTATCGATAAACAAATAAAACTTCAAATATTAATTACAATTATTTATGTTCTTTACTTATGAGAGCGGGCAAAGATGCAACTTATTATGCAACTTGACAAATATGTAAAAAAAAAAAAAAAGCTTTATTATTATTTTTAATTTGTCCTCGAGTAAAATTATTTTTCTATTCTAGTCTATCCTATAAACTACACAAACAAAACATTTTTCTCTAAAGTGAATATGTTGAGTATTGAGAAAGGTCTAAAAAAAATATAATAAATTTGTGTTTTGATTCTAGTTTTTTCAATGAAGGTTATTTTAATTTGGTCAATAAATAACTAATCATAGATAGTACATAAACAAATATGCAATAGGTCTATAAAGGACAAGTTGTATGATAACCGTTTGAGAGAACGAAACCATAATTTTCAATAATGCTAAGTCCCCTAATGGGGCGCATTAACCACATTATCTAGGATATCTCGGCGGCGACTAATAGCTAGGGGCTTTATAGGCTTCACTAACAACTGTAAGTAGTTAAGCCCCCCTTATAGTGATAAAGTGCTCCAAATTTAATAAACGTCAACGCTATAAAGTTAAAACTATAATTATAAACTATTAAATAGTTACATTCATACATAACTAATCATACTAATGAACACGGGGCGATATAACTCTGACTAAGCTGATATTAATCGTGATCTAACATCAATATACTATGATTCTGCTTCTTTGTTTAGTGTTTAATTTTAGAAAACTTTGCATGATTTTTTTTTTTTTTTTTAAATAAAGAATATAACTTTACTCTAAACATTACTCATTTATTAATACAAATTAAAGAAATAATTGTTTTAATTTTAATTTAAATAATTATAGATACTTGCAACTGTTAAGAATATACATCTAATCTAGCAAATGTGTGGGTTAATAGTTAAAATAACTTGTAAAGCAACTACCCATTGGTAGCACTTTCATATTTCACAAATATTTTTAATAGTAATGTTAGTACAATGTTCTATATTACAAGGGCCTAAGGCCACTTAGTTTTATACGCCTCGGAAGATTATCAAGAATAAAATTAGAAACTTTTAACTATGAAAGTATTGGCATCTTGCTTGGGCTAAATCAGCAAAATAAGGACCATTTAGATCTTTATGAATTAGTTTAATTATGACAAAGTAAGAAACATTTTTGAGGTTTTGTAACAATATTTCTCGTTTTTGGATGGGATGCCTGCTAAGAGATTAACTATAAGGAAAGCCAGAAGATTTTTTCAAATTTGAAGGCGACAACGATTGAGATGGTTAGATGACGTGGAGGAAGACCTCCGTCAGGCAGGTGTCAGAGGATGCGCCGCAAGGCCGCGGACCGAGATGGCTGGAGAAGACTTATTGAGCCCTAATAATTACAGTAATTTAAATTTGTCTTTTGTAATCATTAAGGAGCTTTGAACACCTGTCCAAAAAATATTGAAGCAGTCGAAGTCGACAATCAGTTAGTTTAAGTCCGTTAAAAATAATAAAAAAGAACATGAAAATAAATTTAAAAAATATTTAAAGGAGCAATTCTGAGCAGATTCTGAAACCAAGAAGTGTTAAAATAGGAACGAATTTAGAGAAAAAATCCGTTAAATTGAATTTCTACGGAACAAATAAAAGAGAGAGAAAGAACACGTGCATTCGATAGAAGAAGAATAAAATACTATTGAGAAAACTAAAATGGTATTTTATAGTCCCCGATAGGCCTGTTTAAAAAAATAAATGTCTAAAAATAAAAAAAACCTAAATAATGATTTATAAACGTAAAAAAAAAAAAAAAAAAAAAAAAAAAAAAAAAAAAAAAAAAAAAAAAAAAAAAAAAAAAAAAAAAAAAAAAAAAAAAAAAAAAAAAAAAAAAAAAAAAAAAAAAAAAAAAAAAAAAAAAAAAAAAAAAAAAAAAAAAAAATAGCCTATAAATATACATTTATATATTTAACTATTTTTAATATTCGAGAAATTTGAAGGCGATTGAGTTTAATATTTACTGATAGTTCATACAGGAAATTATTTGATCAGGCTGTGATTAATATTCATGTTCAATGAATATGGCGGAAGCATTGATTCTTCATTCTTCTACTCGACATATATGCTCATCTCGTCAATTTCGATATATTTCAAGCTAACAACAAATGTTTATCTTTTTTTTTTCAAGCTCTTTTGTTATACCTTTAAATGTACTTATTTTATTTTTACACCACAGTTATGATAATTTAATTTACGCCTAGCACGAATCATAAAACCTGCTCTTGCTAGATTTAATTCAAATTTATGATACTAAAACCCCTCATATTCATAAAAACCTTTTCCCATATTTTTTTTTATCAATCAAATTTAAATTTTTTGAAAAGATATATCACGTCATAATTTTACCATCAGTAAACAGATGATTTTATTACAATTTGTATTTGAAGGTAAGATTTTTTAATTTGCCAGAGTGACTTTTAATGACTTATGTGAGTAGATGCGGAAAGTAATAAAATGAAATAAAAAAATTGTCATAGTATGCTTACAATTACATCTCTATACTTATTTATTATTTACTGTACATAATTATTTATTTTTATTCATACGTTTTTGAAATTCGTTTATATATAGGGGATTGGATCTATGGTTACTTAGAACAAAATTTAAAGATATTTACAAATAGCATGGATTCATAAACATTTTGAAATAATTATATAAAATGTATTATAATTATAAAATTATATCTGAAATATAATTGTCACTGCTGAATCTGTGAAAAATACGAAATAAATGTACGTTTTAAATGAAACGCGGGATTCTTTGTACTCCCAATACGTGGGTGGCAACGAATCCTCTACATGCCCGTGTCATGAAAGGTCAAAAAGGTAATTCAAATCGATACCCAACTTTCTTACAATTCACTAAGTAAATACAAATATTCAATTACCTTTATATTATTATTGCTATTGTTTTTCCATTTCTATAATATTTGTTTATTTAATGCAGACTCGGCTTCTAACAGTAACTTACTGAATGCAAAATCCTGACATCTACTGAGTCTGGCTCTAGCGTCTGTAGTGTCCACATCGTTACATAAACAATCTTAAATTAGTGTTGCTAATAGTGCTCAGTTATTAGTGAAACTTGACAATATTTATATTTAAATAACCGCTTTTTTCGCTGTGAAGTGTAAAGGAGTGAGTAATTAAAATTATATTATTACATTACATAATTTAGAGCTCGTAAAAAGCGTCCTACTAGAGTTAATCCCTTATCAGCTAATAGGATTAACAACGAGAATTCCGTTATTTACTTATACGCTCTCAATATATTTACATTTATTTAATTTTTTATTTTCATTTATCTAAAATGGCTGTTTGTCCAGTTTGCACGATCATGATAAGCCGTGATGACAAAAATACCATTATTTGCTGGTTGTGTAATGAAATTTTCCACATTAAATGTTCCAGCATCAGTGCTAGCGACATAAAATTTGGCACTGTCAAAAGTGCGAAAAAAGTAAAAAAAAGTGTCCCGACAGGTGACAGGCCTACCAACCCCACATCTACTGATCAAGACTCTACGAACACGATTTTCGGCGCCCTCGTAAATCTAAAATTTGATATCGAGGGGATGAAAACCACTTTCATAACTGAGGTAAAAGATGAAATGAAAGAAATAAAATCATCCCTCGATAAACAGGGCCAGATTAGTTTCGAAAACTCGGAACGTTTATTGAAAATTGAAACCTCTTTGGAGTCACAAACAAAATTCTTTGAAGACCTGTTAAGAGAAAATACTCTTCTTAAGAAAAGAGTGTCTGAGCTCGAGGCCCGGCTAAATAAGGTAGAGCAAGGTCAACTTTGTAGATCGGCCGAGATACGGGGAATCCCGGTTCGCCCAGGAGAAACCACGGCAGCTGTAATTACGAACATAGGCGCTGGCCTGGGTCTAAAGCTCACTCCCGAAGATATTGACACCGTGGAACGGAGAAGACCTAGAAAAGATGACCCACGTCCGCCGGTCATGATTGCTAAATTTGTGAGGCAATCAGTGAGGGAAGAGTTGATTCAACACAGAAAAGTGAGAAGAGACTTCTCGACGCGCGATATTGGTTGGCAGGAAAATGACTGCCACCATATCTATCTCAGCGAGGAGATGACTCCCACCAATAGGCATCTCTATTGGATGGCTAGACAAAAGAAAGCTGCAGGAAAATTGAAGTATGTTTGGTTTTCCGGCGGCAGAGTACGCTGCAGGCGGGAGGATGGCCATCCTGTCATTTTTATTAACGCAGCTAAGGATCTTGAGGTCTTCACCTGAAGCATCCACTCCTGTTACCACATACCTTGCTCTGACATCTGGCTCTCCTCTCGGTCTATCGCATCGCTCAAATTCCTCAATAGAAAAACATTTCGTTCATTGATTATTTTCTTTTCTTTATTACTCATTTTAATGTGTGCACAACTTATTACATCATGTTTGCTTTCCTCGTTTATATCTTTGTTACTCTTCTGTATTGCTTGTTCGTTTCTTTTTTCACATTTATTACTTAAATTATTCTTAGTTAATTTCTCTTTATTGCCGTTACTTCTAACTTTCTACTTTTTCATACCGTATTATTGCTTAGTGTCTTCTGAATCCGTTATTTCTTTCTTCATTTCCCTTTTCCAGCATCCTTGTCATGACTAGCGTCCTAACTCTCTGTCATGTTAACGCCCAATCCCTCCCTGCTCACTTTACCGAATTCCATCAGTACTTCTCTGATAATTTTTATCATATCATTGCAATATCTGAAACCTGTTTAACTGAAGCCTTCAGTACCTTCCCTCAGTGTCTCCCTTCCTAACCACTATCTGCTGCGTCATGATCGTACTAACCGCACTGGCGGAGGTGTTTGTATATTTGTACATAATAATGTCCGAACCAAAGTCCTAAGACTATTCCCTTCTTCTGAACATCCCCACATTGAATTCCTGTTTGCCGAAATAACCATGCATTCACAAACTATCCTAGTTGTAGTAGTTTACCGCCCTCCCAATGTTCCTTTTGAAACCCACTTTGAAACCACTCTATTCAACATTGTTCCTCTCTACTCACATGTTATTATTGCTGGAGATTTCAATACCAATCTCCTCACCGATTCCTCTGACAAGTCTTATCTTGAAAACCTTTTTTTTTCCCTCAACCTACATGTGGTACCATTCTCTCCTACCCACCACACATTTACATCTAATACATGACTTGATCTCCTAATAGTTGATTCTCCCAAAAACCTCATTTCCTCTTCCCAGTTACCAATCACGTTTCTTTCTAATCAAGATTTAATATCCCTGTCATACAATATCCAAACTCCAACATTCATTCCAAAAACCATTTCCTATCGCAATCTTGATTCCTTAACATTTTCTTTAATCCAAAATGATATTGACGCTCTGGACTGGGACTCTATATATTCCTCCCACACTATTGACTACATGGTTGACATCCTCACATCCAATCTCTTATCCATCCTCGACTCACATGCTCCCTTAAAAACCATCCTAATCCGACGTCCACCAGCACCCTGGATAACAATAGAAATCAAAAACCTACAAAAGAGACGAGAGGCCACCCGAAGACGTTTTCGACGGACTAGACTTCAGGACGACTACACTCTTTTTAAATCCCAAAAATAAAATATTTTCATGAAGCCCTCTCCAGTGCCCGTGATCCAAAATCAAAATGGAAAATTTTATCAAAACTTTCCTTTAGTAAATTCTCAAATCCTCCGCTTTCATACTCTTTTACTCCTAATGAAATGAATTCCTTTTTTGCTACCTCATCATCAAACTCCTCATCTCTTTCCGCCAGCTACGCTCCAAGCGGTCCTCCTTTTAACTCCTCCAATTTTTATTTTTCCTATATCACACCCTCAGACCTCATTGATGCCATTTTCCAATGTAAAACGCAAGCTATTGGACATGATGGTATTCCACTAAAATTAATCAAACTCTGCCTTCCTACTATCCTTCCAGTCCTCCTACATATATATAATTATTCTTTGCAAAATTCCACCTTTCCTTCATCCTGGAAGAAAGCTAAAATACAACTCTTACAAAAGAAATCTAACCCATCTTCACTTAATGATTTCCGTCCCATATCACTACTTTCCAATCTGTCCAAACCCCTTGAAAGACTAGTTCAATCACAAATCTCCAATTTCCTAGAAAACTCTCATCTCCTTAATCCGTTCCAATCAGGGTTCCGACCTGGTTATTCAACTCAGACAGCCTTAACAAAAATTACTAATGACATACATACTGCTCTTGACAAACGAAAAGTAACTGTCCTTATCCTTCTAGATTTTACTAAAGCCTTTGACACCCTAGACCATTCTATTCTCCTCACGGAACTAAAAGCCCTATCTTTTTCCTCAAGCTCTCTCCTCTGGTTTCATTGCTTCCTCTATAGTAGAACTCAAATAGTATCCATACCAAACCAGCAACTTTCTTCTTCCCTTTCATTGACATCAGGGGTAGCCCAAGGTTCCAGTGTCTCTCCTACTCTTTTTTGTGCCTACATAAATGATCTACCAAATTCCATTCACCATTGTTCCTACCATCTATACGCGGATGATTTCCAGATATATCTATCCTTCCATCCCTCTGATTTAATGAAATCATTCTCCCTTATCCAAGAAGACCTTAATAGCATTTGCAAGTGGGCCTCTGATAACAAATTAAAATTAAATATAGAAAAAACGCAGGCTATTATCATAGGTTCTAATACCCATCTGAGATCCCTTCCCCACCTCCCGATCCTGTCTATGAACTCCCAACCTATTCAATTCCACCCCACAGTCAAAAACCTTGGTATTACCTTTGACCAAACCCTTTCATGGAAACCTCATATCTCCCAAATTTCTCGACGGGTTATATCAATCCTTAAACTATTCCATTCTTCCCAGGACTCCCTTCCGAAACCTACTCGTAAACTCTTGGTTTCTTCCCTTATCCTTCCCCATTTTGACTACAGCTGTGTTGCATATGGTGGCTTGACGGCAGAACTTGAGAGTGAACTAAGGAGACTAATGAACTGTTTCGTTAGGTTTATCTTTAGGGTTCCAAAAGCCTCCCACACATCACATCTATATACAGAGTTAAAATGGCTTTATCCTTCATCCCGCATAAATTACTTCCTAGCCTCCTTCCTCTATCAAACCATCAATTCTCGGAATCTCTCCTACATCTATAACATCTTCTAGTTCAGATCCTCAGTTTCCTCCCGCACTACAAGATCTCGCTCCTCTGACCTGTATACTTCTTCCCATAAGAGTACATCATTTGACCACTCCTTCATTTCCCGTGCTACTTCCTTGTAGAATTCACTAACCTGTAATATCCGTGATGCTCCATCTCTGTCCACATTTAAATCCCTTCTCTTTCAATACCTCCTTTCCCTCCAGAATGATACTGACTAGCAAAACTTCACAAAAAAAAAAAAAAAAAAAAAAGAAGTGCATTCAGTAGATGTAAATAGGTTTTTAATTTTTCTCCTGCAATTATTGGATTTTTGTAATTTTTATTTCTATTTTTGTTCTTTATTTGTAAAATTGTAAATAGTTAACCAGATTGTTAATTTATTTTATTTCAAGCTAGACTCATTGTATTTATGTATGTACATTATATTATTCTTAGGGGACATCGTCCCAGAATAAAGTTTATTTTCTATTCTATTCTATTCTATTCTTTTTTTTCCGACCAATCCCTGTTTCTCTTAAACATAATCTCCTCGTACGCCACTTTTATCAAATGTTTATTCGGGAAAAGTTTTTTTAGTCATCTGTGTCGATCTATTCACATTAAAAATCCTAACCATTAAAATATTATGAACACTATTTTTTTTTTCATATTTTTTTCTGTTGAGAGTATGCCAAAGAATATCGATCTCTAAGGAAAATGACTTTAAGGCGTTTAAAGTTAGAGACGAATTTTTTAGTTTTAAGGAAAAGAAATTACTGTACCTAGAAGGCAGTAATGATACACATTTTTATACAGAAATATATATATATATATATATATATAGAGAGAGAGAGAGAGAGAGCAGTTGAATTCATAATACGGATAAGTTAAACAAAAATATAACTCAACAGTGGATCTTTCGAGAGTCTCAAATTGATATGATATACATTGTTGTAATATAAACATATATTAAATGAATTATTTTAAGATTGATGAATTAGTAACCACTTCTTGAAGCTATTTTATTATATGAACCAATGGCTTAAAGAAGCTTCCGCGTTGACTGATGATGAATTTGTAACATCGCAAGCATTAAAATTAACCTTCTAGAAAGAATCACAAGCCAAACAGGACTGAGGATCTCAACAGAGAAGATAAAATAAAATTCATGATGAACTCCTAAGATGGGCCACAATTTCTGGAAACAGAGAAAGGGCCAATCGAAAGAGTCAAAAAGTTCGAGTACCTTGGTGAGACCACACAAGCGAATGGGCTAGAGAAAAATGCAATGGAAGATCGAATATAAAAAATAGAGAGAGCATATGGCTTGGCAAAAATATCTACAATATGAAGTGCTCATCCTGGAATGACAAAATAAAACACTATAACAGTAGGGTCAGTGGTGAAGAAGAATGTCAGAATACCAGTGAATGCATGTCCATGAACTACAAACTGAATAGACTGAAGAAGTTTTGGTAAGAAGAATCCTCAGATAAGTTATTGGTGATGTTCAAACTGAAAGTGGCTGAAAACTTCGAAGTAACGAAGAGGTTTATTAGAAAGTAGAAAAAATCTCCGATGCAATGAAGAAGAGGAGGTTGACATTTCTCGGGCACATGTACAGAATGGATCAAATTAGACAAACGGATATTCGATTACTTCTGGAGAAAGAAACCACAACAGCATGGATTAAGGAAACAAAAATGGAAAGATTGTCAGATGACCTATTAGACTGAAATAGCTTTAGGGACATGTCGAATAATTTGGAGGGGATTCACACCGCAAGAAGAACTAAAAAAAAAACCGGAAGGGCCTGGATGGAAGACCAGATCAAACAGACCAGCGAATGCATAAAGGAGTATTGGGCGCAGAGAAAACCCCGCACCATGAAAAAGAAATTGAAGTTTTAGTGGTCAATTTGTTTGTAATTATAATAATAATAATAATAATCCTCATGGACAAAATATTAATAACGGCAGTGCTAGTTCCTTATTTGCAGGAGTAGCATCATTACTGTTCTTCTTACTAGGTCATTAATTACTTGATTAATCGTGATCAAATACATTCAATTACTTTAGAAAGTACTATATTTTACTCAAGGGCAAGTTTTTATTTTTAAGAAGAAGGTTCTATTTCAGAAACATGGTTGATATACCGGTCGAAATATTCAATGCTTCTAGGATCTAGACTTTTATTGCAAGTCTTAAATCAACCTACCTCACCTCTAGCCCAGAGTTTGAATATTCTATATATACACTTCAGTTTAAAAATTTAATAATATTCGAATTAATATTTAATGTCAGAAATTAAAAGTTAATAATAATTTGCATTGAAAAAAAGTATTGGGTTCACTATTTATTTTAATATGTATTTTGTCCTCACCACTTACGCTGATGACACATGTTATCAGTAAACAATGATCCCTTCATTGCCTCTCAAACACTCCAATTCCATATACTAAACCTTCAAGAATAATGTCAAAAATGGAGAATCAAATATTCTTCTAATAAATCTCACCAAACTCTTCGGACGTATGGAGTTGAGCTTTGGGGCTCAACTAAACCTTCTAATTCTTTCCGTATCCAATCTTTACAATCCTAAATCCTAGAAAAATTCCTAATGCTCCTTACTTTCTTACAAATAAACTTATCAATAAAGATCTTAATGTCCCATATGTTACTGATTTAGTAACCAGATACCTATCCTTCCATAGTAAGCTCCATAACCACTCCAATCCACTAGTCTCCCAACTTGCTTCCCACTCCATTCCTGACAATCCTCCGAGGCGTCTGAAAAGAAGATGGGCTAGAGACCATATAGTGTAGAATTTATCGAAGTGCTACTAGTATATATAAATAAATAAAAATGAAATAAACAATTTTTAAAGTAATCGAAACAATCGGAATTCTTGAATTCATTCAAATTAAAAAAAAAAAAAAAAAAAAGTTTCTTCCGGACTGGGAAAAATAATTTATGGTGGACAGGTCTATCTGTAAGCTACAGATTTTATAATATCTACTGTTTCCAATAAGAAAACTGTCGGCAAATTTCCGAGCCAATTAATACCAACAGATAGAGCCTGACAAAAAAGCCCCAACACTTAAAAAATGTTGGCAAAACGTTACTCTTTCAAACCAATACAGCTTCTGAACGGTAAATCCTAGCAACAAATCAAACAGAAAAAAAAATATTCCCCATTGAATTTCTGATAGGGAAACTGCCGTCAAATTTAATAGGGAAACGCAATACTAAAAGATCTAGAGCGTTCAAAATGTTACATTTTTGAGTGTTAATAAAAGTTCTCATTTTGAGGGTAAAAAAAAAAAGTTACACAAGAAAATAATATGCATATCTACAATACCAAAAGACACATCTATATAAAATGTATTACAGTGATAATAATCAGATATTTAATTAACATTAAAACAAATTAGGAGATTTGATTATTATGTCTTAAAACTAAAATTTAAGTTGTATTTTCTTTATCAATTTTAGTTTAAGTTGGAAATACATACAAAACAAACAAACTAACGATCTGTTCTAACACCTCTGAGAAAGCTTAAAATTAATTTAATGAAATATATTAAAAAATGCTGACTTGATAACACAGATAAAATTATTTAAAGGAGAACAGATAATTTCCCTGCTATTTACAATCTAAATTCGTTGCGGATAAATACCTCTGTTGAGGTTTATGTGTACTGCAGGAGGCGATGAATATTCATGAATGTAAATATTATGATGTATACTTTGCAAATTCCACATTACATATTTGCATAAATATATCTCTTGCATAAATATTTTGAAGTGTGTACATTAAACTCAAAATGGAGTCGTCAAAGAGACATCTTATGCCATTAAGCATAATTTAATTAGCGTCTGCACAGAGCTATTAAAACTAAAATATTATACTCTTGGGTATATTATTTTGTATATAATCATATAAATTGTTTGTTGCAATTGTTAAATAATGACAGCTTGGAACACAAAACCAGTTTTACATCTCTAGATTCAATTTAAAAATTTATTAGTATATTCGCCCGCTCTCCTAAGTAAAGATCTTAGATAATTATAACTCTTTTTTTGTTTTTAATCAATTCTTTCTTGAGAACAAATTATATATAGCCGAACTAGGCTAATAATAACATAAGCACATAATTATAACTATATAATATTCCAGATGGAAAGAGACTATTAAAAATCTCTTGCGGATTATAGACTGCATTATCAGTGCTTACAAATGAATCATTTTTTTTACAAACGATATCAAAAAGGAAAGGATTGACATTTATATTTGGTAATATACGACAAATTTTCATCGGGTAAGATTTTAATTTTGTATATTCAAAGCTTTACTATTGTAAATTATATTATTGATACAAATACCCGATTTTTTACTTCGATAAAACATAAACTACTTTAAAAAAAAGTTTATTGTTAATTATTAGCAGTCCAATCCGAGCACTCGACATGGCTCAGAGGGCAACCTCCACCATTGTCGAAGCTCTACACACCTTTGGAATCAAGGTTAACCTCAAGAAAACTGACGCTATTGTGATGTCCTTTGCTAAATTCAGGAGATCCCAGAGATTGCCTAAGCACTTCACACTAGACAATGTTGAGCAACCAATATCCAGCTCCATTTTATATCTTGGGGTCAACATTGACCGACACCTGACCTCCACCCACGTGAAGAGCAGGATCAAACAGGCCAGGGCAAAGACCTACCGCCTCTATCATCTCTTGACTTCTCCCCAACTATCCCTCCGCCTCAAGCTCCAGATATACAAATCCATAATTAGACCCACCCTACTCCATGGAGCTCCACTGCTGCACCACATGTACAAGAGTACACTACATGCCCTCCAAACGTTCCAGAACACCGTGCTTCGGCAAATCGTCCGTGGTACCAACCTTCAGAGGGCCAAAAACAGTCACATCCTAGAACAGCTGAGGATGCCTTCCATCCCGACCTACATTGGCCGCCGACACATCAAATTTTTTGATGGTCTGAAGCACTGTTCCAACCCTCTCTTCAGGGACGTAGCCCCGCCTCCCAGGCCTGGGAGGTGGCAAGGTTTGACCCCCTTAGCGGACGTACTCGCCGAGGGAAGGGGTTCAGGCTCAACAGACTGACCCGTTAGAGCCACCACCGCCAGCAGAGTGACTCCTCCTCGCTCAACATAGAAGAAGGAAGACCATCCGTCAACAGAGGATCCAGCAGCTGCCGAGGACACCCATCTTCAAATGCCGCAAGGCAATCCAAGATCCTAATATATATATATTGTATATTATATTGTATGTATTGTAAATAAATGGAGGATTGGAAAAAAAAAATGTTAATTATTACAATATAAATTAGAAAATTATTTGGAAGAGATGATGTTATCTAAATGGTGCCTGTTATGCTGCAGGCACTCTTCTAATCGAGAACGAAGATTGGCGATGATATGCTGACACATAGCTCTCGATATTGCTGCCATTTCTGATCTGATGTTTTGCTTCAATCACGTCAGGTTCGTCTGATTATTCTCATAGACCTTACTTTTAAGGTATTCCCATGCAAAATAGTCAAGTGGACAAAGGTCGGGGCTTCTGGTAGGCCAGTTGATGTTACTCCTACGCGAAATGACCTTATTAGGGAATAATTTGTTAACAGCTTTCATTGCTTGATTTGATGTATGGCAAGTAGACCCATCTTGCTAAAACCACGTTCTTGAGTTGAAACCTTGAAATTCCTGTAACTCTGGACCCAAAAAGTTTCGCAGCATATCGCAATAACGGTCACTATTCGCATTGAGTGGTCGGCCTCGTCGATCTTCATGAAAATAAGGACCGATTATATTACTGGAATGTATTTCAGTGACTGGATAGTGATAATAACTAATCTAAAATCAGTTATTGACACCCTAAGGATATATTTTAAAATTCGGCCAGAATCGTAAGTATTTTTGACAGTTGAGTTCTAGGATTTTAAGGGAATTTTATTAAATTTTCGTTTTTATTAATTTTTTTATTATTTTTTTTTTAATTTTTAATTTAAGGTCTCAATAACTACATATATGGAGTTAAACATTGATAAATTGTATGATAATTATAATTAGTTCCCTTGGATGCATTAGTACTCGCATTCAATGTAGTATCGGTCTAATATGATTCTAAATAAATTCTCAAGGTATTCATATATGTATATATATAAATTCCTAAAAAAAGTAAGTCTGCAATAAGATTGTTAGCTGACTTAATGGTATAAAATTGTCCTGCCAATGAAGATTTATAAAGGTGCTCTTCTTCAAGGGATGTCCAATTAAGGAGGTATAAATTTAGTTCTAGGCGTGTATTGGCTTTAGCCAGCAGGTAATTGTCCTTCACAGTTGTTTCCAACGTAACTATCGTTCTAGACGAATTGTTTCAAAAAATATTCTTCATTATTTCCATTCATTCTTTATAAATCCATTGTTAAATGCTTAATATAATTGTCCAATATTGAAAATTGAAAATACTTATATAAATTGGCTGAAACTGTTTGGTCGTTGTCCTAATTATTAAAAATTTATAAATAATAGAAATGCTTTCTTCTTTATTTGTATTATTGAGCCGCGAAGTAGATAAGTAACACTTTTTTTTGTTTTTTTTTTAACAATCTCCAATAGTTCAATAAGATTTTTTTTTTAAATATGACCATTTTATATAATATTTGTAAGGCTTGATATGATACTTGTATATGAATTAACAGGGCTTTAAATATATCTATAAGTAACTGATATAAGCCAGTCTTGTCGTACAACATTTTCTTGGGACTCAATGCTCAGGCAACCTTTCCACGTGGCCGAATCTTTTTACGTGACAATGCCGATTTCCTGGAAGAGTGCTCTTAACTCTGTGTTTGGAAGGATCTCCCAAATCCCCTTCCTGAAGCACCGGGCCAAAAATCTAACTAAGCACCTTTCTCTTCAACACCAAAAGGATTCTTTCCGTTTCCTCTGTGAGAATCCTGGTTTCAATGGCTTATGTCACAATTCATTAACACTGTCTTGTAAATAACAGTATTTGCTTTTTTAGAAAATTATCGGAATTTTAATACGTTTTTTGTGAGTAAAACATCATCAGTAATTGAAGGGTACCACCGTCCTTAATTCAATGTTCGAAATGTGGATTGACTTTTCTACTGTATAGATTGTGTTTTTTGTAAATAAGTTATTTGCATTATTACATTTTTTTGGGAAAAAAAAGTGTAAAAAAACAAAACTATAGACCCCCGGTCAAGATACATATCTATGTCGAAAGATAAGTAAGAAAACAAATTAATTTCTTATAGGTATTTATTTCTATGAAAATTTTATTAACAGTAAATATTATTAAATTTATTAACAGTGGTAAAACATTTTTTTTTTAAATATAAAGCAGTAGGCAAATTGTTTTGTAAAGATTTTATTATGTTTTTTATTTTTACTAAAAATAACAAACTTGTACCAATTAAATAATAATAAACACAGTATAAATCACGATATGCAGGATAAAGATTGAATATAATTCACATTTTCTCTCAGATGCAACAAAACACAACAAACTGGAGATAACAAAGATGAAAGAACAAATTAGATAATGAACAGAATGGAGCTATATCAGGCTGAAAGGACTTCTAGCATCGGAACTTGGAGATTTACTGAGCAAGTTGCCGGCTTTGTCGGCCAGATTAGGGCTTCGGGCTCCAGATGGTTATCGTTTGCATCATTAGCAATTTACTGGAAGCCTGGTTCTTATTGGCATTGTTTTGAAAGTTATCGATCATTTATATATATCTTTATAATCTTTAGATATTTATATATTATCTGATCTCGTCTTCCTGTTTGGTACAAATCATTTAGTTGTCACAAAAAATTTTAAATGAAAAGGCATATATTATATTTTTATAGAATAAAACTAATTAATAAACAAACATGTTAACAACCAAAAAAGTTCTCAAGTGAATTATAAAGCTCACAAAAAAAAAAATTAAAAAAATAACTTTAATTCTATTAATTAACAGATGTCTTAAAGCCTAAGACAATCAACAAATGTGCAGAATACATAATGAATAAGGCATGTAAAACATGAGGTAGACCAGTATTCTTTGGTACCTCCTCTGGACTTTCATTGAGATTTTTTTTTACTTAAGGACATCCCTTATCTTTTTTTTAATCGTCGGCACGTATTATCTGGAATACCATAATGGAATAGCCATGTTTTGTATGAGGCTGTTAGGATGGTTATAAAGTTTTTCTTAAAATATTCTGTATTTCGTTTTGATGTGGTCTAGTATGGAGGGTATGAAGTCTGTATGCAGTATTCTTTTGCTTACGTAAGACATGGTAAAAATGTTTTCATATGTGAGTTTTTTTGGCTGATCCATAAATATATAATCCAAATAAGAAAATAAGTAAAATAAGTTTATGTATTCAAACTTTACTTTACCTAGAAAAAAATATATATATATATATATATATTATGTATATGAAGGGTGTTAGGCAACACAATATGCACTGAGATTTCATTGTCACCTGACAAATATAAACATATACAGATAGCCCGTGTCCTATCACAGGATTTTCACATGTTTTGGAGTTTAAGAACCCGTTTATTATTGGAAATAATAGTGACTTCGTAATTTTATTTTGCGATTTATTCAGAACTTTTTTTACCGAACATTCTCTCTTTTTGCCTTTTACCCATAATATAGATAACTTGCTGTCAGGAAGAAGAGGATAAGTCAAAATTCTGCAGGTTTAGGACATTTATGATCGTTTTCCTAAACCCTGTAACTACCTTAAAAATACCATGTTCTTCAAAATAAATATATACAAGGTGGGTATCTTATAGTGTAAAAAAAAAAAAAAAAAATTGGATGAAACTATATCAAACATGTAGCAAAATGCCGCAGATCTCACCTTTCTATTCTAATCCGTTGCAGAAATACGATAAAACAAAGTCTTTTTTGAGGAAGCCACGTTTTTTTCTACAACTCTTCATTGGATTAAAAAGCAAAGAAAAAAATTATTGTTTAATAGAAAATAAAGGAAAACTGTCAATAAAGCGACAACAGATCAGAGGATCTTATGTTATTACATTTATTTATTTATTATTATTATTTAGGATTTTATTTTATTAAATTTTCAATGTAAAGTTTAAAACTCAATGATAATGAACATAGACCTCAATTTTGCGGTTAATAAGTAATATAAGACATTGTGACTTTCCCAAATAAGGTGAAAATCAAGCTGTTCTTAAGATACCAAGTTTGTGAAATTCAAGGTTACAGGTATTCAACGATTATAGAAAATTTAATGCTAAATCTGAAAATGTGGTCAAAATTTGAAAAATGTTTAAGAAAAATGGAAATATTACAGCTTTTATAGAAAAAAAACGTGGTTTCCTCAAAAAAGTCTTTGTTTTATCATATATCTGCAACGGTTTGGAATAGAAAGGTGAGATCTGCGGCATTTTGCTACATGTTTGATGAAGTTTCACCCAATTTTTTTTTTTTTTACACTAAGAGATACTCACCCTGTAGAAGCCTTACTAAGGATCAACTTAACAAATTTATCATAACATAGATAATAAAAATTCTGCTGTAAAATTAATAGTTGATTTGACTTATCCACTTCTTCAAGATAACCACCGATATATTTTACTGTATTTGAAATAGTTTTTAAAATGTATGTTCATGTAGTAATCGTTGTAATGTTATGTAATCGTCTAATTTAATTACTAAGACCTTCAGGTATGAAACATTAGCAAAAATTATAGTTTGACTATGATAATGTTTTGATTTCTTGTAATGATAATTTTTGATTTTCTATCTTTAATTTTTCTTTAAGTTTCTGTTTATTTGTTTTCTCTTCTACAATTTTGTTTACAACATTAACCTCTATTTTGTATATTTATTTTTTCACTCTCTTTTTATTAATAGTTTTTTTCTTTTTCTAGTTTTTCTCTGTATTTTTTTTCATACATATTTGTATTTAAATTTACTTATGTTATTTTATTTTTAACAGCCTCTCGGCCAGTTATGATCTTACATTGTACTATTTAATGTTATTCTTAAGGGACTTTGTCCCAGAATAAAGTTTTCTTTCTATTCTATTCTATTCTAGTAATAATTTCTTTACTCGATACATCTTTGTATACGTATTTTTTTTAAATTTTATTTCATTACCATTTTTATCTCTTTTACATTCATTATTTTGTTTTCTTATGTATATACACTCTATGTTTTATTTTCATATTTATTTACTATTTTCAGATCTAAAATGTCCCATTTTTATAAAAGTATTTTAGCCAGACTGTTGTACCATCTCATAACACATATGTGTTCTTCTTAGTGGACAATGTGCCCCTGAATAAAATATATTTGTTTCATTTTATATTAATATATTTATAATATTTATAATTCATTCATGCTATAAATAAAAGGAATGTTTTACTTATATTGATTTTTTTTAACGATGCCAACGATTTCGTGAATTTTCAGTAAATAAAACAAAAGAAAAAAACTAGGTCTACTAGAGAAATATGTATGAAAAAATAATTTAAAAAACGGGTAAGTATACAGAAATATTGAAAAATAATTTTTTTTTTCTTTTTTTAAAATTTAATTCATATCTTTTTAGAGCTCTTATGAGGACTCAAATCGTTCTAACCTTAACGTAGCATAAATTATCCACGTTTAAACATTCCATCGTAAAATACATCTTAGAAAAAAAAAAAAATATTGTAAGCACCTGTATCAGATAAACTTACCTTTAGATTCACTAAAGTAGTATTTTTCTGAACTGATTTGCTACATCAGTATTTATAAAGTATCTTCCTATCTTCTGTAAATCCAGTATCTCTTTTTCAAAACTCAAAAGAAATTGAAGAAAAAAGTTTATATTTTTTCTTGTCTCTGTTTGGGTATCCACTTTATCCCTTTAATAGA
>RCWM02000521.1:600000-753096 GCA_003667255.2 Euschistus heros | reverse complement strand
AATGCCTTCTCCTCTCCTTTCTCAAGACGAGATCTGTAAAATGTTTAAGGACGGGAAGCGAATTGAATTATTTTAGATTAATTTTAAATGAGGGACAAAAAAAAAAAAGCCTAATCGTCTCTGATATTTCCAATATTGTGACGGGGAAACGTAACATTTTCATACTCATATCATCCACTTTCACGTTCATGATAATTAAACTTTAATTTATTAAGAACTGGGTGTTGATAGTAGGGCCCCGGTGACAAGAGTAATTAACACGATTAATAGAATTCCCTCATGAAAATGGTACAAAAATACGTATAAAATAATAAAACGAGACTGATTGATATTGAAGTAGAATTTGGTACTGATTTCATCTGTTTTTTTTTTTTTTTTACGAAGAGGCCTTTAAAAACTGTTTATGGAAATCCACATCACCGATACAGGTGCGTCTATCCTGTTAAAGATATTAAAAAAAAAATTTTACGGGGACGCTATAATAATAATAATAATAATGAAAGATGAGTGAGCATAGAATCGAAATTTCCAAATGCAGAAAATATATATATAAAAAAAAAAAAAAAAAAGTAAGTAAAAAAGATGCCAACAGCACGCGGTTTTCCCAGGCGGTCACCCATCCAAGTACTAACCACGCCCGACGTTGCTTAACTTCGGTGATCGGACGAGAACCGGTGTGTTCAACGTGGTATGGCCGTTGGCGAGAGGAGGAGAATCTGCCACCGTCTTAGCGATAATTTACAATAATCAAATAATATTTGGTACTTACTTAAACCCTGTCGGGTGTATAATTTCATCTAATGAGAGAGTGTAGGATTTGAAGCATTTTCTTGGAGAAGGAGGAGGTTTCCCTAGATACCTGACTCCCCTCAGGAATCACATTTATTATACCTAGTTTTAGTATTATACCGTCGTGAGATGCTTATTTTTATATAAGTTTAAAATGTGTGGAATGAGGGGTCATTCTCCTCGCTCATTGCAGGTCCAGATGCAAATTTGTAACCGAAGGAAAGGAAATAAGGCGGAGTAAGGGAATCCTTTCAGGTAGGTTGGAGTAGAATAAGGAGAGGTATATGATTATTTTTTTAAATCATGTGAAAATGCCTTCTCCTCTCCTTTCTCAAGACGAGATCTGTAAAATGTTTAAGGACGGGAAGCGAATTGAATTATTTTAGATTAATTTTAAATGAGGGACAAAAAAAAAGCCTAATCGTCTCTGATATTTCCAATATTGTGACGGGGAAACGTAACATTTTCATACTCATATCATCCACTTTCACGTTCATGATAATTAAACTTTAATTTATTAAGAACTGTGTTGATAGTAGGGCCCCGGTGACAAGAGTAATTAACACGATTAATAGAATTCCCTCATGAAAATGGTACAAAAATACGTATAAAATAATAAAACGAGACTGATTGATATTGAAGTAGAATTTGGTACTGATTTCATCTGTTTTTTTTTTTTTTACGAAGAGGCCTTTAAAAACTGTTTATGGAAATCCACATCACCGATACAGGTGCGTCTATCCTGTTAAAGATATTTAAAAAAAAAATTTACGGGGACGCTATAATAATAATAATAATAATGAAAGATGAGTGAGCATAGAATCGAAATTTCCAAATGCAGAAAATATATATATAAAAAAAAAAAAAAAAAAAAAATAGTAAGTAAAAAGATGCCAACAGCACGCGGTTTTCCCAGGCGGTCACCCATCCAAGTACTAACCACGCCCGACGTTGCTTAACTTCGGTGATCGGACGAGAACCGGTGTGTTCAACGTGGTATGGCCGTTGGCGAGAGGAGGAGAATCTGCCACCGTCTTAGCGATAATTTACAATAATCAAATAATATTTGGTACTTACTTAAACCCTGTCGGGTGTATAATTTCATCTAATGAGAGAGTGTAGGATTTGAAGCATTTTCTTGGAGAAGGAGGAGGTTTCCCTAGATACCTGACTCCCCTCAGGAATCACATTTATTATACCTAGTTTTAGTATTATACCGTCGTGAGATGCTTATTTTTATATAAGTTTAAAATGTGTGGAATGAGGGGTCATTCTCCTCGCTCATTGCAGGTCCAGATGCAAATTTGTAACCGAAGGAAAGGAAATAAGGCGGAGTAAGGGAATCCTTTCAGGTAGGTTGGAGTAGAATAAGGAGAGGTATATGATTATTTTTTTAAATCATGTGAAAATGCCTTCTCCTCTCCTTTCTCAAGACGAGATCTGTAAAATGTTTAAGGACGGGAAGCGAATTGAATTATTTTAGATTAATTTTAAATGAGGGACAAAAAAAAAAAGCCTAATCGTCTCTGATATTTCCAATATTGTGACGGGGAAACGTAACATTTTCATACTCATATCATCCACTTTCACGTTCATGATAATTAAACTTTAATTTATTAAGAACTGGTTGATAGTAGGGCCCCGGTGACAAGAGTAATTAACACGATTAATAGAATTCCCTCATGAAAATGGTACAAAAATACGTATAAAATAATAAAACGAGACTGATTGATATTGAAGTAGAATTTGGTACTGATTTCATCTGTTTTTTTTTTTTTTATACGAAGAGGCCTTTAAAAACTGTTTATGGAAATCCACATCACCGATACAGGTGCGTCTATCCTGTTAAAGATATTTAAAAAAAAAAATTACGGGGACGCTATAATAATAATAATAATAATGAAAGATGAGTGAGCATAGAATCGAAATTTCCAAATGCAGAAAATATATATATAAAAAAAAAAAAAAAAAAAAAATAGTAAGTAAAAAGATGCCAACAGCACGCGGTTTTCCCAGGCGGTCACCCATCCAAGTACTAACCACGCCCGACGTTGCTTAACTTCGGTGATCGGACGAGAACCGGTGTGTTCAACGTGGTATGGCCGTTGGCGAGAGGAGGAGAATCTGCCACCGTCTTAGCGATAATTTACAATAATCAAATAATATTTGGTACTTACTTAAACCCTGTCGGGTGTATAATTTCATCTAATGAGAGAGTGTAGGATTTGAAGCATTTTCTTGGAGAAGGAGGAGGTTTCCCTAGATACCTGACTCCCCTCAGGAATCACATTTATTATACCTAGTTTTAGTATTATACCGTCGTGAGATGCTTATTTTTATATAAGTTTAAAATGTGTGGAATGAGGGGTCATTCTCCTCGCTCATTGCAGGTCCAGATGCAAATTTGTAACCGAAGGAAAGGAAATAAGGCGGAGTAAGGGAATCCTTTCAGGTAGGTTGGAGTAGAATAAGGAGAGGTATATGATTATTTTTTTAAATCATGTGAAAATGCCTTCTCCTCTCCTTTCTCAAGACGAGATCTGTAAAATGTTTAAGGACGGGAAGCGAATTGAATTATTTTAGATTAATTTTAAATGAGGGACAAAAAAAAAAAAAGCCTAATCGTCTCTGATATTTCCAATATTGTGACGGGGAAACGTAACATTTTCATACTCATATCATCCACTTTCACGTTCACGTTCATGATAATTAAACTTTAATTTATTAAGAACTGGTTGATAGTAGGGCCCCGGTGACAAGAGTAATTAACACGATTAATAGAATTCCCTCATGAAAATGGTACAAAAATACGTATAAAATAATAAAACGAGACTGATTGATATTGAAGTAGAATTTGGTACTGATTTCATCTGTTTTTTTTTTTTTTTTTATACGAAGAGGCCTTTAAAAACTGTTTATGGAAATCCACATCACCGATACAGGTGCGTCTATCCTGTTAAAGATATTTAAAAAAAAAAAAAATTTTACGGGGACGCTATAATAATAATAATAATAATGAAAGATGAGTGAGCATAGAATCGAAATTTCCAAATGCAGAAAATATATATATAAAAAAAAAAAAAAAAAAAAAGTAGTAAGTAAAAAGATGCCAACAGCACGCGGTTTTCCCAGGCGGTCACCCATCCAAGTACTAACCACGCCCGACGTTGCTTAACTTCGGTGATCGGACGAGAACCGGTGTGTTCAACGTGGTATGGCCGTTGGCGAGAGGAGGAGAATCTGCCACCGTCTTAGCGATAATTTACAATAATCAAATAATATTTGGTACTTACTTAAACCCTGTCGGGTGTATAATTTCATCTAATGAGAGAGTGTAGGATTTGAAGCATTTTCTTGGAGAAGGAGGAGGTTTCCCTAGATACCTGACTCCCCTCAGGAATCACATTTATTATACCTAGTTTTAGTATTATACCGTCGTGAGATGCTTATTTTTATATAAGTTTAAAATGTGTGGAATGAGGGGTCATTCTCCTCGCTCATTGCAGGTCCAGATGCAAATTTGTAACCGAAGGAAAGGAAATAAGGCGGAGTAAGGGAATCCTTTCAGGTAGGTTGGAGTAGAATAAGGAGAGGTATATGATTATTTTTTTAAATCATGTGAAAATGCCTTCTCCTCTCCTTTCTCAAGACGAGATGTGTAAAATGTTTAAGGACGGGAAGCGAATTGAATTATTTTAGATTAATTTTAAATGAGGGACAAAAAAAAAAGCCTAATCGTCTCTGATATTTCCAATATTGTGACGGGGAAACGTAACATTTTCATACTCATATCATCCACTTTCACGTTCATGATAATTAAACTTTAATTTATTAAGAACTGGGTTGATAGTAGGGCCCCGGTGACAAGAGTAATTAACACGATTAATAGAATTCCCTCATGAAAATGGTACAAAAATACGTATAAAATAATAAAACGAGACTGATTGATATTGAAGTAGAATTTGGTACTGATTTCATCTGTTTTTTTTTTTTTTATACGAAGAGGCCTTTAAAAACTGTTTATGGAAATCCACATCACCGATACAGGTGCGTCTATCCTGTTAAAGATATTTAAAAAAAAAAATTTTACGGGGACGCTATAATAATAATAATAATAATGAAAGATGAGTGAGCATAGAATCGAAATTTCCAAATGCAGAAAATATATATAAAAAAAAAAAAAAAAAATAGTAAGTAAAAAGATGCCAACAGCACGCGGTTTTCCCAGGCGGTCACCCATCCAAGTACTAACCACGCCCGACGTTGCTTAACTTCGGTGATCGGACGAGAACCGGTGTGTTCAACGTGGTATGGCCGTTGGCGAGAGGAGGAGAATCTGCCACCGTCTTAGCGATAATTTACAATAATCAAATAATATTTGGTACTTACTTAAACCCTGTCGGGTGTATAATTTCATCTAATGAGAGAGTGTAGGATTTGAAGCATTTTCTTGGAGAAGGAGGAGGTTTCCCTAGATACCTGACTCCCCTCAGGAATCACATTTATTATACCTAGTTTTAGTATTATACCGTCGTGAGATGCTTATTTTTATATAAGTTTAAAATGTGTGGAATGAGGGGTCATTCTCCTCGCTCATTGCAGGTCCAGATGCAAATTTGTAACCGAAGGAAAGGAAATAAGGCGGAGTAAGGGAATCCTTTCAGGTAGGTTGGAGTAGAATAAGGAGAGGTATATGATTATTTTTTTAAATCATGTGAAAATGCCTTCTCCTCTCCTTTCTCAAGACGAGATCTGTAAAATGTTTAAGGACGGGAAGCGAATTGAATTATTTTAGATTAATTTTAAATGAGGGACAAAAAAAAAGCCTAATCGTCTCTGATATTTCCAATATTGTGACGGGGAAACGTAACATTTTCATACTCATATCATCCACTTTCACGTTCATGATAATTAAACTTTAATTTATTAAGAACTGGGTTGATAGTAGGGCCCCGGTGACAAGAGTAATTAACACGATTAATAGAATTCCCTCATGAAAATGGTACAAAAATACGTATAAAATAATAAAAAACGAGACTGATTGATATTGAAGTAGAATTTGGTACTGATTTCATCTGTTTTTTTTTTTTTTTTTTATACGAAGAGGCCTTTAAAAACTGTTTATGGAAATCCACATCACCGATACAGGTGCGTCTATCCTGTTAAAGATATTTAAAAAAAAAAATTTACGGGGACGCTATAATAATAATAATAATAATGAAAGATGAGTGAGCATAGAATCGAAATTTCCAAATGCAGAAAATATATATATAAAAAAAAAAAAAAAAAAAAAAGTAAGTAAAAAGATGCCAACAGCACGCGGTTTTCCCAGGCGGTCACCCATCCAAGTACTAACCACGCCCGACGTTGCTTAACTTCGGTGATCGGACGAGAACCGGTGTGTTCAACGTGGTATGGCCGTTGGCGAGAGGAGGAGAATCTGCCACCGTCTTAGCGATAATTTACAATAATCAAATAATATTTGGTACTTACTTAAACCCTGTCGGGTGTATAATTTCATCTAATGAGAGAGTGTAGGATTTGAAGCATTTTCTTGGAGAAGGAGGAGGTTTCCCTAGATACCTGACTCCCCTCAGGAATCACATTTATTATACCTAGTTTTAGTATTATACCGTCGTGAGATGCTTATTTTTATATAAGTTTAAAATGTGTGGAATGAGGGGTCATTCTCCTCGCTCATTGCAGGTCCAGATGCAAATTTGTAACCGAAGGAAAGGAAATAAGGCGGAGTAAGGGAATCCTTTCAGGTAGGTTGGAGTAGAATAAGGAGAGGTATATGATTATTTTTTTTTTAAATCATGTGAAAATGCCTTCTCCTCTCCTTTCTCAAGACGAGATCTGTAAAATGTTTAAGGACGGGAAGCGAATTGAATTATTTTAGATTAATTTTAAATGAGGGACAAAAAAAAAAGCCTAATCGTCTCTGATATTTCCAATATTGTGACGGGGAAAAAACGTAACATTTTCATACTCATATCATCCACTTTCACGTTCATGATAATTAAACTTTAATTTATTAAGAACTGTGTTGATAGTAGGGCCCCGGTGACAAGAGTAATTAACACGATTAATAGAGTTCCCTCATGAAAATGGTACAAAAATACGTATAAAATAATAAAACGAGACTGATTGATATTGAAGTAGAATTTGGTACTGATTTCATCTGTTTTTTTTTTTTTTTTATACGAAGAGGCCTTTAAAAACTGTTTATGGAAATCCACATCACCGATACAGGTGCGTCTATCCTGTTAAAGATATTTAAAAAAAAAAAATTACGGGGACGCTATAATAATAATAATAATAATGAAAGATGAGTGAGCATAGAATCGAAATTTCCAAATGCAGAAAATATATATATATAAAAAAAAAAAAAAAAAAAAAGTAAGTAAAAAAAAGATGCCAACAGCACGCGGTTTTCCCAGGCGGTCACCCATCCAAGTACTAACCACGCCCGACGTTGCTTAACTTCGGTGATCGGACGAGAACCGGTGTGTTCAACGTGGTATGGCCGTTGGCGAGAGGAGGAGAATCTGCCACCGTCTTAGCGATAATTTACAATAATCAAATAATATTTGGTACTTACTTAAACCCTGTCGGGTGTATAATTTCATCTAATGAGAGAGTGTAGGATTTGAAGCATTTTCTTGGAGAAGGAGGAGGTTTCCCTAGATACCTGACTCCCCTCAGGAATCACATTTATTATACCTAGTTTTAGTATTATACCGTCGTGAGATGCTTATTTTTATATAAGTTTAAAATGTGTGGAATGAGGGGTCATTCTCCTCGCTCATTGCAGGTCCAGATGCAAATTTGTAACCGAAGGAAAGGAAATAAGGCGGAGTAAGGGAATCCTTTCAGGTAGGTTGGAGTAGAATAAGGAGAGGTATATGATTATTTTTTTTAAATCATGTGAAAATGCCTTCTCCTCTCCTTTCTCAAGACGAGATCTGTAAAATGTTTAAGGACGGGAAGCGAATTGAATTATTTTAGATTAATTTTAAATGAGGGACAAAAAAAAAAGCCTAATCGTCTCTGATATTTCCAATATTGTGACGGGGAAACGTAACATTTTCATACTCATATCATCCACTTTCACGTTCATGATAATTAAACTTTAATTTATTAAGAACTGGGTTGATAGTAGGGCCCCGGTGACAAGAGTAATTAACACGATTAATAGAATTCCCTCATGAAAATGGTACAAAAATACGTATAAAATAATAAAACGAGACTGATTGATATTGAAGTAGAATTTGGTACTGATTTCATCTGTTTTTTTTTTTTTTTTTTTATACGAAGAGGCCTTTAAAAACTGTTTATGGAAATCCACATCACCGATACAGGTGCGTCTATCCTGTTAAAGATATTTAAAAAAAAAAATTTTACGGGGACGCTATAATAATAATAATAATGAAAGATGAGTGAGCATAGAATCGAAATTTCCAAATGCAGAAAATATATATATAAAAAAAAAAAAAAAAGTAAGTAAAAAAAAGATGCCAACAGCACGCGGTTTTCCCAGGCGGTCACCCATCCAAGTACTAACCACGCCCGACGTTGCTTAACTTCGGTGATCGGACGAGAACCGGTGTGTTCAACGTGGTATGGCCGTTGGCGAGAGGAGGAGAATCTGCCACCGTCTTAGCGATAATTTACAATAATCAAATAATATTTGGTACTTACTTAAACCCTGTCGGGTGTATAATTTCATCTAATGAGAGAGTGTAGGATTTGAAGCATTTTCTTGGAGAAGGAGGAGGTTTCCCTAGATACCTGACTCCCCTCAGGAATCACATTTATTATACCTAGTTTTAGTATTATACCGTCGTGAGATGCTTATTTTTATATAAGTTTAAAATGTGTGGAATGAGGGGTCATTCTCCTCGCTCATTGCAGGTCCAGATGCAAATTTGTAACCGAAGGAAAGGAAATAAGGCGGAGTAAGGGAATCCTTTCAGGTAGGTTGGAGTAGAATAAGGAGAGGTATATGATTATTTTTTTAAATCATGTGAAAATGCCTTCTCCTCTCCTTTCTCAAGACGAGATCTGTGTAAAATGTTTAAGGACGGGAAGCGAATTGAATTATTTTAGATTAATTTTAAATGAGGGACAAAAAAAAAAGCCTAATCGTCTCTGATATTTCCAATATTGTGACGGGGAAACGTAAACATTTTCATACTCATATCATCCACTTTCACGTTCATGATAATTAAACTTTAATTTATTAAGAACTGGGTTGATAGTAGGGCCCCGGTGACAAGAGTAATTAACACGATTAATAGAGTTCCCTCATGAAAATGGTACAAAAATACGTATAAAATAATAAAACGAGACTGATTGATATTGAAGTAGAATTTGGTACTGATTTCATCTGTTGTTTTTTTTTTTTTTACGAAGAGGCCTTTAAAAACTGTTTATGGAAATCCACATCACCGATACAGGTGCGTCTATCCTGTTAAAGATATTTAAAAAAAAAAAATTTTACGGGGACGCTATAATAATAATAATAATAATGAAAGATGAGTGAGCATAGAATCGAAATTTCCAAATGCAGAAAATATATATATAAAAAAAAAAAAAAAAAAAAAAGTAAGTAAAAAGATGCCAACAGCACGCGGTTTTCCCAGGCGGTCACCCATCCAAGTACTAACCACCCCGCCCGACGTGCTTAACTTCGGTGATCGGACGAGAACCGGTGTGTTCAACGTGGTATGGCCGTTGGCGAGAGGAGGAGAATCTGCCACCGTCTTAGCGATAATTTACAATAATCAAATAATATTTGGTACTTACTTAAACCCTGTCGGGTGTATAATTTCATCTAATGAGAGAGTGTAGGATTTGAAGCATTTTCTTGGAGAAGGAGGAGGTTTCCCTAGATACCTGACTCCCCTCAGGAATCACATTTATTATACCTAGTTTTAGTATTATACCGTCGTGAGATGCTTATTTTTATATAAGTTTAAAATGTGTGGAATGAGGGGTCATTCTCCTCGCTCATTGCAGGTCCAGATGCAAATTTGTAACCGAAGGAAAGGAAATAAGGCGGAGTAAGGGAATCCTTTCAGGTAGGTTGGAGTAGAATAAGGAGAGGTATATGATTATTTTTTTAAAATCATGTGAAAATGCCTTCTCCTCTCCTTTCTCAAGACGAGATCTGTAAAATGTTTAAGGACGGGAAGCGAATTGAATTATTTTAGATTAATTTTAAATGAGGGACAAAAAAAAAAAAAAGCCTAATCGTCTCTGATATTTCCAATATTGTGACGGGGAAACGTAACATTTTCATACTCATATCATCCACTTTCACGTTCATGATAATTAAAAACTTTAATTTATTAAGAACTGGTTGATAGTAGGGCCCCGGTGACAAGAGTAATTAACACGATTAATAGAATTCCCTCATGAAAATGGTACAAAAATACGTATAAAATAATAAAACGAGACTGATTGATATTGAAGTAGAATTTGGTACTGATTTCATCTGTTTTTTTTTTTTTTTTTTATACGAAGAGGCCTTTAAAAACTGTTTATGGAAATCCACATCACCGATACAGGTGCGTCTATCCTGTTAAAGATATTTAAAAAAAAAAATTTACGGGGACGCTATAATAATAATAATAATAATGAAAGATGAGTGAGCATAGAATCGAAATTTCCAAATGCAGAAAATATATATATAAAAAAAAAAAAAAAAAAAGTAAGTAAAAAGATGCCAACAGCACGCGGTTTTCCCAGGCGGTCACCCATCCAAGTACTAACCACGCCCGACGTTGCTTAACTTCGGTGATCGGACGAGAACCGGTGTGTTCAACGTGGTATGGCCGTTGGCGAGAGGAGGAGAATCTGCCACCGTCTTAGCGATAATTTACAATAATCAAATAATATTTGGTACTTACTTAAACCCTGTCGGGTGTATAATTTCATCTAATGAGAGAGTGTAGGATTTGAAGCATTTTCTTGGAGAAGGAGGAGGTTTCCCTAGATACCTGACTCCCCTCAGGAATCACATTTATTATACCTAGTTTTAGTATTATACCGTCGTGAGATGCTTATTTTTATATAAGTTTAAAATGTGTGGAATGAGGGGTCATTCTCCTCGCTCATTGCAGGTCCAGATGCAAATTTGTAACCGAAGGAAAGGAAATAAGGCGGAGTAAGGGAATCCTTTCAGGTAGGTTGGAGTAGAATAAGGAGAGGTATATGATTATTTTTTTTTAAATCATGTGAAAATGCCTTCTCCTCTCCTTTCTCAAGACGAGATGTGTAAAATGTTTAAGGACGGGAAGCGAATTGAATTATTTTAGATTAATTTTAAATGAGGGACAAAAAAAAAAAAAAAGCCTAATCGTCTCTGATATTTCCAATATTGTGACGGGGAAACGTAACATTTTCATACTCATATCATCCACTTTCACGTTCATGATAATTAAACTTTAATTTATTAAGAACTGGGTTGATAGTAGGGCCCCGGTGACAAGAGTAATTAACACGATTAATAGAGTTCCCTCATGAAAATGGTACAAAAATACGTATAAAATAATAAAAAACGAGACTGATTGATATTGAAGTAGAATTTGGTACTGATTTCATCTGTTTTTTTTTTTTTTTTACGAAGAGGCCTTTAAAAACTGTTTATGGAAATCCACATCACCGATACAGGTGCGTCTATCCTGTTAAAGATATTTAAAAAAAAAAATTTACGGGGACGCTATAATAATAATAATAATAATGAAAGATGAGTGAGCATAGAATCGAAATTTCCAAATGCAGAAAATATATATATAAAAAAAAAAAAAAAAAGTAAGTAAAAAGATGCCAACAGCACGCGGTTTTCCCAGGCGGTCACCCATCCAAGTACTAACCACGCCCGACGTTGCTTAACTTCGGTGATCGGACGAGAACCGGTGTGTTCAACGTGGTATGGCCGTTGGCGAGAGGAGGAGAATCTGCCACCGTCTTAGCGATAATTTACAATAATCAAATAATATTTGGTACTTACTTAAACCCTGTCGGGTGTATAATTTCATCTAATGAGAGAGTGTAGGATTTGAAGCATTTTCTTGGAGAAGGAGGAGGTTTCCCTAGATACCTGACTCCCCTCAGGAATCACATTTATTATACCTAGTTTTAGTATTATACCGTCGTGAGATGCTTATTTTTATATAAGTTTAAGTTTAAAATGTGTGGAATGAGGGGTCATTCTCCTCGCTCATTGCAGGTCCAGATGCAAATTTGTAACCGAAGGAAAGGAAATAAGGCGGAGTAAGGGAATCCTTTCAGGTAGGTTGGAGTAGAATAAGGAGAGGTATATGATTATTTTTTTAAATCATGTGAAAATGCCTTCTCCTCTCCTTTCTCAAGACGAGATCTGTAAAATGTTTAAGGACGGGAAGCGAATTGAATTATTTTAGATTAATTTTAAATGAGGGACAAAAAAAAAGCCTAATCGTCTCTGATATTTCCAATATTGTGACGGGGAAACGTAACATTTTCATACTCATATCATCCACTTTCACGTTCATGATAATTAAACTTTAATTTATTAAGAACTGGGTTGATAGTAGGGCCCCGGTGACAAGAGTAATTAACACGATTAATAGAGTTCCCTCATGAAAATGGTACAAAAATACGTATAAAATAATAAAACGAGACTGATTGATATTGAAGTAGAATTTGGTACTGATTTCATCTGTTGTTTTTTTTTTTTTTTATACGAAGAGGCCTTTAAAAACTGTTTATGGAAATCCACATCACCGATACAGGTGCGTCTATCCTGTTAAAGATATTTAAAAAAAAAAAAATTACGGGGACGCTATAATAATAATAATAATAATGAAAGATGAGTGAGCATAGAATCGAAATTTCCAAATGCAGAAAATATATATATAAAAAAAAAAAAAAAAAAAGTAAGTAAAAAAAAAGATGCCAACAGCACGCGGTTTTCCCAGGCGGTCACCCATCCAAGTACTAACCACGCCCGACGTTGCTTAACTTCGGTGATCGGACGAGAACCGGTGTGTTCAACGTGGTATGGCCGTTGGCGAGAGGAGGAGAATCTGCCACCGTCTTAGCGATAATTTACAATAATCAAATAATATTTGGTACTTACTTAAACCCTGTCGGGTGTATAATTTCATCTAATGAGAGAGTGTAGGATTTTGAAGCATTTTCTTGGAGAAGGAGGAGGTTTCCCTAGATACCTGACTCCCCTCAGGAATCACATTTATTATACCTAGTTTTAGTATTATACCGTCGTGAGATGCTTATTTTTATATAAGTTTAAAATGTGTGGAATGAGGGGTCATTCTCCTCGCTCATTGCAGGTCCAGATGCAAATTTGTAACCGAAGGAAAGGAAATAAGGGGGAGTAAGGGAATCCTTTCAGGTAGGTTGGAGTAGAATAAGGAGAGGTATATGATTATTTTTTTAAATCATGTGAAAATGCCTTCTCCTCTCCTTTCTCAAGACGAGATGTGTAAAATGTTTAAGGACGGGAAGCGAATTGAATTATTTTAGATTAATTTTAAATGAGGGACAAAAAAAAAGCCTAATCGTCTCTGATATTTCCAATATTGTGACGGGGAAACGTAACATTTTCATACTCATATCATCCACTTTCACGTTCATGATAATTAAACTTTAATTTATTAAGAACTGGTTGATAGTAGGGCCCCGGTGACAAGAGTAATTAACACGATTAATAGAGTTCCCTCATGAAAATGGTACAAAAATACGTATAAAATAATAAAACGAGACTGATTGATATTGAAGTAGAATTTGGTACTGATTTCATCTGTTGTTTTTTTTTTTTTTTTACGAAGAGGCCTTTAAAAACTGTTTATGGAAATCCACATCACCGATACAGGTGCGTCTATCCTGTTAAAGATATTTAAAAAAAAAAATTTACGGGGACGCTATAATAATAATAATAATAATGAAAGATGAGTGAGCATAGAATCGAAATTTCCAAATGCAGAAAATATATATATAAAAAAAAAAAAAAAAAAAATAGTAAGTAAAAAGATGCCAACAGCACGCGGTTTTCCCAGGCGGTCACCCATCCAAGTACTAACCACGCCCGACGTTGCTTAACTTCGGTGATCGGACGAGAACCGGTGTGTTCAACGTGGTATGGCCGTTGGCGAGAGAGGGGAGAATCTGCCACCGTCTTAGCGATAATTTACAATAATCAAATAATATTTGGTACTTACTTAAACCCTGTCGGGTGTATAATTTCATCTAATGAGAGAGTGTAGGATTTGAAGCATTTTCTTGGAGAAGGAGGAGGTTTCCCTAGATACCTGACTCCCCTCAGGAATCACATTTATTATACCTAGTTTTAGTATTATACCGTCGTGAGATGCTTATTTTTATATAAGTTTAAAATGTGTGGAATGAGGGGTCATTCTCCTCGCTCATTGCAGGTCCAGATGCAAATTTGTAACCGAAGGAAAGGAAATAAGGCGGAGTAAGTAAGGGAATCCTTTCAGGTAGGTTGGAGTAGAATAAGGAGAGGTATATGATTATTTTTTTAAATCATGTGAAAATGCCTTCTCCTCTCCTTTCTCAAGACGAGATGTGTAAAATGTTTAAGGACGGGAAGCGAATTGAATTATTTTAGATTAATTTTAAATGAGGGACAAAAAAAAAAAAAAGCCTAATCGTCTCTGATATTTCCAATATTGTGACGGGGAAACGTAACATTTTCATACTCATATCATCCACTTTCACGTTCATGATAATTAAACTTTAATTTATTAAGAACTGGGTTGATAGTAGGGCCCCGGTGACAAGAGTAATTAACACGATTAATAGAGTTCCCTCATGAAAATGGTACAAAAATACGTATAAAATAATAAAAACGAGACTGATTGATATTGAAGTAGAATTTGGTACTGATTTCATCTGTTTTTTTTTTTTTTTTTTACGAAGAGGCCTTTAAAAACTGTTTATGGAAATCCACATCACCGATACAGGTGCGTCTATCCTGTTAAAGATATTTAAAAAAAAAAAAATTACGGGGACGCTATAATAATAATAATAATAATGAAAGATGAGTGAGCATAGAATCGAAATTTCCAAATGCAGAAAATATATATATATAAAAAAAAAAAAAAAAAAAAAAGTAAGTAAAAAGATGCCAACAACAGCACGCGGTTTTCCCAGGCGGTCACCCATCCAAGTACTAACCACGCCCGACGTTGCTTAACTTCGGTGATCGGACGAGAACCGGTGTGTTCAACGTGGTATGGCCGTTGGCGAGAGGAGGAGAATCTGCCACCGTCTTAGCGATAATTTACAATAATCAAATAATATTTGGTACTTACTTAAACCCTGTCGGGTGTATAATTTCATCTAATGAGAGAGTGTAGGATTTGAAGCATTTTCTTGGAGAAGGAGGAGGTTTCCCTAGATACCTGACTCCCCTCAGGAATCACATTTATTATACCTAGTTTTAGTATTATACCGTCGTGAGATGCTTATTTTTATATAAGTTTAAAATGTGTGGAATGAGGGGTCATTCTCCTCGCTCATTGCAGGTCCAGATGCAAATTTGTAACCGAAGGAAAGGAAATAAGGCGGAGTAGTAGGGAATCCTTTCAGGTAGGTTGGAGTAGAATAAGGAGAGGTATATGATTATTTTTTTTAAATCATGTGAAAATGCCTTCTCCTCTCCTTTCTCAAGACGAGATGTGTAAAATGTTTAAGGACGGGAAGCGAATTGAATTATTTTAGATTAATTTTAAATGAGGGACAAAAAAAAAAAAAGCCTAATCGTCTCTGATATTTCCAATATTGTGACGGGGAAACGTAACATTTTCATACTCATATCATCCACTTTCACGTTCATGATAATTAAACTTTAATTTATTAAGAACTGGGTTGATAGTAGGGCCCCGGTGACAAGAGTAATTAACACGATTAATAGAGTTCCCTCATGAAAATGGTACAAAAATACGTATAAAATAATAAAACGAGACTGATTGATATTGAAGTAGAATTTGGTACTGATTTCATCTGTTGTTTTTTTTTTTTTTTTTTTACGAAGAGGCCTTTAAAAACTGTTTATGGAAATCCACATCACCGATACAGGTGCGTCTATCCTGTTAAAGATATTTAAAAAAAAAAAAAATTTACGGGGACGCTATAATAATAATAATAATAATGAAAGATGAGTGAGCATAGAATCGAAATTTCCAAATGCAGAAAATATATATATAAAAAAAAAAAAAAAAAAGTAAGTAAAAAGATGCCAACAGCACGCGGTTTTCCCAGGCGGTCACCCATCCAAGTACTAACCACGCCCGACGTTGCTTAACTTCGGTGATCGGACGAGAACCGGTGTGTTCAACGTGGTATGGCCGTTGGCGAGAGGAGGAGAATCTGCCACCGTCTTAGCGATAATTTACAATAATCAAATAATATTTGGTACTTACTTAAACCCTGTCGGGTGTATAATTTCATCTAATGAGAGAGTGTAGGATTTGAAGCATTTTCTTGGAGAAGGAGGAGGTTTCCCTAGATACCTGACTCCCCTCAGGAATCACATTTATTATACCTAGTTTTAGTATTATACCGTCGTGAGATGCTTATTTTTATATAAGTTTAAAATGTGTGGAATGAGGGGTCATTCTCCTCGCTCATTGCAGGTCCAGATGCAAATTTGTAACCGAAGGAAAGGAAATAAGGCGGAGTAAGGGAATCCTTTCAGGTAGGTTGGAGTAGAATAAGGAGAGGTATATGATTATTTTTTTTTTTTTAATCATGTGAAAATGCCTTCTCCTCTCCTTTCTCAAGACGAGATGTGTAAAATGTTTAAGGACGGGAAGCGAATTGAATTATTTTAGATTAATTTTAAATGAGGGACAAAAAAAAAGCCTAATCGTCTCTGATATTTCCAATATTGTGACGGGGAAAACGTAACATTTTCATACTCATATCATCCACTTTCACGTTCATGATAATTAAACTTTAATTTATTAAGAACTGGTTGATAGTAGGGCCCCGGTGACAAGAGTAATTAACACGATTAATAGAGTTCCCTCATGAAAATGGTACAAAAATACGTATAAAATAATAAAAAAACGAGACTGATTGATATTGAAGTAGAATTTGGTACTGATTTCATCTGTTTTTTTTTTTTTTTTTTTACGAAGAGGCCTTTAAAAACTGTTTATGGAAATCCACATCACCGATACAGGTGCGTCTATCCTGTTAAAGATATTTAAAAAAAAAAATTTTACGGGGACGCTATAATAATAATAATAATAATGAAAGATGAGTGAGCATAGAATCGAAATTTCCAAATGCAGAAAATATATATATAAAAAAAAAAAAAAAAAAAAGAAAGTAAAAAAAATGATGCCAACAGCACGCGGTTTTCCCAGGCGGTCACCCATCCAAGTACTAACCACGCCCGACGTTGCTTAACTTCGGTGATCGGACGAGAACCGGTGTGTTCAACGTGGTATGGCCGTTGGCGAGAGGAGGAGAATCTGCCACCGTCTTAGCGATAATTTACAATAATCAAATAATATTTGGTACTTACTTAAACCCTGTCGGGTGTATAATTTCATCTAATGAGAGAGTGTAGGATTTGAAGCATTTTCTTGGAGAAGGAGGAGGTTTCCCTAGATACCTGACTCCCCTCAGGAATCACATTTATTATACCTAGTTTTAGTATTATACCGTCGTGAGATGCTTATTTTTATATAAGTTTAAAATGTGTGGAATGAGGGGTCATTCTCCTCGCTCATTGCAGGTCCAGATGCAAATTTGTAACCGAAGGAAAGGAAATAAGGCGGAGTAAGGGAATCCTTTCAGGTAGGTTGGAGTAGAATAAGGAGAGGTATATGATTATTTTTTTAAATCATGTGAAAATGCCTTCTCCTCTCCTTTCTCAAGACGAGATCTGTAAAATGTTTAAGGACGGGAAGCGAATTGAATTATTTTAGATTAATTTTAAATGAGGGACAAAAAAAAAGCCTAATCGTCTCTGATATTTCCAATATTGTGACGGGGAAACGTAACATTTTCATACTCATATCATCCACTTTCACGTTCATGATAATTAAACTTTAATTTATTAAGAACTGGGTGTTGATAGTAGGGCCCCGGTGACAAGAGTAATTAACACGATTAATAGAGTTCCCTCATGAAAATGGTACAAAAATACGTATAAAATAATAAAACGAGACTGATTGATATTGAAGTAGAATTTGGTACTGATTTCATCTGTTGTTTTTTTTTTTTTACGAAGAGGCCTTTAAAAAACTGTTTATGGAAATCCACATCACCGATACAGGTGCGTCTATCCTGTTAAAGATATTTAAAAAAAAATTTTACGGGGACGCTATAATAATAATAATAATAATGAAAGATGAGTGAGCATAGAATCGAAATTTCCAAATGCAGAAAATATATATATATAAAAAAAAAAAAAAAAAGTAAGTAAAAAAAGATGCCAACAGCACGCGGTTTTCCCAGGCGGTCACCCATCCAAGTACTAACCACGCCCGACGTTGCTTAACTTCGGTGATCGGACGAGAACCGGTGTGTTCAACGTGGTATGGCCGTTGGCGAGAGGAGGAGAATCTGCCACCGTCTTAGCGATAATTTACAATAATCAAATAATAATATTTGGTACTTACTTAAACCCTGTCGGGTGTATAATTTCATCTAATGAGAGAGTGTAGGATTTGAAGCATTTTCTTGGAGAAGGAGGAGGTTTCCCTAGATACCTGACTCCCCTCAGGAATCACATTTATTATACCTAGTTTTAGTATTATACCGTCGTGAGATGCTTATTTTTATATAAGTTTAAAATGTGTGGAATGAGGGGTCATTCTCCTCGCTCATTGCAGGTCCAGATGCAAATTTGTAACCGAAGGAAAGGAAATAAGGCGGAGTAAGGGAATCCTTTCAGGTAGGTTGGAGTAGAATAAGGAGAGGTATATGATTATTTTTTTAAATCATGTGAAAATGCCTTCTCCTCTCCTTTCTCAAGACGAGATCTGTAAAATGTTTAAGGACGGGAAGCGAATTGAATTATTTTAGATTAATTTTAAATGAGGGACAAAAAAAAAAAGCCTAATCGTCTCTGATATTTCCAATATTGTGACGGGGAAACGTAACATTTTCATACTCATATCATCCACTTTCACGTTCATGATAATTAAACTTTAATTTATTAAGAACTGGTTGATAGTAGGGCCCCGGTGACAAGAGTAATTAACACGATTAATAGAGTTCCCTCATGAAAATGGTACAAAAATACGTATAAAATAATAAAACGAGACTGATTGATATTGAAGTAGAATTTGGTACTGATTTCATCTGTTGTTTTTTTTTTTATACGAAGAGGCCTTTAAAAACTGTTTATGGAAATCCACATCACCGATACAGGTGCGTCTATCCTGTTAAAGATATTTAAAAAAAAAAAAAAAAAATTTTACGGGGACGCTATAATAATAATAATAATAATGAAAGATGAGTGAGCATAGAATCGAAATTTCCAAATGCAGAAAATATATATATAAAAAAAAAAAAAAAAAAAAGTAAGAAAAAAGATGCCAACAGCACGCGGTTTTTCCCAGGCGGTCACCCATCCAAGTACTAACCACGCCCGACGTTGCTTAACTTCGGTGATCGGACGAGAACCGGTGTGTTCAACGTGGTATGGCCGTTGGCGAGAGGAGGAGAATCTGCCACCGTCTTAGCGATAATTTACAATAATCAAATAATATTTGGTACTTACTTAAACCCTGTCGGGTGTATAATTTCATCTAATGAGAGAGTGTAGGATTTGAAGCATTTTCTTGGAGAAGGAGGAGGTTTCCCTAGATACCTGACTCCCCTCAGGAATCACATTTATTATACCTAGTTTTAGTATTATACCGTCGTGAGATGCTTATTTTTATATAAGTTTAAAATGTGTGGAATGAGGGGTCATTCTCCTCGCTCATTGCAGGTCCAGATGCAAATTTGTAACCGAAGGAAAGGAAATAAGGCGGAGTAAGGGAATCCTTTCAGGTAGGTTGGAGTAGAATAAGGAGAGGTATATGATTATTTTTTTTTTTAAATCATGTGAAAATGCCTTCTCCTCTCCTTTCTCAAGACGAGATCTGTAAAATGTTTAGGACGGGAAGCGAATTGAATTATTTTAGATTAATTTTAAATGAGGGACAAAAAAAAAGCCTAATCGTCTCTGATATTTCCAATATTGTGACGGGGAAACGTAACATTTTCATACTCATATCATCCACTTTCACGTTCATGATAATTAAACTTTAATTTATTAAGAACTGTGTTGATAGTAGGGCCCCGGTGACAAGAGTAATTAACACGATTAATAGAATTCCCTCATGAAAATGGTACAAAAATACGTATAAAATAATAAAACGAGACTGATTGATATTGAAGTAGAATTTGGTACTGATTTCATCTGTTTTTTTTTTTTTTTTACGAAGAGGCCTTTAAAAACTGTTTATGGAAATCCACATCACCGATACAGGTGCGTCTATCCTGTTAAAGATATTTAAAAAAAAAAATTACGGGGACGGGGACGCTATAATAATAATAATAATAATGAAAGATGAGTGAGCATAGAATCGAAATTTCCAAATGCAGAAAATATATATAAAAAAAAAAAAAAAAGTAAGTAAAAAGATGCCAACAGCACGCGGTTTTCCCAGGCGGTCACCCATCCAAGTACTAACCACGCCCGACGTTGCTTAACTTCGGTGATCGGACGAGAACCGGTGTGTTCAACGTGGTATGGCCGTTGGCGAGAGGAGGAGAATCTGCCACCGTCTTAGCGATAATTTACAATAATCAAATAATATTTGGTACTTACTTAAACCCTGTCGGGTGTATAATTTCATCTAATGAGAGAGTGTAGGATTTGAAGCATTTTCTTGGAGAAGGAGGAGGTTTCCCTAGATACCTGACTCCCCTCAGGAATCACATTTATTATACCTAGTTTTAGTATTATACCGTCGTGAGATGCTTATTTTTATATAAGTTTAAAATGTGTGGAATGAGGGGTCATTCTCCTCGCTCATTGCAGGTCCAGATGCAAATTTGTAACCGAAGGAAAGGAAATAAGGCGGAGTAAGGGAATCCTTTCAGGTAGGTTGTTGGAGTAGAATAAGGAGAGGTATATGATTATTTTTTTAAAATCATGTGAAAATGCCTTCTCCTCTCCTTTCTCAAGACGAGATCTGTAAAATGTTTAAGGACGGGAAGCGAATTGAATTATTTTAGATTAATTTTAAATGAGGGACAAAAAAAAAAAAAGCCTAATCGTCTCTGATATTTCCAATATTGTGACGGGGAAACGTAACATTTTCATACTCATATCATCCACTTTCACGTTCATGATAATTAAACTTTAATTTATTAAGAACTGGTTGATAGTAGGGCCCCGGTGACAAGAGTAATTAACACGATTAATAGAGTTCCCTCATGAAAATGGTACAAAAATACGTATAAAATAATAAAACGAGACTGATTGATATTGAAGTAGAATTTGGTACTGATTTCATCTGTTGTTTTTTTTTTTTTTTTACGAAGAGGCCTTTAAAAACTGTTTATGGAAATCCACATCACCGATACAGGTGCGTCTATCCTGTTAAAGATATTTAAAAAAAAATTTTACGGGGACGCTATAATAATAATAATAATAATGAAAGATGAGTGAGCATAGAATCGAAATTTCCAAATGCAGAAAATATATATATAAAAAAAAAAAAAAAAAAAAATAGTAAGTAAAAAGATGCCAACAGCACGCGGTTTTCCCAGGCGGTCACCCATCCAAGTACTAACCACGCCCGACGTTGCTTAACTTCGGTGATCGGACGAGAACCGGTGTGTTCAACGTGGTATGGCCGTTGGCGAGAGGAGGAGAATCTGCCACCGTCTTAGCGATAATTTAAATAATCAAATAATATTTGGTACTTACTTAAACCCTGTCGGGTGTATAATTTCATCTAATGAGAGAGTGTAGGATTTGAAGCATTTTCTTGGAGAAGGAGGAGGTTTCCCTAGATACCTGACTCCCCTCAGGAATCACATTTATTATACCTAGTTTTAGTATTATACCGTCGTGAGATGCTTATTTTTATATAAGTTTAAAATGTGTGGAATGAGGGGTCATTCTCCTCGCTCATTGCAGGTCCAGATGCAAATTTGTAACCGAAGGAAAGGAAATAAGGCGGAGTAAGGGAATCCTTTCAGGTAGGTTGGAGTAGAATAAGGAGAGGTATATGATTATTTTTTTTTAAATCATGTGAAAATGCCTTCTCCTCTCCTTTCTCAAGACGAGATCTGTAAAATGTTTAAGGACGGGAAGCGAATTGAATTATTTTAGATTAATTTTAAATGAGGGACAAAAAAAAAAAATCCTAATCGTCTCTGATATTTCCAATATTGTGACGGGGAAACGTAACATTTTCATACTCATATCATCCACTTTCACGTTCATGATAATTAAACTTTAATTTATTAAGAACTGTGTTGATAGTAGGGCCCCGGTGACAAGAGTAATTAACACGATTAATAGAATTCCCTCATGAAAATGGTACAAAAATACGTATAAAATAATAAAACGAGACTGATTGATATTGAAGTAGAATTTGGTACTGATTTCATCTGTTTTTTTTTTTTTTTTATACGAAGAGGCCTTTAAAAACTGTTTATGGAAATCCACATCACCGATACAGGTGCGTCTATCCTGTTAAAGATATTTAAAAAAAAAAAAATTTTACGGGGACGCTATAATAATAATAATAATAATGAAAGATGAGTGAGCATAGAATCGAAATTTCCAAATGCAGAAAATATATATATAAAAAAAAAAAAAAAAAAAAGTAAGTAAAAAGATGCCAACAGCACGCGGTTTTCCCAGGCGGTCACCCATCCAAGTACTAACCACGCCCGACGTTGCTTAACTTCGGTGATCGGACGAGAACCGGTGTGTTCAACGTGGTATGGCCGTTGGCGAGAGGAGGAGAATCTGCCACCGTCTTAGCGATAATTTACAATAATCAAATAATATTTGGTACTTACTTAAACCCTGTCGGGTGTATAATTTCATCTAATGAGAGAGTGTAGGATTTGAAGCATTTTCTTGGAGAAGGAGGAGGTTTCCCTAGATACCTGACTCCCCTCAGGAATCACATTTATTATACCTAGTTTTAGTATTATACCGTCGTGAGATGCTTATTTTTATATAAGTTTAAAATGTGTGGAATGAGGGGTCATTCTCCTCGCTCATTGCAGGTCCAGATGCAAATTTGTAACCGAAGGAAAGGAAATAAGGCGGAGTAAGGGAATCCTTTCAGGTAGGTTGGAGTAGAATAAGGAGAGGTATATGATTATTTTTTTTTTTTAAATCATGTGAAAATGCCTTCTCCTCTCCTTTCTCAAGACGAGATCTGTAAAATGTTTAAGGACGGGAAGCGAATTGAATTATTTTAGATTAATTTTAAATGAGGGACAAAAAAAAAGCCTAATCGTCTCTGATATTTCCAATATTGTGACGGGGAAACGTAACATTTTCATACTCATATCATCCACTTTCACGTTCATGATAATTAAACTTTAATTTATTAAGAACTGTGTTGATAGTAGGGCCCCCGTGACAAGAGTAATTAACACGATTAATAGAGTTCCCTCATGAAAATGGTACAAAAATACGTATAAAATAATAAAACGAGACTGATTGATATTGAAGTAGAATTTGGTACTGATTTCATCTGTTTTTTTTTTTTTTTTTATACGAAGAGGCCTTTAAAAACTGTTTATGGAAATCCACATCACCGATACAGGTGCGTCTATCCTGTTAAAGATATTTAAAAAAAAAAAATTTTACGGGGACGCTATAATAATAATAATAATAATGAAAGATGAGTGAGCATAGAATCGAAATTTCCAAATGCAGAAAATATATATATATAAAAAAAAAAAAAAAAAAAGTAAGTAAAAAGATGCCAACAGCACGCGGTTTTCCCAGGCGGTCACCCATCCAAGTACTAACCACGCCCGACGTTGCTTAACTTCGGTGATCGGACGAGAACCGGTGTGTTCAACGTGGTATGGCCGTTGGCGAGAGAGGAGGAGAATCTGCCACCGTCTTAGCGATAATTTACAATAATCAAATAATATTTGGTACTTACTTAAACCCTGTCGGGTGTATAATTTCATCTAATGAGAGAGTGTAGGATTTGAAGCATTTTCTTGGAGAAGGAGGAGGTTTCCCTAGATACCTGACTCCCCTCAGGAATCACATTTATTATACCTAGTTTTAGTATTATACCGTCGTGAGATGCTTATTTTTATATAAGTTTAAAATGTGTGGAATGAGGGGTCATTCTCCTCGCTCATTGCAGGTCCAGATGCAAATTTGTAACCGAAGGAAAGGAAATAAGGCGGAGTAAGGGAATCCTTTCAGGTAGGTTGGAGTAGAATAAGGAGAGGTATATGATTATTTTTTTAAATCATGTGAAAATGCCTTCTCCTCTCCTTTCTCAAGACGAGATCTGTAAAATGTTTAAGGACGGGAAGCGAATTGAATTATTTTAGATTAATTTTAAATGAGGGACAAAAAAAAAGCCTACGTCTCTGATATTTCCAATATTGTGACGGGGAAACGTAACATTTTCATACTCATATCATCCACTTTCACGTTCATGATAATTAAACTTTAATTTATTAAGAACTGTGTTGATAGTAGGGCCCCCGGTGACAAGAGTAATTAACACGATTAATAGAATTCCCTCATGAAAATGGTACAAAAATACGTATAAAATAATAAAACGAGACTGATTGATATTGAAGTAGAATTTGGTACTGATTTCATCTGTTTTTTTTTTTTTTTTATACGAAGAGGCCTTTAAAAACTGTTTATGGAAATCCACATCACCGATACAGGTGCGTCTATCCTGTTAAAGATATTTAAAAAAAAAAAATTTACGGGGACGCTATAATAATAATAATAATAATGAAAGATGAGTGAGCATAGAATCGAAATTTCCAAATGCAGAAAATATATATATAAAAAAAAAAAAAAAAAAAGTAAGTAAAAAAAGATGCCAACAGCACGCGGTTTTCCCAGGCGGTCACCCATCCAAGTACTAACCACGCCCGACGTTGCTTAACTTCGGTGATCGGACGAGAACCGGTGTGTTCAACGTGGTATGGCCGTTGGCGAGAGGAGGAGAATCTGCCACCGTCTTAGCGATAATTTACAATAATCAAATAATATTTGGTACTTACTTAAACCCTGTCGGGTGTATAATTTCATCTAATGAGAGAGTGTAGGATTTGAAGCATTTTCTTGGAGAAGGAGGAGGTTTCCCTAGATACCTGACTCCCCTCAGGAATCACATTTATTATACCTAGTTTTAGTATTATACCGTCGTGAGATGCTTATTTTTATATAAGTTTAAAATGTGTGGAATGAGGGGTCATTCTCCTCGCTCATTGCAGGTCCAGATGCAAATTTGTAACCGAAGGAAAGGAAATAAGGCGGAGTAAGGGAATCCTTTCAGGTAGGTTGGAGTAGAATAAGGAGAGGTATATGATTATTTTTTTTAAATCATGTGAAAATGCCTTCTCCTCTCCTTTCTCAAGACGAGATCTGTAAAATGTTTAAGGACGGGAAGCGAATTGAATTATTTTAGATTAATTTTAAATGAGGGACAAAAAAAAAAAAATCCTAATCGTCTCTGATATTTCCAATATTGTGACGGGGAAACGTAACATTTTCATACTCATATCATCCACTTTCACGTTCATGATAATTAAACTTTAATTTATTAAGAACTGGTTGATAGTAGGGCCCCGGTGACAAGAGTAATTAACACGATTAATAGAGTTCCTCATGAAAATGGTACAAAAATACGTATAAAATAATAAAACGAGACTGATTGATATTGAAGTAGAATTTGGTACTGATTTCATCTGTTTTTTTTTTTTTTTTTTTATACGAAGAGGCCTTTAAAAACTGTTTATGGAAATCCACATCACCGATACAGGTGCGTCTATCCTGTTAAAGATATTTAAAAAAAAAAAATTTACGGGGACGCTATAATAATAATAATAATAATGAAAGATGAGTGAGCATAGAATCGAAATTTCCAAATGCAGAAAATATATATATATAAAAAAAAAAAAAAAAAAAAAAAGTAAGTAAAAAGATGCCAACAGCACGCGGTTTTCCCAGGCGGTCACCCATCCAAGTACTAACCACGCCCGACGTTGCTTAACTTCGGTGATCGGACGAGAACCGGTGTGTTCAACGTGGTATGGCCGTTGGCGAGAGGAGGAGAATCTGCCACCGTCTTAGCGATAATTTACAATAATCAAATAATATTTGGTACTTACTTAAACCCTGTCGGGTGTATAATTTCATCTAATGAGAGAGTGTAGGATTTGAAGCATTTTCTTGGAGAAGGAGGAGGTTTCCCTAGATACCTGACTCCCCTCAGGAATCACATTTATTATACCTAGTTTTAGTATTATACCGTCGTGAGATGCTTATTTTTATATAAGTTTAAAATGTGTGGAATGAGGGGTCATTCTCCTCGCTCATTGCAGGTCCAGATGCAAATTTGTAACCGAAGGAAAGGAAATAAGGCGGAGTAAGGGAATCCTTTCAGGTAGGTTGGAGTAGAATAAGGAGAGGTATATGATTATTTTTTTAAATCATGTGAAAATGCCTTCTCCTCTCCTTTCTCAAGACGAGATCTGTAAAATGTTTAAGGACGGGAAGCGAATTGAATTATTTTAGATTAATTTTAAATGAGGGACAAAAAAAAAAGCCTAATCGTCTCTGATATTTCCAATATTGTGACGGGGAAACGTAACATTTTCATACTCATATCATCCACTTTCACGTTCATGATAATTAAACTTTAATTTATTAAGAACTGGGTGTGATATAGTAGGGCCCCGGTGACAAGAGTAATTAACACGATTAATAGAATTCCCTCATGAAAATGGTACAAAAATACGTATAAAATAATAAAACGAGACTGATTGATATTGAAGTAGAATTTGGTACTGATTTCATCTGTTTTTTTTTTTTTTTTTTTTACGAAGAGGCCTTTAAAAACTGTTTATGGAAATCCACATCACCGATACAGGTGCGTCTATCCTGTTAAAGATATTTAAAAAAAAAAAAAATTTTACGGGGACGCTATAATAATAATAATAATAATGAAAGATGAGTGAGCATAGAATCGAAATTTCCAAATGCAGAAAATATATATATAAAAAAAAAAAAAAAAAAAAAAGTAAGTAAAAAGATGCCAACAGCACGCGGTTTTCCCAGGCGGTCACCCATCCAAGTACTAACCACGCCCGACGTTGCTTAACTTCGGTGATCGGACGAGAACCGGTGTGTTCAACGTGGTATGGCCGTTGGCGAGAGGAGGAGAATCTGCCACCGTCTTAGCGATAATTTACAATAATCAAATAATATTTGGTACTTACTTAAACCCTGTCGGGTGTATAATTTCATCTAATGAGAGAGTGTAGGATTTGAAGCATTTTCTTGGAGAAGGAGGAGGTTTCCCTAGATACCTGACTCCCCTCAGGAATCACATTTTATTATACCTAGTTTTAGTATTATACCGTCGTGAGATGCTTATTTTTATATAAGTTTAAAATGTGTGGAATGAGGGGTCATTCTCCTCGCTCATTGCAGGTCCAGATGCAAATTTGTAACCGAAGGAAAGGAAATAAGGCGGAGTAAGGGAATCCTTTCAGGTAGGTTGGAGTAGAATAAGGAGAGGTATATGATTATTTTTTTAAATCATGTGAAAATGCCTTCTCCTCTCCTTTCTCAAGACGAGATCTGTAAAATGTTTAAGGACGGGAAGCGAATTGAATTATTTTAGATTAATTTTAAATGAGGGACAAAAAAAAAAAAAGCCTAATCGTCTCTGATATTTCCAATATTGTGACGGGGAAACGTAACATTTTCATACTCATATCATCCACTTTCACGTTCATGATAATTAAACTTTAATTTATTAAGAACTGGTTGATAGTAGGGCCCCGGTGACAAGAGTAATTAACACGATTAATAGAATTCCCTCATGAAAATGGTACAAAAATACGTATAAAATAATAAAACGAGACTGATTGATATTGAAGTAGAATTTGGTACTGATTTCATCTGTTTTTTTTTTTTTTTATACGAAGAGGCCTTTAAAAACTGTTTATGGAAATCCACATCACCGATACAGGTGCGTCTATCCTGTTAAAGATATTTAAAAAAAAAATTTACGGGGACGCTATAATAATAATAATAATAATGAAAGATGAGTGAGCATAGAATCGAAATTTCCAAATGCAGAAAATATATATATAAAAAAAAAAAAAAAAAATAGTAAGTAAAAAGATGCCAACAGCACGCGGTTTTCCCAGGCGGTCACCCATCCAAGTACTAACCACGCCCGACGTTGCTTAACTTCGGTGATCGGACGAGAACCGGTGTGTTCAACGTGGTATGGCCGTTGGCGAGAGGAGGAGAATCTGCCACCGTCTTAGCGATAATTTACAATAATCAAATAATATTTGGTACTTACTTAAAACTGTCGGGTGTATAATTTCATCTAATGAGAGAGTGTAGGATTTGAAGCATTTTCTTGGAGAAGGAGGAGGTTTCCCTAGATACCTGACTCCCCTCAGGAATCACATTTATTATACCTAGTTTTAGTATTATACCGTCGTGAGATGCTTATTTTTATATAAGTTTAAAATGTGTGGAATGAGGGGTCATTCTCCTCGCTCATTGCAGGTCCAGATGCAAATTTGTAACCGAAGGAAAGGAAATAAGGCGGAGTAAGGGAATCCTTTCAGGTAGGTTGGAGTAGAATAAGGAGAGGTATATGATTATTTTTTTTAAATCATGTGAAAATGCCTTCTCCTCTCCTTTCTCAAGACGAGATCTGTAAAATGTTTAAGGACGGGAAGCGAATTGAATTATTTTAGATTAATTTTAAATGAGGGACAAAAAAAAAAGCCTAATCGTCTCTGATATTTCCAATATTGTGACGGGGAAACGTAACATTTTCATACTCATATCATCCACTTTCACGTTCATGATAATTAAACTTTAATTTATTAAGAACTGTGTTGATAGTAGGGCCCCGGTGACAAGAGTAATTAACACGATTAATAGAATTCCCTCATGAAAATGGTACAAAAATACGTATAAAATAATAAAACGAGACTGATTGATATTGAAGTAGAATTTGGTACTGATTTCATCTGTTTTTTTTTTTTTTTTTTATACGAAGAGGCCTTTAAAAACTGTTTATGGAAATCCACATCACCGATACAGGTGCGTCTATCCTGTTAAAGATATTTAAAAAAAAAAATTTTACGGGGACGCTATAATAATAATAATAATAATGAAAGATGAGTGAGCATAGAATCGAAATTTCCAAATGCAGAAAATATATATATAAAAAAAAAAAAAAAAAAAATAGTAAGTAAAAAGATGCCAACAGCACGCGGTTTTCCCAGGCGGTCACCCATCCAAGTACTAACCACGCCCGACGTTGCTTAACTTCGGTGATCGGACGAGAACCGGTGTGTTCAACGTGGTATGGCCGTTGGCGAGAGGAGGAGAATCTGCCACCGTCTTAGCGATAATTTACAATAATCAAATAATATTTGGTACTTACTTAAACCCTGTCGGGTGTATAATTTCATCTAATGAGAGAGTGTAGGATTTGAAGCATTTTCTTGGAGAAGGAGGAGGTTTCCCTAGATACCTGACTCCCCTCAGGAATCACATTTATTATACCTAGTTTTAGTATTATACCGTCGTGAGATGCTTATTTTTATATAAGTTTAAAATGTGTGGAATGAGGGGTCATTCTCCTCGCTCATTGCAGGTCCAGATGCAAATTTGTAACCGAAGGAAAGGAAATAAGGCGGAGTAAGGGAATCCTTTCAGGTAGGTTGGAGTAGAATAAGGAGAGGTATATGATTATTTTTTTAAATCATGTGAAAATGCCTTCTCCTCTCCTTTCTCAAGACGAGATCTGTAAAATGTTTAAGGACGGGAAGCGAATTGAATATTTTAGATTAATTTTAAATGAGGGACAAAAAAAAAGCCTAATCGTCTCTGATATTTCCAATATTGTGACGGGGAAACGTAACATTTTCATACTCATATCATCCACTTTCACGTTCATGATAATTAAACTTTAATTTATTAAGAACTGTGTTGATAGTAGGGCCCCGGTGACAAGAGTAATTAACACGATTAATAGAGTTCCCTCATGAAAATGGTACAAAAATACGTATAAAATAATAAAACGAGACTGATTGATATTGAAGTAGAATTTGGTACTGATTTCATCTGTTTTTTTTTTTTTTTTATACGAAGAGGCCTTTAAAAACTGTTTATGGAAATCCACATCACCGATACAGGTGCGTCTATCCTGTTAAAGATATTTAAAAAAAAAAATTTTACGGGGACGCTATAATAATAATAATAATAATGAAAGATGAGTGAGCATAGAATCGAAATTTCCAAATGCAGAAAATATATATATAAAAAAAAAAAAAAAAAAAGTAAGTAAAAAGATGCCAACAGCACGCGGTTTTCCCAGGCGGTCACCCATCCAAGTACTAACCACGCCCGACGTTGCTTAACTTCGGTGATCGGACGAGAACCGGTGTGTTCAACGTGGTATGGCCGTTGGCGAGAGGAGGAGAATCTGCCACCGTCTTAGCGATAATTTACAATAATCAAATAATATTTGGTACTTACTTAAACCCTGTCGGGTGTATAATTTCATCTAATGAGAGAGTGTAGGATTTGAAGCATTTTCTTGGAGAAGGAGGAGGTTTCCCTAGATACCTGACTCCCCTCAGGAATCACATTTATTATACCTAGTTTTAGTATTATACCGTCGTGAGATGCTTATTTTTATATAAGTTTAAAATGTGTGGAATGAGGGGTCATTCTCCTCGCTCATTGCAGGTCCAGATGCAAATTTGTAACCGAAGGAAAGGAAATAAGGCGGAGTAAGGGAATCCTTTCAGGTAGGTTGGAGTAGAATAAGGAGAGGTATATGATTATTTTTTTAAATCATGTGAAAATGCCTTCTCCTCTCCTTTCTCAAGACGAGATCTGTAAAATGTTTAAGGACGGGAAGCGAATTGAATTATTTTAGATTAATTTTAAATGAGGGACAAAAAAAAAAAGCCTAATCGTCTCTGATATTTCCAATATTGTGACGGGGAAACGTAACATTTTCATACTCATATCATCCACTTTCACACGTTCATGATAATTAAACTTTAATTTATTAAGAACTGTGTTGATAGTAGGGCCCCGGTGACAAGAGTAATTAACACGATAATTAACACGATTAATAGATAAAATATTTAATATAATACAAAAATTTGTTTACAACTGGTTCTGTTACATATAAAAGGGGGGAAAAAAAGAAGATTGAAGAAGGCACACAGACCAGTTCTAGTATAATATTTTAATAAAATAAGGACGATTTATCACTTCAATTTTTTTTTTTTTTTTTTTTTTTTTTTTTTTTTTTCATGGACATGGAAAGTTATTTCCTTAAACCTGATTTCTTTCTTTTCTTTTTTTTTTTTTGAACAGTGATTCAAAAATTGAGATAGATGTGAAGGGTTTAGCAGATGCTAAACAATAATTATACTTCAAAAATGAATGGGATTAAGTTAGAAAATTTAGAAGAGATTATTTTACAATAAACAATAATATTAATAACTATTCATTGTTATTATATGCATAAACCAAACGGATCTAAAATAAATAATCAATTAAAAAAAGCTTATTATTCAATAGCTTTACAACAGTAATGAAATGGAGAAAAAAAAAAAAATCAGATAGGAATCAATAATTAATGCATATAAAGGATACTAAGAAACTGTCACAAATTTTTAAGATATGACTAAATATAATTTAAAATAAAATAACAAAACTGGTTAAAAATAAATTAAAAAATGTTTACTTCTTCTAATACCCTATTATTTTATTTATAAAGAGAGAGAATATAATCAATTATAATATAATAGTAAAGCAAAACAGTTGGCCTGTTTTGAATTACAAAAAAAAAATTAGAGTTACAATCTTCCACCCTGAAACAATTAATATAAAAGAAAACTTGAATTTTATACCGAGTGCCTTTGAACTTATCTAAAATATAATATAATCAGATCTGTTAGTTTACAGTCATAACTTAGCTCATACATACAACGGTGAATAAAGAAATATAAATTTTCCAATATAAAATACATATTTACAATTTAGCCAATAAATATTTTTATTTATATAGCAATAATAGCCCTAATGAAATTGGCACATATTTTCTATTGTCATTTTTACCCAAATGTTTTAAGTACTAATAAAAATAATTTATAAATAAACAGGAAAAATTTACAACCATTACACAAAATACAGTAGAAGATCTTACTTTCATTAAAATAAGACTTTAAAATATAACAATTATAAACTTTTAAATACAAACATAAAAAATTACAAAAATAATTAATCTATAACACAACACACCAAGGGATTGAAGATACAATTACGTAGGGAGTATTAATATGGAATGTCAAATGTTTCCTTAAGTCTAATTATCAATTACTGTATGTATGACACATATAGCCAGTGAGAGTGTTTTCATAAAATAGCTCCCATTAATTATATTTATTTGGCATCTACAGGATGTATATCACAGAAAAGGAGGGCCTAGCAGGAACCACACCACTTTCTTTTAAGTTGAGGACAGATTCTTATCTGTCCAACGTGTCTGACGTTCAAAGTAGAAAAAAAAGAAGATAAAATGCAAAACAGCAATCCCTTATTTATTTCATTAAATGGCAAACATATTAATTAAATTAAGGTCAAGTAAATTAAGTAATCTCAGTTATATGTTCGGTTTTAAATTATTTATGCTAGTGAAAACCAACCAAAATATTTAAAGCTTTAATAGACAAGTGAACATATGAATCATAATTATGAAATAAACAGTATGGGGAATATTTTTATTTTAAACATCAATGATAGCAATCTGAAATGTTAAACTTGAGTATATACATAAAAATATGCATATACATAAAAGGGACTGCTGTAGAGTTAAAGTTTATAACACAATGACGATACTGAGGAATAGGGAAGAAAGTTTCATTCAAATTACTTATATACATACATAAATAAATGTTTATGTATATATAAAGAAGAGAGAGGGAGAAAGAGAAGTTGAAGGTCTTTTAACATAATATATATGTCATCCAAAAAAATCTTAAAAGAGTATCCTTGGTCACTTTATACGTCTTCAGAATATGTAATATCAATTCTAAAAAATAATACAACCTCAGACTAAGTCTATTTTTGTAAAAATAGACTGATTAATTTTATTATTTGTTTTTTGAAAGACGATGGCAAGTCGACAAATGTTCTTTTCTTTAAAAACAATTCCTAAAAATATATGCCTCGAAAAGTAAAAAAATAAAACTAGCTAAACTATTAATTTAAAATATGTATTGCACCAGAAAATATCATAATCGTTTTCATTGAGGTAACACAAATCAGCATACCTAATTATTACATGTATACATGAACTTTTAAGAATAACACATCTAAATATAACTTAAAATAATTATGTTTATAGAAATGAGCTACACTATAAATAAAAATGGGAATAAAATAAAGAACTACACGGAAATGCTTAGTATAACACTGTTTTGTTACGACAATACATGTAAAACATGTGCAATTTTATTTACCAGGCATTACTATTCAAAGCAAATAACTGATAGTTAAATTTTTTCCGAATTGATTTAAAGTCTTTTTTTAAAGATTGTGGTTAATGAAGGGTATCACTTTATATAGTATATATTTCATTTTATAAAGGATCGAAAATAAAATTATGAATATTTAATATTATAAATGTTATTAATTTTTTATTATCTTATAGTAATTAAGAAAAAAGAAATTGTTCATTATTTGAAAACTGCTAAATAAAAGAAGGTATAGAAAGAACACAATTACCCAATAAGTTATAAATATGTTAAATATAATTATATTTATAAGAAAAACAAGACATATTTAGGGTAGGGTTAAGAATTAAAGTCAACTTGTGCGGATTTGTATATACAAGAAAAAAACACTTGGCACAATGCTAAATTTGAAAAAACTTAATAAGGTTCAATTTTTCTTTAAAATTATTATGTGCAGTAAATTCACAATTCGCAGGGTTTAGGAAAGGATTAATCATTTTTTATAATTAAATGGAGTTAAATTGCAAACCTTTCAAACAAAAAATTTGTAAAAAAAAAAATCCAGGAACACTGTTCATATTTTTCAATATTCCGATCTAATAAATATCACAAGTATGTAATTTTTTTTACATATTTACAAAGAAATTATACAATATACTACCCATAATATGGATAATTAAAAGAAATAGTGGGAACAGTAAAAATAGAGAAATATCTGAGATGGACCTAAGCCAAGTTTAGCTTTTTTCTCTGTAAAACACTGGTAAATTAATACAGAAAAATAAGAAAATAATAGAATATTTTGAGAATAGACTAGCCAGTAATAAAAAAAAATATAAATATATATATATATATATATATATGAAACTATTGATGAACTATAGTTATGGATATAAAACATGCTTAATTAATGTTCTATGTGTGAATACTTCTCCTTCTGAGAAAAGGTCGGCTGTTGTTAGGATAAACCCTGGCAAGAAGTATAAGAGAAGAGCCAATGGCTAATTGAACTGGGGCAGCTCGTCCTCCAGGTAGGCGAACCAACACTGTGCCGACAGCTGCGAGGCCATCATCAGTAGGTTCCATGGCAATAGGTCTTGGATGACCACCATCTCCGAGCATCAGAGTCACCTTAGCAAATGGCCGTTTTGCCATGTGAAGCATCTCAACAACATGACGCCTTCTTGCACGTCTCATATCAGCTGCCTGCTTTGCTTTCCAAGCAACGACGCAAACAGCAAGAAATAGGAAAAAACATGAGAAGAAAACAGAAAAGAAAACAAACAGATCAATATGGAGTTGATCTTGTCGGAAAAATATTGTCCCATATGCTGGTCGTGAAGTGGCGATTAAAGCTATGAAGAATCGGGTGGATCCGAGTTCATGCTTGTCTTGTGGTAGAGTAATGACCAATCTATCGGTCAAATTGCGAACAATCAAGACAGAAGATTTACTGGAAAGTGTAATATAAGACGCTAGGCCTTTTGCATATTTTTCAATAACAGAATCAACTCTAACATGGCTTAATGTTGACCATGGGGAACTGATGTTCATACCAGCTTCAAAGTCTATTGGGAATTCTGAACTGTTTCTGTACCTACAACAAATAAATATTAACAAATTATTGAAGCAATAACAGCAATTTATAAAAATATACATCAAACAAACAAATAAATTAATCAGCTTAGCAAGTAACTATGAGAGGCCTGGCACTGACTAGCATTATAAGATAAAACAATATCTTTAATATCTGATACTATTTTTTAATTATTTTTTTATTAAACTAAGAAGACCCAGAAATTTCCTGTCATAACCAAATTAGCAGCTTTTAGAGACCAAGTAATGTTCTGTCAAGAGAAAATTCATTAAGTTGATTTTAATTTCAATTGTACATTGCTAGTTCAATCAATTAGAAAGTTTAATAGAGCCTGTTGACCAATATAGTGTCTATTCTTGTAAACACGGCAGGTAATCTTTCTCAAGGTGATAAGAACAGCCAATCAAAAAAACTTTATGAGCCTAGCTTGAATTTACTACTCCTTTGGAATTCTAGTATATAGATCTACTTGCTCACAGTACTCAATGATTTTTTTTATTTTATAGGATATCTAATTATGTTTTGAAAAAGTAAAATTAAGTAGTATAATCATAAAAGGTTTTACAACAAGCATTAGCAGAAAAAGAATTAATTTACTTGGGGTCGAGTTTTATAAGATGATGTCCATTAGAGCTATTTGTTTCAACAACAAAAGTATCATCCTTTGGGCTGATGTACATATCAAGGGCGCCTTGTGTAATGTCAATTGTAATCCTGATATCAACATTCATAAATCTTGGTTGAACCACAAAGAATACCTGAAGAAAAAAAAATATATATATATATAAAGAAAAAAAATAAAACTAATTGTTAAAACAACTAAGGACATTTGAAGGGAAATAGATAAAGGTTAATAAGTTAAGTCAATATTTTAAATTTAGTCAACACCCATGCTTGAAATATCTGCTTTGATGCTCTGAATAGCCACAAAAGGGCTGATGTATAACGGAGTGTTTTTTAGAAAACAAAAAAGTAAACAATTTACTTAGCTTGAATAGTTAATTGCGAAATTTGGAATTTAAATTATGAAAGAGAAATTGTGTTTATACATATACATATATTTAATACAAAAATAGCTTATAATCTATACAATTATATAAAAAGACAAACCATTTTTCGTTAGTGATCACTAACCGCAAAAACTACCGAACCAATCTCTACCTATGTTTAACTACATCATCTTCAAAGTCCAAGGAAGGTTTAGCAATAATAAAATTTACCTATTTTGAATAAAATTGCTGTCAAAAAAGCAATAAAAATATGGTGAGCAATAATGTTGGAAAATTGACCGATAGGTGGCGAGCTACATTCAAGAGAGGTTACAAAGATAAGGTGTTATATTGAGTTAGAAATTGATGATAAAATTTGCTTAATTCAATTAAATTGTTATAAAAAAGCTATAAATAGGTGGTGTGACATATGGATCCCTGTGAAGTTTAACAATCGAACGATAATAGCACTATTCTACAAAAGAGTTTGCAATGGTAAAACTATTGAATCCATCTCTACTACATTTTTACTACATCATCTTCATAGTCCAAGGAAGGTTTAGCAACTATAAAAATTTAAATGCTCAATAATGAGTGGCAGAAATGAGGTTTGCGACACTCCAGTAATATTTTGGTAAGAAATTAAAATTCAACCAGATGATATAAATAAAATTATTTTTCTCAAATAAAAATATCAATCATAAAAAAAAATATTAAAAAAAAAATAAAAATAAGATAAAAATATTAAATCAAAATATCGATTCTTTGCTTTTTGATATGGTGAGTAAAAATATGAATTATAGGCCTTTAGTTGTTAGCACTGATAATACAATGGATTTAATAATCTGCAAGAGTTTCTTAATATTCTCTCTCCTTCTGGATTACCTAATAATAGATTAAATTATGATGTCCAATTATGATTTTACTTACTATTTAAACATTTAATCAGTACAATTTTAACCAAATAAACAATACTGCTATGCGTGAAAATATCATTGAAAAAAATATTGCTCAATTGCATAATTCAATACAAGTTTTTTATCCATAAACAAATAAAACTTCAAATATTAGTTAAAATAATCCAAGTTCTTTATTAATAACAACAGGTAAAGCCGCGACTGGGGATGCTAGTAGTAAATAAAAATGTAATGAAACTGTTAAAATAGCTTTTTCCTTGTCATGTTCCTAGCATTATAGTGCATTGGAATTAAGAATTATTTTTTTAACTATGAGACAAAACTAAAAGTTATTATAAAAAAAAAAAATAAAAAAAAAATAGATGGTTCTTTATTCAGTATTGTAGAATTTATCAAATTATTTTATTTATTTTTTTAATATCATAATCTTTCATAAAGTTCGATGATTGATTACAGAAAAAGTGTACTTATTCCTGTATTAAATAGCAAACAGTAAAGATGGATGATATTAGATTCAAAATAAAAATTATAATCAATAAAGGCCATATTTTCATTTCAATTAACCTATTTTTAAGCTTAGAAATATAAATGATTAAAAATGGTTGACCAGTCAGCACTTTTTGGCAACTAATCACCAACTTCAGAAGCAACCGATTATTCGGCATTACCAACTAGTCGGCCCATCTCTAGTAAAAATTTAGTCTGGTATCAAGTTATTAAAATTTAAATAAACTTCTCAATAAATAGCAGATTATTACAATGGATTGTTTCACAAGAAACAGCAGTTCTTACTTCATTAGATATTTAAAAGGATTCTGACTTCTACTGCTCTTTACAAATAAAATTTTTGCTATTTATAATCTAGAGGCATTAATGCCCAATTTATAGTCGGTATTTGATTTCTTCGAAATACATTACTCATATTTACATCACTACAAGGAAACACATGAGTTTCAAGCAATATCCTTTATGAATTTGAACTCTTTCTTTGAATTCCTAATCAAAAACATCTGCCTCTCGATTACCTTACATTGCAACATAGCTTGATATCTATTAAAGCCTAAGGTCATAAAGGGTACAATCATATGGTAGAGAAATTTTTTAACCTCATAAGAAGACAAACTTAAATATAACTTTCCTAGATGGCTCCATTAAATGAGATGGAGAGCAGCAGAATGTGTTCTAACTTTACATGCTCATTTCAGTTTCTACAATTATATTACAATAGAACCTTACTAATCCACCTTCTGCTAGTCCGACTCTCGGGATAATCTGGCTTTTCCAGGGAGTCCGCAGAAAGCTTTTTATATTCAAAATACAACTAAACTAAATTTTCTACAATTTTGAACAGAAGATGAGCTTTGTAGCTCTAACGGTACTAAGATACAAGCTTTTAAATTTTCGGAATTCCCTCAAAAAGTGGCAGAAATGTTTTTATGGATTTCCACTTTAATGTCCTTAAAAAGACATTGAGATCATACTATATTAAGAACGATTTTAATGGTGAGTTATTTTGCTACATACTTAACCATAGTGTTACTATAGCCAATGCTTCTATATAAATAGCTAGCTAAATCATGTCTAAGCAAACATATTAGCTGGCTATAGACACACCCTTTTTAGGAAAGGAAAGGTGCCACTAAGGGATAAACGGCAAGAGATCATGTGCATTAGTGGACTGCCCTGTGCCATGATGAGGGATTCAGGAATTCCAACAAGGCATTCCAGATGACGGTTTTCAGCCCTACACACCTGTTCTTTCATCTGGAAATGGAATACCCCATACAAACGCATGATGAATCCCTTCCCGAATCCCTTTGTAAATTTAAGAAACTTTTGGTGACACTATTTCATGCCTTGATCTTTCCCTTCCCTCTCGTTCATCTTTCCCTTGGCGTTTATCCCTCCACGAATCCTTTCCTCTCCTAAAAAGTGTGTGTCTATGACCAGATATTAGAATGCTAGGGTATAAAAAGTAGGTTTCTGTTTCCTTAAATTTTTGTTAAATATGAATATAAAACTTTTAATATAATTATAATACTATTAAAAGCACTTTTAATATAATTATAATACTATTAAAAGCATGTGCTTTAATGTAATCTCATCCAACCACTTGGTCCCTTAGGGGTCGGATTAATGAAGTTCTACTTTATACATTACGTTTAATGGCTGCAGGCTATACAATTCTGCATTCAGTAACAATCTAAATTCTTTGTAGAAACATTTTTTTCTTTTCAAATACTTTATTTTTGGAAACCAAATGGTATAGTCTTTCCCTTGATTTAAGAGGTCACATTTAGCATTTATTAAAGATCACCATTAGGCATAATAACCTTTTAAATTCTTATTCTCAGGTTTCAGAACAAGCTGAGAAATTTTGAAACAAAGAAATCTGTAGGAGGCTATCGAATCAGTAAATCAAAGAGTAAATGAACATATAAGAGCATACACTAATAAGACCCAAAATTCCAATTTCGCTATCCATCTAAATGAAAATAACCAAAATTTAATAAAGACTCGGGAGTAAAAATATTACATCAAGTAGAAAATAGCCTAAAATTAAATACTTTTGAATCACTAGAAATAATAAAATCGTTTAAAACGATCCAGATGACAGAACCTATACATGAATCGAAAATCAGATTCAACTGACATATAAAAAGGAGATTTTATTGAACATACGAGTCATCAAAATTAAAATTCTAAGGAGTTAGAAGAATAAAGCTCAAGGAAAACTAACAGGACCTACATAGAGTGCCTGGTCTAATAGAAAACAAGACCAGCATTGTAACCAATGAATTATATCAAGTAGAGTTCAGAAGGCATAATTTTTATAAATTGTACAACTAAAGATGACAATGAAATAAATACATACTACTATCCATTAAATATAGATATCAAACATTACAAGTAAATCAGGTAATTATAGACAGTTACCGTTTGGCCAGGTGCCAAGGGTTTAGGTTTTAGTTTGCATTCGTCAATCAGCTTGGCGTCCAAGCAGAATTTCAAGTCAACACTCATTCCTTTATAACATTGGTGTCCTCCAGTTGGTGTACCAACAAAGCTCTCTCTACATTTCGAACACTGCAGAGCCCAACATTGAGCTTCTCCTTTGCCAGAGCAAGAGGAATCACTTTCTGTATTATTGCCACAATTGCATCTAAATAAAAACAAATATATTAATTAATCTGAAATTGTTGTTTTACAATAGGTTCTTGAAACACAATACAATAGATTACTTTTCTCCAGTGACTGGATCACAAGTGTCTCCATGTCCATGGCATTGACAAGGCCTGCAGTGCACTCTAAGATCTTCAACACCTCTAAAGTGACCTGAAATACATTCTTCACATTTGTCTCCACTAGTCATGTTGGTACAATGAAAACATCTAAAAAAAAAATATTTATAAACATCATTTCAGGTTTATAAAAATTAGTTAGATATAATATAAAACTTAAGAATTAAAAATATCATATTATTACAAGCAGAGAGATGTAGAAAAAAGCCAATTAATAACATAAATAAGGATTACTTGGCTTTAGTAGTAGGGCCTTCCATTAAAATTTCTTCAAGCTCCACTATGGTTTTATTCCTTAATACATGCTCGGGCACTGTTTCATTGGCACATATATCAGTATGGCCATTGCAATAATCTGAACATGGCACACAATCGCCATCAGTGGGATCTCCAACAAAGAGGGGTTTGCAACGCGAGCACTGAGGACCTTGTGTGTTGTTTTTGCAATCCAAACATTCATCCAGCTTATCAGGACCCAAACAATCTGAATGCCCATTGCACAAGCATTGTATTGAACAGTTGGAGCCAACATATCCAAAATCACATTTACAAGTATCTGGAGCAGTACACCGGCCCCTGACACAGCCTTGGCTACACACAGGAACACAGTCACCTCCCTGGTCACTATAACCTGAAAAATACAAGACAGGTATAGCAAAAGATTTTAGTAGAAAAATTACATGGTTAAATATCTCAATTTCATTTTAAATAAAATAAAAAATAAAATAGTTGTCTAAGAATTACAGACAAAAACAAATATATATATATATATATATATATATATATATATATATATATATATATATATATATATATATATATATATATATATATATATATATTTTATATATTTTTTTTTTTTTTTTTTTTAAATATGATAGCTACAACAAACCTTTAGCACAAATACATTTGTAACCATCTTCTTGATCAATACAAGTTTCAGAAACTGGGTCACACGAATGCCTATTTGCAGCACATTCATCTTCAGGAGGGCAAGAAACATAGTGCCATTTAAACCCACCAGTTGTGTCATTGCTTTTGTTAGGTTTAAGCGAATATAGTCCTTCACATGTATCAGTCTCTGGACCAGATATAGGAGAATCGAGTGATCCTTCAGAACAAACCCCCTGAAAACAATTTTTAGGCTTAAGATAGTGAGGATAAATTAATTTAAAATTTATTTTAAAAAGTGATAAACAACCAATATGGTTTGGTAATTAGTGTTTTTCTATTGAACAAAAAAATTACCTCTCCTTGTTGATTGGACAAAGCACACCAACCACAGTGAGCATGTTTAAGGCAATTGGAGCAACGATCAAAGGCAGCACAAGGCTGTGGGCAAAGCGCACCACGAGAGAGAACTAATCCACAAACACTACCAGCACATACAAGATTCTGGTAACTAGGTGAAATGCATTCTGACAAGCGTGTAGACCAACGGCATTCATGCCAGTCTCCTTCTCCTCCCTAAATTACAAAGCAAAAGTTACAAAAAACAAAAATCACATCACTCATAATATTAACTATTTATATATAGACATTTATAATAACAGCTATATATATTTATAAAAACTATTTCTAAATATTACTTCATGACTATTTCATACTTGAGACTGAAGACATGAATGACAATCTGTCAGTTCTGAACAACGTTTTGGACAACTTCCTTCAGCCCGAAGTTTTAAGCTAGATCTATCTGATATACCCCTAGGTACACAATTCCAATCATAAACAGGGTTCGCTGATATTTTTACTCCTCCTTCGTCTCCAGTCTTCATCACTTGTCTGAAGAAATAGGATAAATTTAAAGTGATGAGGAGTTAACATTTAAACATTGATTAATTAAGGATTGATTTGAAGTTTAATTTGCAATAAGAACAATCCATAATAAATAATACTTCAAAATAAAAAAAATAAAAAATAAGGCTAATAGAACATGCTAAAAATAAATTATTACCTGGTCCAAATACAATTAGTCATAGTTTGACATTTCTCACAGTCTGAAGCAGGGCAAGACTGTTCTGGGCAGTACTGGAAGAAATTCAATTCCCCAGGACCACATTTCGCTTCTTTGGAACATTCACCATTAACAGAGATACATTTACCTCCACCACCACATGAACTACACCATTTACAAACCTGACGGAGAACAGTAACATAACATATAAATTACATAAATATGTTCCGGTCATCTTAATAGGCCAGAACTATAGAATTTCCATCTTAATACAAAAGAAGTGCATATTTATACTTCTGAAAATAAACTATTAAAGCAATACAGTTATGGTAATCTTTACAGATTAAATCTCAAATTTGTGATGAACACAAATAAACAACCACTCACATAATTAACTTTAGCAACAAAGAGCTGATTGATTAATTATTTTTAAAAACATGATAAGGTAATTCAAGCATAATTTTTTTAATCAGGTTAATACAAATAATTTTATATTCAGAGATTTTAACAATAAAATAGGACATAGAATAAATTTGAATAAAATAAAAAAAAATATAAGTAGCTATTTTATTGTAGTTTTCTCCTTTTACTCTAACATCCATTCACTATATGCCTCCAGGTTATTTTCTGTCTATATTTTTCAAGATACTAAGTTCTTGAAAATGTCTTCGGCAGCAAATAGAAAATTTGGATTTCATTGTGTTACAATGAAATCCTCACCTTCAAGTTTGAAAATGTTCCTAGCTTCATCTACCTTAGCTATACAGTCAATAATGAAAATAAGATCAGCAGTGAAATTGATATGAGAATTATGGCAAGAAATCAAGCCTACTATGCAAATTAGAGGTTACTGAAGTCTGTATTGTTGTCTAGAAAAACTAAACAAGTCATTAATAAGACCTGTAGTTACATATGGAGCTAAAACTTGGTGTTTAGCCCAAAATGATGTCCAGAAATTGAAAGTTTTTGAAAGAAAGTTAATAAGACGAATATGCGGCACAACACAAGTAGGCAGAATATGGAAAATAAAAAATAATGAAGAAATAGACAACATGTTAAAAAGGGGAAATAATGTAAATTCATTAAAGTAAAAAGAATAAGGAGGGCTGCCCATGCCAACAGAATGACAACAGATAGAATGCCAAAGAAACTGCTAGATATGAGAATGACTGGAAAGAGAAAAAAAAAGGGGAGAACCACGAAACAGATGGGAGGATGAAGCAGCGAAAAATGCCCCCAAATTAAGAATACGAAATTAGATAATAGAAACGGAGGATAGAGACAGATGGAGAATGGGGTCACCCAGACCTAGAGCGCTGAGGAGTAAGTATTTTTCAGGAATTTTGTCCTGCAAATGTTATAATTTGTTTTCTAAAATGTCCTAGACTTATTTGGGCAACACATCATAATAAAAAAACTGTCACTTGAACCAATGATGTAATTTATTACATGGACAGAAAAAAAATAAGTTAAGAACAATTTATAAAATAAATGATCACACTTGAGAATAATGAATGAATAACAGTAAACATAAAAAAGAGATAGAAAATAACCAGAAGATGAGATCTGTATCCTGAAAATTCAGTGAAGGAATGTTAAAATAAAAGGTGAAAATTAGAAATAAATACATATATATATATATATATATATATATATATATATATATATATATATATATATAGAGAGAGAGAGAGAGAGAGAGAGAGAGAGTTACACAAATTAAAAAAATAATAATAACTCTCTCCTTAACTAATGGCTTAAGCTTAATAAATAATTTAAAAAACAAATTTCAAACGTGAATGAAACAAATAGACAAAGCAGCAATATATTAAGCTCTAGTTAGTTCACAAAAAGCATACCATTATACAATGACTTTTGAATTGAAGGCAATAGATAAAAAGTTACTTCAAAAGAGCAAACCACGGTTGAACACCAAAAAAGAATTTGGTTAGAACAATCATCAAGTAGGCACTGAATTAGTTGGAACATTGAGCAGGCTTTACGATAAGAGGAATCAAAGGACAGTTAATAGAAAATGAAAATATATCATTTATCTTACAAAATAAAAAAGATACTAATTACCAATGATAAAAAAATTTGTTATTTTGTGTAAACTTACAGTATCCATTGCAAGGATGAAAACTGTTTACCTTTTTGTCAAAGCAAAAGTATTAAGTAGAAGATTTAATTTATACAAGAAGAACAGTGATGTACTTAATAAAACAGGAGAAAGATTTAGTGATGATAAACAGGGAGTAAAGAGAAGACCTTTAAACTATAACTGCTTCTCAATAAAATAGCTGTATGTGATGCTAGAAGCAAGCAGACTGTACAAAATAAATAAAGACTTTGCAGAACTTGCAGAGAAGTCACATTAAAAGTAATCCATACAACATCAAAAATACCAGGTGAAATTCGTATTAATATATCCAATCTTTGTTAAAAAAATTAAGGAGATATTTTGGTTTTTAGCGTAACCAAAATCAAAAATTTATTTATTTATTTTAATGACAACTAAATTTCAGTGATTCTTGTGCATTTTTTCTATTACATTATTAATGTGACCAAGGTAAAAGTCAATTTTTATATTTGCTAATCTTAGCATCACTGTACTAAACCTAATAAAAGTAACCAAAAAAGTTTTCAATTTTAATATACCCAAAAATTAGAAAGGAATATAATCATTACAATAAACTAAATCAAAATATGAATACTACTGCAATTTCGAAAATAAAAAATTGCTAACGCAAAAAATATCATTTCCTAAAATTATCATATATAAAATATCCTAACCTTATTTTGTTGATATATATAAGAATTTAGTTTAAACTAAATGTATACTTAGAAGGAAGATATTGTAAATCCTGGCATTAAACATGAATATATTAGTATAGCAGCGTAGGCATACTTAAGTAGTAATTTTTTTTTTAAAAGCAGCTATAAGTAATATATTTTCTGGCCAGTCTATTACACAAAAAATAGTGTTAACATAGAAGAAATTTAATGAAAAAAGTATAAAAAATTGAAAAAGTTAGAAATTTACTAAAATAATAAAAAATTAATGAATCTTACAATTAACTTAAGCCTATAAGAAATTATTGATGAGCATTATATAAATTACATACAATATTAAAACTTTTACATAACTTTTATGTTGAAAGAGATGTAAATATAATATCAATTCTTAGGCATAACTCTTATTTATTTACTAAGGAGATGAATTTGTCAGGGGTGCAGTCAAGGTTGAATAAACACAGCCAGTTTTTAAATGAAAAACTTATATTTTGGCGTGCCAACGTTTCGACCTGCCTTGCAGGTCTTCATCAGGGTGAAGTAGTCTAGATGAAGGCTTGACTAACAATAGCAATAAACAACTAGCATTGTTAGTCAAGCCTTCATCTAGACTACTTCACCCTGATGAAGACCTGCAAGGCAGGTCGAAACGTTGGCACGCCAAAATATAAGTTTTTCATTTAAAAACTGGCTGTGTTTATTCAACATTGACTGCACCCCTGACAAATTCATCTCCTTAGTAAAAACTCACAGTCAACAATACAACCATCATCTTATTTATTTATATATGCAACTGCAAGTTTTGGAGTCTTGGTTCCATCTTCAGGTTGTCTTACAATCTGTGTTACTATAACATTGTCTATTCTACTATCTCACAACCATACTACAGGGCAATGTTAGTATGGCTGTGAGGTAGTAGAATAGACAATGTGATAGTATCACGGATTGTAAGACAACCTGAAGATGGAGCCAAGACTCCGAAACATATAGTTTCACATATAAATAAATAGGTGTTATGCCTAAGAATTGATATTAAAAATTTTATTTTAATTTTAATTGTAACATCAGTTATTAGGACAAAGAACTGATAACGAAATATTTTTGAGTGAAGCCATCCCATACCTAACAGCTGGTATATTAAAAAATTAAGAATTATTAATTTTTTTTTTTTATTGGGGCTTAGCAACCTTATGAAGGACGGGTTATTTTCCATGTTACCAACCCATTCTAGCCAGGGTGGGAAAGCCAAGATTTATTTCATGCGTTCACCACAAAATAAAATTTAACAGAACCACAATTGGGATTCGAACCCATGAAATTATGTACCAAGCAAGCTGAGACCCTCGCCCCAACTCGCTCAGTCATCGAGTTCTCACATTCTTATTTCAAAGTAATATATTTAATATCAAGTTAGAAAGAAATATCAATGATGTTTACAAATTTATAAATTTGAAATATTTTTCATAGAAATATATTACTTCCTCAACTTAGCACTTCATTTAGATTAATAAAAATGAGTTATTCTTTAATCTATAATATCAGAAATATCAATAAACATTGAATATTAGTGATATACATGCATCAAGTTTTGTTAAGATAATGACAATAGTGGTGCCGAATAATTCAGAATTTGAATAGTTAAGTAAGAATTGTTAATTCAAAGTATACTTATTCTACAGTGAATAATGATCAACATAATGGGGAAAAAGATAAGGACAAGCAGATTTCTATCTTAGAAAATGGGTAGCAAATCTAACCTGTTCTTCTTCATTGGGCCATTTTGCAAGGCAATCTGAACAAGATGTGAACTGCTGACAAGATCGAGCTAGAATCCAAGTGGCATTACAAAAAATGCCATTAGAAGTTTTAGAAGTGCCATTTAAATTTTGACAGGGATCATTTTGCCTACCACGATGGGTTGAATAACAATAACTGGAATTTGATCCGCCAGATATAACATCACAATGGGAGCATCCCACAAACGATCTGAAATAAAGCAAACAACATTAGATCAAATATAATCTAATAAGGAAGCTAACAGTGGTAATAATTTGATATTTTATACTTTGGTTAAAATCTGCGCAGTAAATCAACAAAAAATTGAATGAAAATGAGTACATTAAAATATGAATAAAATCTTAATCAACTGATGTTGTTGATAAACCAATCCAAAAATAGCATAAAACATTTGTCACTTCTGGGCATCTGTCAACACTGACGGTAATAATTAAGGAATAACTACCAACAAAGGTAACAAAAAAAAAAATAAATAAATAAAAAAAAAAGATGCGGTCTCACCTGCATTTTTCTTTACCACTCCAAAGAGTACATAGGTCAGCTGGCAACATGATCCTAGTTACATGTGACTCAGGCCTGCCAGTAAATCCTCCCATAACATAGGCTACAATTTGCTTTTCTGTAGATGCTTCCAAATCTAATGTCATGGCATGTGAATAAGTTTCGGGAGGTATTTCTCCAACCATTTCAACATCTGAAACAATTAGAAATTAAGATCACAAGCAAAGAAACATGAATCAATAGATACAATCACATATTATATGACTGTATCTATAATGTTACTCCCTAAAACCCATTGAAATGTATATTTAATTGAAGGAACCTTCAAGTAATTTTCCAAAGCTGATTGACCTGAAACTGACTTCCCCAGTCAACCATGGGTAATTTAGTGGATAATGAAATAAAAATAAACCTGCAATTATCCTGTAGCATGCCACCACAACTACAGCCATTACAGCAACTGAGTCTGTAAGGAAGTTTTTTTAAAAAGTTATTTGTTAATATACTGGGAGAAAACGATATTATTTCAGCTGGAGATAAAAAAATAATGCAAGAAAGAGAAAAGCTCTATGATAAAACAAGAAAGAAATAATATTTTGGTGTAATATAATTAATACAAAAGTACAAAAAACTAATAGTAAATCCACATATTGAATTCCCAACAATTTTAATAAAGCACACAAATCAAATGCTACTTCACTTTTTTTCTTTTTGCAAAACTTTTGGCTCACAATGTAGTAGTCGGGGTTTGCTAAAAACATGATGGCTTACCTTGTAGGTCTAAACATTAGAAAAAGAAAAAAAAAGAAAACTAATTTGTGTTTTATCAAAACCTTGGGGAGGTGAGGTAGTTCCCAGAAGGTAAGTCACATGACTCAACATTTGGGTCCAAGTTTGGATCCAGCACCCAACCTCCAAAAAGGTGGGGATTCAATTGGAGGAAAACCCTGGCGTTTGGGCTCACATTCATTAAATTCTAGGCAAATTACCTCCTAAACAACCATTGGTCTAGAAACAATACATTGGTACCAAAGTACTGAACACATGGCTCTTTATGTCATATCACTATTTTTTTTTTTAATTTAATTTTTTTTTTTTAAACTCAAACATTCCTTCAATAACATTGGTTATTTGATAACCATCATCAACATTTTACAAAATGTATACCTTTTGCAGATAATTTAATCCAGTGATTACAAGCATAGGAATATGCGACAAGAGGCTCTGGAATAGATGGAATTTCAGTTCTTCCACCAAATATCAACATGTAGTCATCAGTAGTAATCGCAGAATGCAAAAATCTTCCTCTAGGCTACAAAAATGTATCGATTAGTTGTTGAAATATTTGTTTCAGGTAGTATAGTAATACATATATTATAATAAACTTACTGTATTAAGCCTAGATGGATTGTACTGGGAGAATGTTGGCAATGGAGACCACGTTTTGGTTGGATAATGAAATATGTAAAGTTTATCAGATATATGTGTTCTGTTTACTCCGTAAACATATCCGCCAAAGAGATAAAAGCTATCAGTAGGCTCATGGTAAACTGTACTATGACCATATACTCCTAAAATTAGAAATATAAAAAATTACTAGTGAACGAATTTATTTATGTAGAAGAACATTTATCAATAATTTGATTCATACCTATTGGACCACTTCCCGAGGTATCTAATTTAGACCATTTATCAGTTTCAAGATTAAATTCCCACACTACGTCAAGAAAACCATATTCTGGGGAAAATCCACCGATCAACAAGAGTATTTCCGTTTCTCCAAATCTTCTCAGAGTTAGTGTATGCCCAGCAAGACCAGGCGGTGCTATATCATTCTAAAACAATAGAAAATTAATCACTGTACCGGAAAATTTGACAAGGCATTTACCTTTTAACTACATAATAACTGTTATAACAGAAGTTCGTTGAGAGATTTAAGTGAGTCATCAGATAGCCTTAAGTGCATTACTGATATTTCATTATTTAGGACTATATTTGTCCAAATATAGTTTGATCTCATAAAATATGGGGTCAACATAATCAGGATTGATTTATATTCAAAGTTAATCTAGAAAAATTTTAGATCACACAGATTTTCAACTTTTAAGTAACTTCAAAAATATATATTAATTTATGCAAGTTTAGATATTTAGTATTTTCATCATTTTTTTTTTTTTTTTTTTCCATAATGGTTTTTGTTTTAATAATTTTTATTTTGATAATTAAATGTGTTAAATAAAAAGTGATTAATTTGTTTTGGTTAGTTTCCAAGTACTGATTAAAGCTGGTTAAGGATTTTTCATGTAATTCCACATATCTATTTGTAACAAGACTTTCTTCCTAGTGTTGCTTCTTTGTTTATGCTTATCTTCATATGGTCTTCACCATCAAATCTTGATTTTAAGTACTATATATGCCAGTTATTCTTCTGTTTAGATTTTACTCTCAGTTTAAACATATCTTTTGCTTTGAAAGTATCATCCTTGTTTCTGATTAGAAATATTTTTTAAAATCATTTTCTCCCCACCCCCCTCAAATACGCAAAAGTATTGAAGGTTATTGCTAGAATTTTTATATGAAATTTAAATTAAAAGTAATATAAGAAGCCAAAACCACCAATAATCAGGGTAGCGTCAGTCAAAACTTTATTTTTTAAGAGGAAACAGAAAGACCCTTAACTTATAATGTTACTTCACATTTTTTCTACTTTTTTTTTTTTTCTGAAGATAATTTTTAAAAATGGGAGAGTAAATTTCACACGAATTTCAGGTTAGTAAATTTAGAAAATCATGAACAAAAATATAAAAATAAAAAGGCATTTATAAAAAAAACAAAAAAAAAACAGGAGATCATAAGTGAATCATCAGGCAAGAGTTTTATAATAGATTTCCTACTGTAAATCTAATTGGCCAACTGTAAATTAATAATAAACAAGACAATTAATTGTGACAGAAAACATTTTTTTTTTTAATTTATGAATTGTCATAATTTTAGTTAAGCTATTTCCAATGGCCATTCTACTGCTCACATCAGCTGATAGTTCGATTTTAACTTGGCATAAGTGATGTATTTCAAGTACATTTGAATTAATTTTGTGATGAATATATTGTACAAATTTTGGCATTCGTAATAGTGAACCTTTCATAAAATTTGTTAGAAAATGCCAATAGGTTCAAAAGAGTCATACCTTTTTCGTTAAAATACAATTATAAAATACTTTCATTTAAAATCTAAAGAAAGAATAAAAAAGTATGACAAATATCTAAATAAATACAAAGTAAATTCATTACCTCAATTTCAATCCAATGCCGGGGCTTTAACCTGAATTTCCAAAAATCAGTCAATGTAGTATTCTGCAATGTGCCTTCTTCAGCTTCAGCTGAGGTTAAACCACCATGAATAAAAATCTCTTTCCTTGAAAGTGAAATTTCAGCTGCATGAAAGTACCTTCCTTGGGGCATATGGGCATCATTTGTTGAGTCGATTGTCACCTAAATAAAATTAAAAAACAAAACAAATTATCACTGGTAAATCTCTCATGTGGGGGGGGGGGACAAGTATTAGCAAAAAAAAAATTGTGGACAGCAGATTATAGTTCATCTTACCTGATCTTAAGTCAATAATAACCTCCACAACAAGGATGATTTAAGGCCAATCTCTGACATCTAATAGAGCTTTAATTTTAATTGCTTAATTTTTTATTTTCCGCATAAAACTAATGAGAAGTCTTGGGCTCAATACATGAGAAGAATTGTTTTATGAACAGCTATAAAAAACAATAGATTAGGTCAGCACTCACTTTCAAGTGCGAGGTTTCTTCCTCTCCCTCCCCCAACCCAATCAAGGTCCACTTTATAGAGGCTGGGAATAGCCCAAGAGGGCTTACTGACGATTGGGGTCAATCCATGACTGATATAACAGAAATTATAGTATCTAAACACAGCTGAACTGAAGAAGCAAGCCTGGGAAATTTGAGTCCAGCACCGTATCCACTGACAAGGGGATGCTACTGGCGATGTGTATTGTATTGTGACTTTTATTAGTTAAAACTATATAAAAAAATATTTGAAACCAGAATACACAATAATGTACTTCAAAAAAGCGAGATATTTTCTCCATATTCCACATCTTTATTATTGGTTGTAATATGAGGCCCATTCAGGAACACACGCCTAATATTTTTTATTTAGTTTCATCTTCTTCTTTGAAAAGATTTTTCTTTGCTATTCGAAGTTTTCTTCAACCAAACTCCTCCCTCAGCTGGTATTTAGTTTCATAATAAAAAAAAAATAAATAAAAAAAATAATCAAAATCTGTGACCCATGAGCTGTTTTGGCTATCCAAGTAAATAATCTAACTCCAATAATATGTTTCAAACAACTCATCTGAATTCATTAATTGGAAAGGGATTCCAGTGACAATGCCATCAAGAATCTTTTTGATGGATAACACACTTCATATCTTGGGGAAAAAAGTTAAAAAATTAAATCAATTGAAAAAAAAAAGAAAATTAAATCATGAAAAATAGCATTCAGAACTCTATTTTCCTTGAGAGAGCACATATAGGTGGCTTCTGAACTTCATCAATTAAAAAAATAAATAAATAAAAAATAAAATAAAATTTAAAGAAGAGAATTTATAAAATGCAATATTCTCAAATTAGAGTGATTTAAAGTAAAATAATATATGTTTTTACTATAAATAAAACAATTAAAAAACAAAAAAATACTTAAGGTACGTTAAAAAAAAAAAAATTTACAGATGTACAAGAAGAATTGTTTATACCTGCATCCATGTGTTGTTTTTTGTATCAAACAGTCGGATATCATTCAGAGGTCCATGGGAAAGAGAATAACCGCCAAACATCCACAGTGAAGACCTCCTGTCAGCCAAAAGTGAATGCCCAAAACGAGGAAGCATTTTTCTTAAGTGATCCAAAGAGTCAGACAAAAGCACTGAATTAAAAAGCTCAGTGAAAATTAACTGATTAGGTGCTAAAGCAACAGAACAATCACGGCCTCCCCAACCATCAACACATAAGCATCTGCCATACTCCTAAAAGTAGAAATCAGAAATTATACGATTAGACTTATAATAAATAAAATTTTTTAATATGTATGTCATAGCTAATATTAAGTAATACAAAATAAAAAATATCACTAAAATTATAAAATCTAACAATTAATCAACACAAATGTTTAATACAGGAATTATGATGCTCACATCATGCTTACCATGTAGGGATATCCAATAGTTTTAGAACTGCATTAACAAATAAGTTCCTGAGTTTGCTCAATTCATTTTCCATAATACAAAATCGATTACTGAACATTAATATTGCAAAGTGGTTGGGACAGTTTAATGTATGTATGTATGTATTAATGGGATAGTTTTTTTATTTTCTTTAATAGGGACTAAATCAGGTTAGTTTCATTTTTACTATTGAATTCTGAATGTACATGTTCTAATATTAAACTATAAAACTGAAATTTTGAAACCAACAATATTCAAGCATATTCCAGTTTTCCACAGTAACCCTACCCTCCAATGGGTGCATTTATTTCTACAGATTCCATCTCTCAACATAACGCGTATTTAAATTTGAATTTTGATTTAAAAGTAATATCCATACAAACTCTTTTTATAATAATACATGAAATATTTTTAGAATAATAAAATTTAAAATCATTAAGTTAAGATAAAATTTAAACAATAATTAATTAATGAATTTATGAGTTAATTGATAAATATAACAAAGAGTGGAAAGAAAGAAATAAATAAAAAAAACAAAACATGTATACAACTAGGAGGTAGAATTGTATAGAATGTTTGATCATTGTACTTTAGGTTATCCATGTGGTCCACAATAGCATCAAACTCCTTGAAATATTTGTCTATGAGATCCTTCTTTAAAGGCAGCCATTGGTCTCCATCCAGCAGGACTTTGCGTATCAGTTTTAAATAAACAGTATTTTATACAGTTATAAATAAGATGGTTGTAAGTTTGTTCACTCTTGCTCCTGTCACAGTTACAAATATTCAAGCATATTGTTGTACATATAATTCTTGTTTTCCATGTAGTTAGTTCTTAATGTTGTTTAAGGCTCTTATCGTGAGGATTAATTATAAATAATGATGAAATGGAATAGTATGTGTCATGCATTAAGATAGATTTTCTTCTAACTAGAGTTTATTGAACTGTAGTTTAAAATAAATTTTACTAACATAAAAATAAATTAAACTTTCTCTTTAAAAAACAAAGCATGTTTTTTGGCAACCAAACATAAAGTCAAAGGTTATCATAAATTTTCCATACAGAGCATGGGGTGGTTAGAGGTATTAAATAAGACAATAAAAAAATTACTTCAAATTAATCTATATAAGTTCTAAAAATTATATAACTCAAAAAAAGTATTTAGATGAGATTTAAATACTTAATTTTAAGATTCAAGTTTTGATAAACGTTTTTTTATTTCTTTATTCTATAATACACCAGTAGTAGGCTAGCATTACTTCAGAATAGAAGATTATGCTGATTCTGGGAGGCTTTGAAGCTCATTTTTAGAAATAAAAGTGTGTGAAGTTAATTATGGAAATTTACAATGATAATTATAGTTCCATTTACAATGAAAACCAGGTTAAAGGAAAAGCTTGACTGTTAACCACATCCTTCAGTTGTTATTTAGTGTTTGAAGAAGAGGCCCTGGACCCCCCATCTCTGTTTGTAATGCTAATGAAAAACCAACGAGGCAAATATAAAGTTGGATCCTTTAAAAATAGACAGCTTTGACAAGATAATGAGGGAAACAACTTATATTAAATCTAATAATATTAACAAAAGATCAATAATTAGTAATTCAGCTCAAGCTCACACAAAAGTAATTATTAAAGGAAAAAACAAATTATTATTGAAAGAGAAAAAAGACGAACTGACTTAAGACAAAATCTCATTAATAATCGATACGACTCTGAAGACTGTGGTCCTTTTATAGTATTTATTGAAAGCAGTGAGAAAAATCTAGGAAATGCTCACACTATGCTATTTGGAAAATGGCTTTTCCAAGATAAAAAATTCCATAACAACACTATATAAAAATCACATGTTCTACTAAAGAAATAGCTAACTACCTAGTCAAATGCGAAATATTAAAAAAGGAAAATTTATTTGTATATATCCCAGACGTTTTTTGTTAAAAAAACAGGTGTCATCCATGATGAAAATTTAAATTTAACTGACGAAGAAATATTATAAAACATGCAATCAATAATAGTTCCAATAAAAGTAGAAAGAATGAAAAAATATGAAACTTCAAATGAAACAATAAAAATCACACCACTCTCAACTTGCGTGGTAACTTTCAGAAGATAAAAAATTCCAGATTCTATTACAATTTACGGAAGCTTTAGTTGGGTTAAACCGTATATTCCACAAATCAGGCAATGTACTAATTGTCTTCACTTTAATCACTCGGCAGCTCAATGTAGAGGGAAACAAAAATGCCTCAAATGCGGAAATGAACATTTAGCCAAAGACTGTCCAAATTCCAACCAATACCCAGTATGTGTTCATTGTAAAAAAAAACTGCCTCACAAATAGTAAAGAATGTGAAATATTAAAAAAACTAAAAGAAGAAAATATTAAAAAATTTACTGAACAATCTTACGCATCTCTTGTAAGTACTAATCGGTTTGAAATACTGCACGTACTGAAGGAAGATCAAGATAATGAAGCTTTCACACCTTTAGCACCAAACCCTAACCGTCGAAAAATATACAGAAAAACACTAGTTAGGAATCCATATATTAACCCTCCCTCGTGGAATCAGATCTCTCGGGAGATTATACCAAAGAAGTCAGAATCAGTCAATGGAAAATGTCAGAAGCCAAAAAATATATCACAATACTAAGTAAAATTTCACAAGAAATAAAACAAAAACAAATGACGAAAAAAGAAATTATAGAAAAAATCGGAAATGCTTTGTTCAATATAGTTCAAGAAAACCTCGATATTGTAGAAAACTTAAGCATGGATTATGAAAACAACCCTGAGATGGAATGACAGACAATGATAACAAAAATATAATTGAATTAGGATAAAATAAGAAATATAAAAATGATAGAAGACTCAGTACGAATTATGCAATGGAATATTCCATCGATAACAGCAAATAGAAATTGTTTAGAATTTATCTTAAGACGTGAAGAAATAGATATTGCCCTATTATCAGAAACGTGGCTAAGGAAAAATCATAAATTTAAAATCCCTGAAAACGATATGGTCCAACAAAACCGAGCAGACGGACATGGTAGAACTGCAATTTTGATACATCGAACTATGAAATTTACACCGATTCTGATCACAAACCACTGGGAGGATCGTACACAGGTTTGTGCGATAAGGGCCTATTTAACTTCCGGTGTGATATCTATCGCCGCATCCATATACATAAAACCAGATCAAAATCTTATTACCTCTAGAGAATGGAGTAATATTTTCAACCAATTACCGCAGCCTTTAATAGTTGGAGGGGACCTAAATGCCCACCATCAGGCCTGGGGTTGCAGTTACCGCGACAGGGCCAGTACCGAACTCATAGAAGTTATTGATCAAGAAAGACTTTTCTTCTAGAACAATGGAAAACCGACCCTTATAACAAGACCGGGTAGAAAGTCATCGGCTCCAGGTATTACCCTAGCTTCAGCGAGTATAACACCTTTGATATATTGGTCGGTCTTATCTGAAATCTTAGGATCAGATCATCATGCGATTTTGATAAAAATAGATTTGGTGAATGAAGACAAAATTCAGAACACAATGGAAAAATGGTTGATTAACAAAGCAAACTGGAGCTTATATACACAAATAGTTGAAGAGCAAGTGAATATCAGATCTCCGAACAATTATAAAGACTTATTAAATATTATCAACGAAGCGGCAACACTTAGTATTTCGAGGAAAATCAGTGGCAAAAAGAATCGAAACAAACCAGGTCGCACACCCAAATACTGGTGGGATGACAGCTGTTTGATAAAATGGAAACAAAAACAAATAATATTCCAAAGATACAAAAAGGACATGAACGCTACAAATTATATCGCCTGCAAAAAAGCCATCGCAGAATGCAGAAGACAGTTCCACGATAAAAAGCAAGAGAGTTGGTATGCATTTTACAACTCTTTAAACCATGAAACTCCGATAGGACAGGTATGGAACGATATCAGAAGGCTTAAAGGATTGGCCGTTAAACATTGCACAATATATAAGGCTGTTATGGAGGATTTCATGAGCACCATTGCCCCAACTTCGGTACCAGAAAACATAAGAATTGAAGATATTCCAATTGAAGAAAACCCTGAAATAGATGAACACTTCACAATCAAGGAATTAGAAGTGGCTATATCTTCTAATACAAATACAGCTCCAGGATACGATGGGATTCACTACCCCATGATAAGACAACTCCTAGCCAATGCTAAGGGACAACTCTAGGAAATTTACAACGACATATGGATAAATGGAACCGAAATACCCCAATGGAATATTCAAACTCTCATACCAATCCGAAAACCTGGGAAACCACCAGATAAATCTACGTCTTACCGACCTATTGCATTATCTTCCTGTCTTCTCAAAATATTCGAACGGATGATTAAAAAGAGGCTGGAATGGTTTTTAGAAGAACATAAAATAATTCCGGACTTTCAACACGGGTTAAGAAGAGGCCATAGCACGTTCGATAATATCGCCACAGTTCTTAGCGATTTTCAACAAAACTTGGCCAAAAATAAAACTACAATAGCAGTATTCGTTAACCAAGCTAACGCATATACTTATGTAAATATTAAAATTTTAAAAGAACTTATGGTGAGAGAAACAATTCCGAGCAAAATAACATGTACAGTGTTAGGCCTCATAGAAAACAGAATAATTTATTTTCTAGTAGGAGGGTAAATACAGGGGGGAACGAGAGAAATCATTGCAGGTTTGCCACGTTTTGAGCCCATTATTATTCTCAATATATACAGCATCACTGAAAAGATTAGAAACTAAAAATATAAAGATTTCACAATTCACGGATGACATCATGGTATAAGGAGTAAATAACGACTTTAAGGAAGCTAAGGAAATAATGACAGTGTTTCTGGATAAATTCGCCAAATGGAATGATGAATTGGGACTACCTGTGGCTGAAGACAAATGTGCTGCCATGATACTGAGCAGAAAAAGAAACACACCCCAACCAGAACAGCTAAACATGGGAACTTTCCAGATTAAAACATGTACTACATTTAAATTCTTAGGAGTAGTAATAGACCGCAAATTATTGTGGAAACCTTACATGAAATATATTGAGGAAAAAACAGAACAAGCTATGAATGTCCTTCGGTGTGTGTCAAGAATAAAATATGGCTTACCCCGGTATTTGTATATTAATATTTAGGGCCCTGATCCCTATAGATAGATAGATAGATTATTGGAGTATTTTTCATGACAATGCTGCAAACTCTCACCTAAAAAAACGACAAGATTCAATTCAGAGCTTTAAGATGTTGCTTAGGTGCCATGAACTCCAACCCGACCAACGCTCTTTTAATTGAAGCGGATGTAATGCCATTGAAAATAAGAAGAGAAAGGCTAGCAGCCAAATTTTTAGCTCTCAGGTACAGCAACACAGATGACCCAGGTACTAAATCCCTCCACGAGCTGGCTCCGTACATTTATAATAACAACACCTATACTCGAAAGAAAACACCCCTACTAATTCGAATGTTAGTTAGACTAAGAGAATTGTCATTAGAAAATGTTATTATACAAGATAAAAAAAACATTTATTGGAATGCAGATATTCAAAAACTGAATATAGTAACTACATGCGACAAATTAGATGAACATCCTGAATATGTTAGAGAGTGTTATGAAACAGGGCGATCCCGTTGCTTGCACAATATATATACAGATGGCTCAAAATCTGAAAACAATGTTGGGGCAGCAATAATAGAAGTAAACTCCAATTATCAATTGAAAATAAAATTGACACCCATAGCCTCAATCTTTACAGCCAAAGCTTTAGCCATTTTTGAAGCCTTAAAATATATAGAAAGCATCAATCATCAAAAGGCGATAATATTATCAGATTCGTTAAGCGTTTTAGCAGCACTAAATAGCTCTGAAATGACCGGCGGACCTATTATAACAGACATTAAATTACTCCTGTTTAAATTAAAAAGAGGTAACGAACTATTCATTTTATATTGGTCAAAGGCCATAGCAAAAACCGCTTCAATAACAAAGTGGACCGCCTAGCCAAAGAAGCATCACTCACCGGAGACCCAAACTATGCTATCACAAGTACAAACATAATCGCCGATTGCAGGAAGATCCAAGATAAAAAATTGCAAAGACAATATGATGACTCAAAACATATTTAGAGGCGTTTCTATTCTAGCGTTCAACCAAAAATTCAAACCAAAGCATGGTTTCAGAAAATAAACAGACCTAGAAGATTTTTCACAATCCTGTGTAGACTTAGATTCAACCACAACCGCCTTCCCTACCATCGACATAAAATTGGTATTATAAACATCAATAGTTGCAGCTGTGATTATACTACAGTAGCTGACCCAGATCATGTAATATTTGCATGTAAACTTTACGAAGAAGGAAGAGAAATGCTAATGGAAACACTGGTGTACAAAAAGGTACAGCTCCCCGCAAAGGTAAGCCAACTGGTTTCAAATACTAAAAAAAAAAAAAAAAAAAAAAAAAAAAAAAAAAAAAAAAGTGAGATGAAGGATATTCAACAACTGTTTTATCCTGGCACTCGCTGATCAACATTTAAGTAAACTTTCTTTTCATTTTTCTAAATGTACAAATGGTTGAGCAAGACACTTGTAATTTTAATTATATACATTAACATTTCTTTATCACATGTTTTCATGTTTTAAACAAGAGGAAACCATTTGCATTGTTGTGTGTATTTAAGTAGGGGAAGGTGCTGTACCTAAAGCACAGTTGTACCAGTAGACATTTTTAATTAAGAGAGAGTGGGAGGAGGGAAATTGAAATTGTTAGATTGGTAGTGCTGGAAGCATCTCTCTGCAGTTGCACCTGTGTTTTAAAGATTGTCAGATCAACAGTTTTGTTTTATTATTCAGTTTTGAAATTATTATTTTTAAGTTTTTTCTTCCAAATCCTGACTAATCCAACCAGTTATTTTAAATTTTTTAAGACCTACAATTAGAAATTTTCTAGGCAGTAATATTTCAATGGGTTGTCCGATAAATATATCATAACTTCATATGTTTTCATATCAGTTATCACTTACGGGTTTTGTGAAACAGAGCTTTCCGCACAACATGGCGTTCAGTTGTACCAGTGGACACCATTGCCAGCTGAACCTGTGGACAGATAGTTAAAGTTTCCACAGGTACAACAGATTTTTCTTTTCTTTATTAATTCATTATTTCAATTATAAATATTGCGGAAAAGTTTGTAGGCATTCCACGTGATATAACTTGCCTAAATTTCGATACCTACTATTAGCATAACCTTTTTTTTTAAGAGGAGAAAACTCGCCACTCACTATTTATAACAAACTATTCAACTAGTAAAGATGGTGATTTCACAAATGTGATCTTGGCTGATCCATCAAGCGAAGATTATAATTTTTTAGATGAATTGATGAATGATTATGAAAAAGGTAAACAAATTGAAGATGAAGAAATATATGTTGGTAGCTAGGTTTTGTGTTGTAAAGCATTTTATAGCTTTGATCAAAGAAAAAGTAGACTCGTTCACGTTCAACATTTGCTACTTGAAGAAAATTTCATCAAATGACAGAACCCCAAAATTTATTCTTCACTACTGATTACGAAATTAAAATAAGAGATATCAAAAGAAAATTACCACCGCCATCTTTTATAACTGGTACTAGGAGATTATGTAAACAATTACATTTTCCTACATCTTTTCATGAATACGATCACTTATGTTTAGATTTTTTCATAAAAAAAAAGTCTATGACAATCGTTAATAATAATTATAGGCACATAAAAGATTTATTTTTGTTAAAAGGTTTAAAAATAAGTTAAGTTTCTATTTACTTTCTTGTTAAGTTAAGTTATAGTTTCAAATAAGTTAAGTTTCTAATGTTGTCACCTTTCTTGTCGGCCTTTTAGTTCAATAACCAAGTCGACTTTTCTTGTTTAAATATTCTATTTTGTATAGTACATTTTATAGAAAATTATTGCTGATGTGTTTCTCTAAATATCATTTCAAATAACCCTATAAACCAATGAAGAAATGAATGTCCATTGGTACAACCACTAATGTCCACAGGTACAAAGGGGGAAGGTACCTATAGACACTAATCAGTAAGTTACAAAACATTATTTTCTGTGAAAATAAAATTACTTTTCAAAATAAAGACACCAGGGTTCGATAGCCCCTTAAATTTCTTTTCTAATGGTTCAATAACCACTCAGATAAATAAAGCACCGAAAATTAGAAAAATTTATAAGTGAAAATTGTCCACAGGTACAGCACCTTCCCCTACTATGCATTACAAATATTTCAAAAACAGAAAACTTCTACAATCTTTCATGGCGTTCAGATAATTTACTAATTATTAAGATGCACCATCTTGTTTTCAAAAGATAATAATTTACTAATCATTGAGATGCACCATCTTGCTTTCAAAAGATATAGTATAGAATATGAGTCTGGCAATCTTATCATAATTACCAGTACAACCATTTACATAAACTAACCTTATCACATTGTCCACGTTTTAGATGAGAACTGCAGTTACTTGGACAAGCCACAAGCTTGCAAAATGGACCAGCTGCACCTTCGGGGCACATACACTGTCCTTTTATACATACATGCTCTGAAGGACACTTGTCTGGACAAGATAGAACAGCTATAGAAGCATTAAAGCCTCCTTTCGATTCTCCTTCCATTTTATAATGAACGGTCATAACTCCTAAAACAAAAAAGGTTATTTTAGTACATAAGTATAAAATGAAAAGAGACTGATGGTAAAACCAAAAAGAACAATAACAAAGAAAGGGATAATACCTGATTTTGCTTGAACTGTTATAGGATTCTGATTATCCTGACTGCAAAAAACGCCTAATACTTGGCTTTGGTGATTCCCAGAGGAAGAAACAAATTTTGGTAATCCGTCATAAACATATACTGAATTCTCAGTACATGGAACCTGTATATCACCATCTATTGTAAGTTCTATGATGTTATTTCTATAAAAAAAAAATAAATAAAAAAAAAAAAAAAAAAAAAAAAAAAAAATAGTACATATCTTCTTTAAAATAAAAATTATTAAGTAAAAATAAATGAAGATAATACTTACTCTAAGGATTGTTTTTCTTCCTTAAGAATCCACAAACATTCTCTGGTAGGGGGATGACCTTGCCTTGATTCCCAAATACTCATTTCTGCCAACTTACTTCCAAGTCCATGGGCTTCAGATGGTGAAACCATTCCTCGTGACATGCACTGGTAATAACAAGTTCCGCCTCGTCTGACAATCAAATAAAACTATGATTGACTCCGATGCAGGTATAATAAGACAGAGATTATAATAAAAATCATAATATATTTATAACTCTTATTATTATAATTATATTCGGCAGAAGAAGTAAAATAAAATAAAATTCCTGATACCATATTAAAAAATTTATATAATAATGAAAACATGAGGAATCTAGATCTCATATTATGATTCTCATATTATGGAAGCATATACATAAATTCATTTTTAACAGCCTCTCTGCCAGTTATGATCTTACTTTGTATTATTTAATGTTATTCTTAAGGGACTTTGTCCCAGAATAAAGTTTTCTTTCTATTCTATTCTAAATTGTACTTTAACAAGTGATCCAATTTATTACAATACTTAATCAGCATAATGGACGCAACAACTTCATAATTTTTTATTACTTTGAAACAAAAAAAAAAAAAACATTATAAAGCCAGATACTAAAGATTGTAAAGCCATTGATTTGAAACCATCTAGCTTCTAGTTACCTTTTGATTTTTTATCAACATGACTATTGTTTGTTGTTGTTGAGAGACATAAAATACTGGAGGCATCAATGCCTAAGTAGTTTGAAAATAAATGCTCATTTTGGTAACAGTTCCATATGTTCGTTACTGATTCCAGAGTGAGGTATTGTCAGAAAATAATAGAATAGAATAGAATAGAAAAATAATTTTATTCTGGGACAAAGTCCCTTAAGAATAACAGACAAGTATAGGTATAACTAAATTAAATCTGGTTAGAGACATGAGATAAAAAAAGAAAAACAATAATACATTAATGACACTACGTACATAGATTATTTAAATAAACAGAAAAGAAAATAAGATAACATTTTACAGATTAGAGGAGATAGAATTAAATAAGAAAAAAATAAATAAATAAAATGATATAGAAAAATCTTATGGTACAATGATTAGATTTGTATGTACAATAGAAGTACCCAATGTTATATTCGTGGAAAGTGAAATTTGTATTAAAAGGAATCTCAATTATTCCAGAACTGAATCCAGCAATGCAATAATAATTTTGACTAAGTAGGTAGATAGCTAGCGTCAGCTTGGATGAGAAGGAGGTATTGGAAATATAAATATTTGAATGTTTTCAGGGATTTAGCTTGTCTGATGTGAGGAGGGATGGAGTTCCAGAGGATTGGTGAGCGGAAAAGGAAGGAGCATTGGAATGTTGAAGTTCTATGGGATGGAGTAAACAGATCAGAAAGACGGGATCTTGTATGTATTGGATTGACTGCAGATCTGAATTGAAGCTTATTGTAAATATAAAAAGGCTGAAGGGTATTGATAATTTGGTACAGGAATGTTCCATGGAAATATTGTTTACGGAAAGTGGGATAGAGCCAATTTAGTTGGGAATAGAGGTGGGAAGCATGGGAATGCCTCGGACTACCGAAGACAAACCTGACGAAGCACTTCATGATTCGCTTCAGTCTGTCCTCGAGAACTGCCGAGAGGCCACCGTAAACCAGACAACCATAGTCAATGTAAGGGAATAATAAGGAAGCGACTAGAAGCTTACGGGTTGACTGGGGAAGAAGGTAACGGTTTCGATGGAATAATTTGAGAAGGCCTATGAACGGCAGGAAATTTGGGCAATCTGAGGTTTCCAAGAAAGGGTTTGATCAAAAACAATCCCGAGATTTTTTACAGAGGAGTAGAAAGAGATAGGATGGTTATTTAAGGTTAAAGGAGGGTATTGTGAGTAGGAATTAAGGAGGGAGCTAGAGCCTACTATAATGGCCTGAGTCTTCTTTTCATTAGTGAACAGCTCTGAAGGGGAGAAGGAGAGATAGACTTGGGAATCATCTGCATAGAGGTGGTAGGAACAGTGATAAATTGAATTAGGAAGATCATTAATGTAGGAATTGAAAAGGAGAGGAGAAATACTGGATCCCTGAGCAATACCTGAGGTAAGAGTGAGAAAAGAAGATAGGGGTTGGTTTGGTATTTTAACTGCTTGGGAAAGGTGAAAAAGGAAAGATTGAAACCAGCGGATGGAAGTGTAGGAAAAGTTTAATGATTTTAATTTGGAGAATAGGATGGAGTGATCAAGGGAATCGAAGACTTTAGAAAAGTCAAGGAGTAACAGGACGGTTAATTTTTTATCATCTATTGCGGAAAATATGTCATTAGTGATTTTTAGGAGAGCAGACTGGGTGGAGTAAACGGGACGAAAACCAGATTGAAGGGGGCTGAGGAGGTTGGATTCTTCAAGGAATTTGGAAATTTGAGATTGAACTAATCTTTCCAAGGGTTTAGAAAGATTAGACAAGATGGAGATAGGGCGATAGTCGTTTGGAGATATGGGGTTTAATGTTTTAAACTTTACTATTATTATATTGATTAATATAGTAATTTTTATAGCATTATTACTATAGATGAGAATATTGTTAATATTAAGTTTAAGTCCTGATTTCAATAATTATGGAGTATAATAGAGAAATTGTTGAACCATATGATTTATAAATAATTAAAATATCAATTCAGAATCAGCATCTTGGTGGTTACTGTTTTGATCAAATTATAGTGAATGCAATTCGGGTGGCTATTTTTTCATTGTTTGCTGATAGGTAATTGCCCATTCCTCTTACAGCCTTGATTAAGCTCCCAATGATTTCCACCTGTTTCCTAACATCGACGATTCACGAAGAGACAAGAAGTTACCAAGTTTTTCAACAGGCTGGAAGCGGACTTCTATGAGGAGGGCTTGAAAAAGTGGATAATTCATCAGCTAAAATGTGTGGAATGTGACTATTTTGAAAAATAGCTTTAATATCAAGCTTTCCAACAGTGTACTTTTTAAAATAAAATTTTTATGCTTGAAAAAATGTGAGAATCTAATTTTCGAAACAACCCCTGTATAAGGATTTAAATATAGAAATAGGGTTAGTATCAATATGCATTAAAAAAATATATCTTAACAATTTTTTTGTGGCTAGTAAAGAAAAAACTAATATTTTTAAATCTTGAACTTAAGAACTTATATATTTTTTTTAATCTTCAAAGTCCTACTTATTATATATTATTACACTAATCTAAGGAAACCATGATTAAAGTAGTTACCTTGGATCTCCATAGTAACCTTTTTTACATTTATCACAGTTAGTTCCAATAGTATTATCCTCACAGTAGCAGACACCTGTAACTGGATCGCAGATATTCAATTCCTCTGAACCGTGGTCATTGCAATTACATCTTTTGCACCCATCAGGAGATGTTGCATTACCGTAACTACCAGCTCTAAAAAAAAAAAAAAAAAAAAAAAAAAAAAAAAAAAAAAAAAAAAAAAAAAAAAAAAAAAAAAAAAAAAAATTGTTGAAGGTATTTAATAAACCACATAAATTAAGGAGTTACTGGGAATTACTTACTTGCAAAACTGACAAAATTCTCCAGTGGTCCAATTCTGGCAACTATCACACACATTGACTCCTTTTGAACAAGTTGAATGGTTGTTACAGCCACAATTGAGAGAACAATCAATGCCATGCCAACCGAGATCACAATGACAAGTGTATTGTGGTGCTCCCAAACAGTAACCATGCACACATTTGTTGTAGCATCTACATAAAAAAAAATATCAATTTTCAGTTACATAAACGTTTAATATAATGCAGCAAGACCTATATGAATTAATTTTCTTCTATATTTACACAAAAGACAACATATTTTTTTTTTTTTTTTGACAGTCGACTATAAAAGTAGTACAACAGATAAAAATACATTAAACATAAAATCAATAAAAATGATTTACGTTTTAACACAGCTTTTTTTCCCATCTCCAATAAATCCTCTCTTGCATTGACAACTGTAAGAGCCGTGGGTGTTAGTGCACTTGGCGTTTTCATGGCAGTCATGGAGTCTCTGTTGACATTCATCAACATCAGGGCACTCGTCGTAAGACCATGCAGCATCTTCTGGATAGAGACTTGTATTATAGCGTTTATTTATCTCTTCAGCACAACTATCTGTAAAAAAATAAAGAAATATAAATAATAATCATAAAACTCAATTAAAAGATCATAAGATCAGTTGGATCAAGAATTGATAGACCCTGAATATTTCAAACTAATAAATTACCTGAATATAATATTAGTTAATTAAATTAATCTTTTCAGGCCCGAATATTAATTATATAATAATGACAACAATGTTTTAAAAAGAAATTGTTTTGTTTTATGTTCAACAATATAATACAAAGAAATAACATAAAACAGTATTAGCAGTGCTCTATATAATTCTGGGTGTTTATGTTCTACAACATAAACTGCTCAGATCTGTTAGAATCAACAGCACACCATACTGAATTATGAGTTTCTTTAAAAGATGTAGAGAGAAAACATATGTCTTGAGTCAAATTGCATCATGGATTATACGAAAAACAGACAAAACATTTCATGTGCATAAATTGAATACCTTAAAAATTTTATTTTCCTCAATGAAATAATTTTTTGTTTCTTAAAAATTAATTCAATTTTCACCCTACAAACATAATTATATGCATCTATATTTTTTATTTCTTCTTACAAATGCTTAGAAAGAAATGCAGGACACTATATTTCACAAATATAAGATAGTTCACAGGTAAGAAAAAATAAAATAAAAAAATGTGTTTAAAATAAAAATAATGTATTAGTTTTTGACAGTTAATATTGATTCCTTACCAACTTTAGCAACACTGAAATCACCAGGAGCACAAACTCCCACAATTGGATTATCAAAGTCATAACACCAGCCACAACCAAGTGATTTCAAGCAGGATGAACAATTTAAATGAGCTGAACAAGGCTGACAAGCTGAACTTTCTTCAGCAGATCTCCCTCTAAGATCGACCCACTGGCGGCATTTACCGAACTGATATTGTGAAGTGTATACAGAAAATGAAAAGCATTCCTAAAAAGGATAATGAAAAGAATTCATTAATGAATAAAAATATAGCTGAAATGAAAATAAACAAACATAAAGTAATCTACAATTTCCATCCTTGCAGAAACATAATAGATAATGGAGGTTGACCATGTATCAAAGCTGAGTTTAAAATAAATTGATTTAATAAAAAATTGTTAAGATTTATAACTAATAAAAATAAAAATGTCTATCTTATAATACCATGTATTATAAATTATATAAAATGTTTGACAATAGAATTAACATGCTTCCTTAACAATAAAGACCATTCAGATTGAAAAATAATAATAATCATATAACAGGGGCTGATCTAATGTGAATGGGAGACATACACAGGGTAATATATCTATTATTATGAAATGTATTCAAACCCATTTATTGTGCATTCACATGATTGATATTTAGAGTCAATACATAAAAAAGAACAACAAATATATTTCAAATTAATTTAGCAATATATTTCAAATAAATAGAATAAAAAAAGTTAGAAGTAATGCAATGTATTAAACTAAAAATACAAATATATCAACTAGTAATCAGGGAGCCGACGACACTAAACCTGTCATGATAGGTTTCCCAAAGCTCATACATATAATTTGTCATGTTATTCATAGGGGAACACAAAATGACCCTGCTGCCATGGCTGGCAACGGTTAACGCCTAAAAAAAAAATAATTTTTTTAGTTTTTTTCTGTCATGATAAGTCTCCCATATTCTGATTGTTCCTCGAAACAAGGGAAGGTTAGGACTATACGAAAAGGCAGTGCTGCCATTCCCCCTGGCGGGCCTTATCAGTTGCTGCTGGGAGGTAAGAAGCACCTCGCAACCAGGTTTCTATCATCATCGGTCTCTCCAAAAAACCAAAGCTTAGCTTAAAGTTCATCAATTTTTGTGTAAGAAAACCACTGCTGCCATTTCCAAAAAGTGGCGAACATGGCAGCAGCAGCATTTGAAAGTCACCCTCTAGCCCAGTCAATAAACATATTTCTATAGTGCATGAAATATGCGATAATTTTTGACTTCATAGCTTTGTTAGGAGTAGTTAAAAAGTAAACATACTAAAAGTCGGCGCCTCTGAGGAGTGAGCTTACTGTGGGGGGGGGGGGGGGAAGGTCCAATTTTCGGGGTTTCCAACGGTGGACTCTAGAAACATATGCTTCGAATTAAAATTAAAGATAATTAAATTTCGTATAAATTTGGTTCTATACATAATTGTTGAACTTTCAACTGTTTCTGAGATATACGTTATTGAAAATCGGTGATTTTTGAAAACATGTAATTTTTACCTCACTTTTTGTCAAAGATTTGCTTCTAGTGCCTTCCATGATTGTTTCTCAGGAAAAATGTCGGAATCAATGATGTAGAACATTAAATTTACTTTAATTCCATATATATGTTTCAGGCACTTAAACCTAAATGTTTGATAAAAAGTGAGGTAAAAATTATTTTTGTATCGAAAATTATCGATTTTCAATAATCTATATCTCGGAAACCGTTGGCAGTTCGATAAATATGCATAACTATAAACGTTCATAAAAACTGTAAGCGGTTTTTAGGGTGCTGCCATGGGTATTTTACTGGACTTGATCAAAATTTAATATACAGGTTCTTACTGTAAATTTAACCAACTTTCCGATAGAAAAAATAAATTTTGGATTGAACTATTAGTTTCGGAGTTATGACCAAAAGAGTACCGATTAATGTTTGCGGAAAGTGCAATCACAGTTTAAGAGTGCTAAAACGAGGAGTGTAGAGTGCATAGAGGCGAGTAGAAACATGTGATAATTTTTGACTTCACAGCATCGTTACGAGTAGTTAGAAGGTACACATACTAAATGTTTCTGCCCCTAGAGGGTGAGCTTACGGTTGGGGGAGGGGAGAATGTCCGATTTTTGAGTTTTTCAATTATATCTCAAAAACAGTGGACTCGAGAAAAATAAGCTACATATAAAAATTAAGCTTTCAATGGTTTCCAAGATAAACGTTATTGAAAATCGATAATTTTCGATACAAAAATAATTTTTACCTCACTTTTTATCAAACATTTAGGTTTAAGTGCCTGAAACATATATATGGAATTAAAGTAAATTTAATGTTCTACAACATTGATTCCGACATTCTTCCTGAGAAATGATCATGGAAGGCACTAGAAGCAAATCTTTGACAAAAAGTGAGGTAAAAATTACATGTTTTCAAAAATCACCGATTTTCAATAACGTATATCTCGGAAACAGTTGGAAGTTCAACAAATATGTATAGAACCAAATTTATACGAAATTTAATTATCTTTAATTTTAATTTGAAACATATGTTTCTAGAGTCACCGTTTTCGAGATATAATCCAAAAAACCCGAAAATTGAACCTTCTCTCCCCCACCATAAGCTTACTCCCCAGAGGCGCGGACTTTTAATATGTTAACCTTTTAACTACCCCTAACGAGGCTAAGAAGTCAAAAATTATCGCATATTTCATGAACTATAGAAATATGTTTATTGACTGGGCTAGAGGGTGATTTACAAATGCTGCTGCTGCCATGTTAACCACTCTTTGGAAATAGCAACAGTGGTTTTCTTACACAAAAATTGATGATCTTTCAGGTAAGCTTTGGTTTTTTGAGGAGATGGATGATGATAGAAAACTGGTAGCGAGATGCTACTTACCTCCTGGCAGCAACTGATAAGGCCTACCAGGGGGAATGGCAGCACTGCCTTTTCGTATAGTCCTACCCCTCCCCTGTTTTGAGGAACAATCAGAATACGGGAGACTTATCATGACAGAAACCTAAAAAAATAATTTTTTTTTTTTTAGGCATTGACCGGTGCCAGCCATCGCAGCAGGGTCTTTTGTGTTTCCCTATGAATAACATGACAAATTATATGTATGAGCTTTGGGAGCCCTATCATGACAGGTTTAGAGTTGTCGGCTCCCGGACTATAGGTTCAAACTAATAATATTGAAAAATAAAACACTAGTTTATTTTTTTTAAATAACTTCCAAAAGCTCTAAAAAGTAATATAAGTAAATAACTTTAGTGAACAGGGAGGGTGTAAAGGAGGTTAACATTCCTTCAAATTTAAAGCCTTAGGTTATATGCTAACTCAAAGGCTTTATTATCAATAACTAATAAATAAATAGTGTAATAAATTTTATATTTCGAGCAGAAACAGAGTGAAGCAACCTGATCCATTCTAGCTGTTCACATCAAAGACATATTAGAAAATCAGATAAACTGGGCCAATATCTAACTTAGAATTAATGAAATTCATTACACAGCTTAATGTACGATACATTGTGATTTCAAAATCAATTTATACAAAAATGTAAGATTCTGCACTCGAAATTTAACTAATAAGTTACCTGTGTAGCTTCACACCAAACACAACGACCATTCCCATCTAAACACTGAGAGCAATTATTCCGAAGATGGCATGCAGCAGGACATTCCTCAACAACTCTGACACCTGTTTGCGTCCTGTAGAAATTCATCAAATTGGATAACTAATTCACTTAAGTAATTAATATTAATGTATTTCAAGCACAAAACAAGATTTTAAAACCATTAGATGTTTAATATATTGTGTTAAAAACATACCGACCAATCCGTGAGCATTTAGCTTCGTCTGACCACCACTCACACAATCCACTATTAATACACGAATCACAAGTAATAAAATTACTGCAATTATCACACATTCTCGGCATTAGGGTGAGATAATGCCACTCACCATCATGTCTGCAAATCTAAAAAAAAAAGAAACATTTCACGATATAAATTAACTTTTTTTTCCTTTTTTAAATAAATAGATTTCATTTCTTATCAAACAGAGATAATTCATTAATTTCTTAGCGTTACAAAATACTTCAAGAAAGTAATTATGGTCCAAATATAATAGAATATAATTTATAAATAATTAGTTTCCAAAAATCAATTTAACATAACGGTACATTAAGGAGGTAGGATTGCTCAGTGGTTGGAAGAAAGCTATAAAGCTGGAAGAGAGGAATAAATATTCAGTAATTAAATTTTATTTAAATCAACATCAAAGTGGTGAATTTATTTAATATATTGATTCTCTAAACAAGCTATGTTTGAAAGTTCTTCGAAAAATAATAACCTGGCTGATTGTAAATTTTCATAAATAATTTTTATTCATAAATCCATGTGTTATTAATCGAGTAATTCTACACCATAATGGACTACAAGAGATAAATGCCCACCCAATAATTTAAGAATATTAAGGTCCTTAACCAATAGAGTATTTTGGAAATTATAAAAAAAATAAATAAATAAAATAAAAATAAAAACAATGAATGGCTTTTGTCATAGAACTACAGCAAAATATAATATTTTCCAGAGATTGTGCAATAAGTTCTAAAGTCTACAATGAAACATAGATTTATACTCCAGTAGTCAATAACAATCTTGGAGCTTTCTCTATAAGTTTTTAAAGATCTCTAAGATAATAAAGATATTTTCTGATACTTCTATTTTATAGAATGAAAACCACTGTATAAATAGAAAATATCACTGAGATAAAACTCAGTAAAACGTTAGTGGGACTATTTTGAAAAATTAAAGGTAAGTAGAGTTGGAGATGACGTAAGCTCAGATAAACATAAACAGTATTTCTACTTCAGGCAATGCAAGATTTTATTTTATAGGAAAATTCAAAATAATTACAATAATGTTAGCAATGTAAAAAGGGTTTATGTTTTGCACTTAAAATAAGGTCAACCAAGTTATTATTTTTTAAAATAATCACAAACATGTTGTTAAATAACAATTGTATCTAAACTCAAATCTTTTTATTTACTATCCAGTTAATTTACCTTAATTAATACTGGTTTACATTTTTTAAAGGAAATATAGAACAAAGTATTGAACAAGAATAGAAAAACATATATTTTATTAAAAATTAATAATAGAGCCAAGAATAAATTATCCAATTCAAGTTTCAAAATCATAAAAATACTCATTAAAGGTTCGTGACAAAGGACATTTTCAACTGTAATGAAAAAGAACCACTTTGTTAAAACAATATTTCACAGCCTTCAAAAATCTTAGGATTTAGAAGAGCTAAGGTGATCATTAATTAAGAATTACCACACTTCAATTAAGAACTGCATCCTAACATTTTTTAATGGTTATAGACCATTTATTCTTAATCTATTTTACCATTACAACACCATATATCTTTTGAAGAACCATATTAACATTTAACATTTAAAAAAACAAAATCTTACTTCAGTCTCATTAATTGATCTGTCCAGACAAGAATTTGTTAGAGGACACCAACCACATTTAGAATCGGTAAGGCAGGCAAGGCAATTCGAATATACTGTGCAAGGTTCAGTCCCTTCATAGGATTGTAAATATTCAAACGTAAACACCTATTTAAAAAAACAAAATCATAGTATATCGATACAGCGTGAACAATAATGAAATTTTAATTACTACCAAACTCAAATTATATTTAATAAAATCTACCTTGGATATTTCATTCATTTTATAGTTAGTTTTGTTACTATGAATAAGCTCCATTTTAGAATTTGAGGGCATTTCATCACTTTTGACAGATCTTTTTGCCTGAAAATCGATTTCGTATGAACCATGTTTGAGTGTTACTGGTCTTGGATGAATGGCATTATCCTTGGCACTGGTCCAAGCAGCTGTTTTACACTCATGCCCATCAGCGCTGAAGTTTCCAACTAATTCCTAAAATATAAATATTTATCAAATTTTTAAACTGTTCAAATTGAAATTGATTACAATGTACATCCTTCATGGTTACAGATATCTACACACACATTCAGGTTAGGTCCATTGAAGTACTTTAATTTTAAAGTTCAATTTATATGGATTAGTAATCTAATAAAATCATTTTAAACTTCAAAGCACTATAATTATCACTAATATAAATAACATAAGAGTCAGGATGTTTATTATATAAGAAATTTGCTGTCATTACTCAATTTTCATTATGTTTTGTGAAATATTAATTAAATGCTTCAAAATTTTAAATACAAAAAATATGAAAACTAGAAACATCTAAGCATCTGATTATAGTATAGAAAAACTGTTTTTAACTGTTGTATTTTAGAAGTAACAAGCAATAGAAATTAGCCGGCCCTAAATTTTGCAAATCTAAATGAAATTTGTTTTCTTTATCCTTTTCAATTGCACCTTTCAGTGTGGGGATACCTCAATCAATGTATTTAAGCAAGCATCACAGTCCTGAGACAGTGCCTTCATGGCATTCAGCTGTTCCTGTTCTGTTCCACTCCTTTATAGGCATTACTTTTTCTTGTTCCAACCCAGGTCTTCCTCTGATCCAGTGCCTGAATACCGGGACCCAGCTTTCACTACCATAAAGAAGAGCAGGGAGGTAAACTTAAAAATATTAAGCTTAATCTCTAATAAAAATCTCTCTCTCTTCCCAGCAACAGTATTGTACCTACAATGTTTGTAATATATACATTTTTTGCTTTTTTAATTCTGTAAGAGAGTCTATGGTCTATTTTAGAGTTTCTGCAGAGTTTTGTCCCAAGGTATGTGCACTTGTTTGCCGGCTCTAACCTTTCTCCCTTACAGCCAATTAACTTGTCCTCTTCCTCTCGTCCAATATACATCACTTTGCTCTTGTTGACATTAAGCTCCATTCTTTCCTCCCAAGCTCAGTCTCCCAGTCTATGAATAGTCTAATAATGTTTATTTTATAATTATTTCTTCTGACCACTGGAAGATACATTAGAAAACTAGAATTTCAGAATAATAACTATGCTTGGCAAAATTAGGAAGATTTCAATATATAACTATTCAGAAATAAAACTGGACATAACATTCTACATTAAGCTCACATAACACGATTAAAATCAAGTCTAAATGAATATTGTTTATTGATCTAAAAGTGCTGAGCATACGTTATGTGATTCATAAATACGCTAATATAAATAGTTACTCATAAAATATGACAAAATTAAAATATTCTTTACATGGTAGAATATAATTATTTATATTTTGTTTTAATTCAACAAAATCATCAGGAAACTAAATAAATATTTATTGTGTATATATAAATAAAAATTCACTTCATTTTGAAATTATGTTTTAATAATGATTGATGTTACAAGATAAATATATGAATTGAAAAATTAAGTTTTCAGCATAAAAAAGCTTGTAACCAAATATGATTAATTAATAGCTGCTTTAAAAAAATAACAAGCCCTGTCTAGAAAATCGAAATAACTATTGGCTAATAGCCCTGAACTAAAATATCTAGTCAAGTCAAGAAATGTAAAACTTAGGCAAACTGACAGGAATTAGTCTATATTGAAATAGAAGTGTTAGGTTCATAGAAACAGGTGGATATCACTTTTTAAACTAAATAAGTAAAAAAATAATATTTTCACTATGTTCTATTATATTCCTCATCTCCTAGAGCCTATTACACAAAACATGAAATATGTATTTATTTATTAATAATATTGAATCACGAAAAAAGTTCAGATCAAAATTGGCGACAGATAGGACAGAAGGTGCTCTCTCAATTGGTTTCATTATCACAATGTATTTTCTTTTTATTAAATCTTGAAATAAATATTTCTAAAACTCGGAAAGATTTTTAACAAGCATTCGTTATTTATGATATAGTAGCAGAGTTGGGCAGTAATTAATTACATTAGTATTTAAGTACACAAACAATTACAAGTACTTGTACTTGGAACAACAGGTGGTACACAATGGTTTGTGTACTTGGTAGTTGGCAGTTCGCAAATACTTTTACCAAATACTGTACATGTACTTGTGCCTTTCAAGTACAATTACATGTACTTAAAAAAAGTAATTGTGATGGCAAATACCAATGAATATTTGTATCTGTAGTTGCAAGTACAACTACTCAGTTTTAAAACAACCGGATTTCGTAAAATTTGATGTTAGAGTTACATACATATATACCAACACTATAAGTGTGGAACGTCACAGAAGTAATTTTTGAGGGGGGAGAGGGGGGGGCTGAATCAGACACTTTTTTTGCACTTTTTTTACTCGTAATAACTTTGAAAATGCATCCTATCCTATTTAAGATCGTCTTAAGATAGCCTTCGAGCAGAGAGGATCTAGAAGCTTTAGCACGGAGGACAGATAAGAGGATTTATTTTTATTATATATATTTTAGTTCTATCTTTTCTTTTTCTATTTTTTTTTTAATTAGTAAAAGTTGATTAATTTATATTACACCTTAAATTTCTTTATTTATTTTATTCTATAAGTTATAATATTAATAAAGAAGAATATCCGATATCCCCCCCCCCAATAAAAATCAGTTAGAAATAAATAATTTAGCTCATAATAGTAATTTAGTACACAATTTGGCTAATAATAATTCAGTTCAAGATTCAAATATTGATTTAACTGTTAACAAAAGTGAAATGGATTCAGAGGAAAGTACTAACGAGAACATTAGTTCTAATATTTCAAACAGCCCGAATGTCAAAATTGTAGAAAGTATAAATAAAACAAAAACAATAAATAAAAATATAACAACCCGTCTATACGAAGCAAATGATTTAGGGCCTTATTATGTCTTCATAGAAAGCAAATCCTCCGAAGGGGCCGGTATTAGCCGTATTCACCCTATGACAATAGGAAAACTATTAAATCAATCTACTCCTGAAATTTATAACAATATTTTAGCAATAAATAGGACAGGGCGAAACAGAATAAAAGTGGAAACCAGGTTAGGATTGCATGCAAATGCATTGGTTACATCCGAAATATTAAAATCAAAAAACTTTTTAGCCTACATTCCGCAATTCATGCTGGAGAGGAAAGGTGTAATCAGGGGTATGGATGTAAATCTTATGGAAGAGGATATAGTACTACATACTAAAACATTTTACTCCGAATGGGTCAAAGTTATTGGGGTTAGAAGGTTCAAAAAGAAAATTTTTAACAAAGGTTTAAAAGAATTCAAATATAGATCGACAGGAACAGTACTAATAAATTTCAGAGGTCAGCTACTCCCTAATTATATCACTATCCACCATGTTAGGTGCGAAGTACATAGATATGTACAATCGGTAATTCAATGTCAAAATTGTCTCCGATTCGGTCACTCAACTACACAATGTAAAAATTCAACACCCAGGTACTCAGATTGTGGCGAAAAACATCCAAAAGAAGAATGTACCCCCCCCCCCCCCCCCCCCCCCCCCCCCCCCCCCCCCCCCGGGACTTTATTAAAATGCGTACATTGCAAGGGAAACCATTCCTCTTTAGCGAAAAACATATGCCCAGAATTTAACAATCAAAAAAAGATAAAAGAACTGATGTCAGCACAAAATATGACCTATCTAGAAGCTAAAAATTATTTAGAAGGTAAATCATTTAGATGGGCCGTTTTAAGACAAGCAACAGAAACATTTCCAACATTGGAACTATCAAACAGTAGGGATTTATTTAATAAACCAAATACATCCGTTAGTAATAAAAATAGTATCAACAAAAGGTTCCGAGTCACAAGTCCAGAAAGACAACCGAACAATAAACTCTTTGTACAGGCGAGTGAGATAACAAATAGTTATACGGCACCTTTGTACCCAACAGTCCCTGTGTTTTCTAACACAAATCTTTCAAGAGATAAACCGACAGGAACTCCTTATAATAAAACAACCAAAGTACAACAGGTTTCAGACGCTATTTATTCTATAGTAAATACAATACTATCTATTAAAAATGTAACAATTAGTGAAGAAGAAATCAGGGATATGATTAAAGATAGAAGCGAAAGCCTATATATATAATAATTAATACGTTCACGAAATAACTTAAAAAATTTTCTAAACTATTAATCTAAAAATTGTCACTTACTAAGTCAATGACCCTAAATATAAAAATAATGCAATGGAATGCTAGATCAAGCAATTTGTAATAAAAATAGATTAGAGTCATTTCATTTTACTGAAGACATAGATATTGCCTTAATATCAGAAACATGGTTTAAACCCAATAGATATATTAATATACCAGGATACAATGTAATAAGGGAAGATAGATCAGATGGTTATGGAGGTGTAGCAATTATAATAAAATCGAAGCTATACTTTAAACAAATTTTAAATTTTCCAATAATTAACAACCTAGAAGCAGTAGCAATTAATGTAACAATAGTTAATAAAATTAAACTTAATCTGGCCTCGTTATATGTTTCCCCCAAAACACTTAATCACAAATCAGATTGGGAAAATTTTTTAAATAGCTTTGATAGTCCTTTACTCATAGGTGGAGACATGAACGTCCACCACTATCAATGGGGGTGTGATAATAGTGATAACAAAGGTAACAATTTGATTTCAGCTGTGGAAAATTCAAATCTGATATGCTTAAACTTTTGTAAATAATTTACATCAATCAAATAATATTTGTTTAGACGTTACATTTGCCTCGGCAAACATTGCTGATATTATAGATTGGAACGTGCACGATGACCCCTTGGGATCTAATCCCTTACCCATTGTCATGAACATTTCCTACCGCGTTGAATACACTAAACCAACTGCTCATCTTCAATCTAACAGAAAATGGATAATTAATTCAGCAAATTGGGAAGAATTTGAAACTGTGGCTAAAGATAATAACTCAGCCCTATCAGATAACTCAACTTATGAAGATTTCATTAACTTTTTAAACGAAACTAGTAGTAAAACTATTCCGCAATATAAAGCAAGATATAATAGCAAATTTAGTAGAAAATGGTGGGATAAAGAATGCACATATTTTCTTCAAAACAGAAAAAAAAAAAACGCCTTCAAAACTTATAAAAACTTTCCGTCAATAGATAATCTCAAAAATTATCAAAGAGCAGACGCTATGTTCAAAAATATTACCCGAAATAAACAAAAGCAATCGTGGCAAACATTTTGTTCAAGCATTAATAAAAATACCCCCATAAAACAAATATGGCAAAGGTTGAAAAATATAAATAACCGCAAAGCAAATAATGAATTCTCTATTACCACTGGTGAATGGTGTGAGGAATTAATAGATCTTTTAGCTCCACCATTAGCTAGCATACCCCTACAAGAAAATGAAGAATCCACGAACTTAGAAAACAACATCAATAAAGGTAACAACACAAATATCAATAACATAGCCGACGAGGACACAGGAAATAATTTTTTTAATAAAAAAAACTAGCGATCAAATTTTATCTAAATTCTCGCTAAAACGGAACTTTCACACGCACTAAAAAATAACAACAATATGGCACCGGGCTTAGATAACATCCATTACTTAATGTTAAACAAACTGCCGCTAGAATCCAAAACTCATTTATTACATATAATGAATAATATATGGGAATCTAACTCAGTCCCAGATTCATGGAGAGATTATTGTGTAATTCCGTTCCTCAAACCAGGAAAAGATCCAAAATTTGCAACTTCCTATCGACCTATTTCTCTCAGCTCATGTGTTCTAAAAACATTTGAAAGAATGATAAAATGTAGGTTAGAATGGTGGTTAGAATTTAACAAAAAATTACCTGAATATCAATATGGTTTTCGTAAAGGAAAATCCACCTTAGATAGTCTTTTGGCATTACACACAGACATTAATATAGCATTTACTAACGGAAAAAAAACAATAGCCCTATTTCTAGACATAAAAAAAGCATATGATACCGTTCCGATTCACATCCTCGCTAAAAAAATGAATAAAATAGGCATACCGCATAAATTTACAAAATTAATAATCAATCTAATAGATAATAGAAAAATATATTTAAGAGTGAATAATACTATAATTTCAACCAGGAATGCTAAAGTCGGACTACCACAGGGAGGTATTTTAAGCTGTATTTTATTTATATTATTCTCTTCTGATTTAAGAAATTATATTCCGGAGGAAGTTTCGATACTACAGTTTGCTGATGATATATGTTTATATACTACACATAAAAACACAAATAGTGGCTTAGAAGCATTAAATGAAGCGGTAAAAGGTTTTAAAAGATGGCAATTAGATAACGGTATGGAAATTTCGTCAGCCAAATCGGTGGTTTGCCCATTTAGTAGAGAACGTGCCTTCTCATTGGGGGATCAAGTTGTTTTGGGTGGAATTACTTTTCCTTGCGCTCCTAATGTCAGATTCTTAGGAATGTATTTTGACAGAAAATTAAACTGGAATAAACACGTATTGGAAATCATTAAAAGATCCGAGAAAATGATTAATACACTCAGAATGATAAGTATCAATTCCAGATGGGGAGCTGACCCAAACATATCTTTATCATTTTATAGATCTACAATAAGGGCAATATTTGATTATGGAGCAGTCATATACGGTGAAGCCCCAGATTCATCATTGAAAAAACTAGAGGTAATTCAAAACCGTTGTATAAGAATTTGCCTAGGCTTTTTTAAATCAACACCTATAGATATTATGCTGAATGAGGCAGTCGAAATGCCACTAAAAATCAGAAGAGAACTTTTAACTAGTAAAACCCTTTTAAATATTAAAGTGAGGAATCCTATATGCTACAATAAAATAGTAAATTTAAGTATTTTAATATTAAGTAAGGCATACTGGCAGAAAAAGAAATATACTCCACTTATCTTCAATAGTTTTTTAAAAAATCAAAAAATGCTAGACCTCGCTCATTCTTCAAACAGATTACCACAATTTTCTATTAACTTTGAAATGTTGTTCCAAAATTTTCACATAATATTAAATAAAAAAACTAACTCCCTATCGCATATTGCAGTATGTCAGGAAACTAAAGCCTTTTTTTCAGAAAAATTCCCAGATCACATTCATATCTATACAGACGGGTCTAGAATCAATAATACTTCAGGCAGTGCTATTTACATTCCAAAATATAAATATAGAGCTAAATTGAAATTACCTTCCGGTTGTTCATCATTCACCTCAGAACTATATGCAATTTTAGAAGCCTTAAAATATATTAAACAATCAAATAAAAGTAAATTCGTAAGATTATCAGACAGCCTAAGTGCCTTACAATTATTAAACAACTTCAAAAACATAAATAGTAACATGTTAATAGATATTCTAAAAGTACATAGTTCATGCATACAAAATAACAAACAGGTCGCATTCCTATGGGTTAAGGCTCATATTGGGATTATAGGAAATGAAGAGGTCGATAAATTAGCCAAAGATGCTACGATTAGCGGTGAACAGGTAAAAATTTCGGTCCCATTTACAGATTTTTATTTAGCAATAAAAGAAGATTGTCATAACACATGGCAGGATCAATATTCACTGTCTCCTACAGGGCAGTATTACAAATCCGTATTTCCTAGCGTCATACGCAGGCCATGGTTTTCAAATATCATTTTAAATAAACAGGAAATAAAAACTTATTGTAGATTACGGTCGAATAAATAGGAAATAAAAACTTATTGTAGATTACGGTCGAATAAACAGGAAATAAAAACTTATTGTAGATTACGGTCGAATCAAGATTTGTGTAACAGTTATTCGCACTGTATCGGAATTTCGAAATCGGCCACTTGCCAAAACTGCAATAACCGAGAAACTTTGGACCATATCGTTATGGAATGTAAGGCAAATACATCTCATAGGAAAAAACTTTTTGAAGACCTTAAGAATAACAACATTACATAAAAAGAAATTATATCACTAAGTGGAAGGGATAAGATAAGCTACATATTTAACTATTTTAAATCAATAAAAAAATTCATTTAAAACATAAATAAGAATTTTTTTTTTTCTCAATTTTTACTAGTTAATTAAAAGATTATATATGGCTCTATGGAACTATCCAATGCCAATAAATTTAAAAGAAAAAAAAAAAAAACTATTAGTGTGGAACGTCACAGAATTAATTTTTGAAGGGAGTGGGGGGTGGGGCTGAATCAGACATAAAAATTTTTCCAAAAAATTTGATATTGGAGTTACATACATATATACCAACACTATTAGTGTGGAACGTCACAGAATTAATTTTTGAGGGGGAGGGGAGGAGAGGAGGGGGCTAAATCAGACAAAATTTTATCCATAAAATTTGATATTGGAGTTACATACATATATACCAACACTATTAGTGTGGAACGCCACAGAATTAATTTTTGAAAGGGGGAGGGGGGGGGGCTGCTGAATTAGACAAAAATTTTTCCATAAAATTTGATATTGGAGTTACATACATATATACCAACACTATTAGTGTGGAACGTCACAGAATTAATTTTTGAGGGGGGGGGGGGGGGGGGGGGGGGGGGCTGAATCAGACATAAAAATTTTTCCATAAAATTTGATATTGGATTTACATACATATATACCAACACTATTAGTGTGGAACATCATAGAATTAATTTAGGGTGGGAGGGGGGTGGGGCTAAATCGAACATATTAAATTTTAAACTCCAATATCAAATTTTACGAAAAAAATGTTATGCCCGATTCAGCCCCCCCTCTCCACCCACATAATTAATTCTGTGATGTTCCATACTAATAGTGCTGGTATATATGTATGTAACTCCAATATCAAATTTTACGAATCTAATTTTATGTCCAATTCAGGCACCCCTTTCCCCCCAAAAAATTAATTCTGTGACGTTCCACACTAATTATGTTAGTATATATTTATGTAACTCCAATATTAAATTTTATGAAAATAATTTTATGTCTGATTCAGCCCTCCCCCCCTCTCCTCCCTGCAAAAAAATAATTATGTCATGTTCCACACTAATAGTGTTGGTATATATGAATGAATCTCCATTATCAAATTTTACGGAAAAAATTTTATGTCCGATTCAGCCCCCTCCCTCCCCCCACAAAATTAATTCGGTGATTTTCCACACTAATAGTGTTGGTATATATGTATGTATGTCCAATATTAAGTTTTATGAAAATCGGTCGTGGTTTTTATAACCGCTTAACCCCCCTTCCCCTAAAAAAAAGTTAAACCCACCTCCCTCACCACCCCAAAAATTCGAAATTAATTAAGTGATCTTTCACCAATACTAAAAAGTTGGTATATAGGTATGTGACCATATCACCTTATCAAATTTTTCAGATATCAATTAAGTTGTTTCAAAGCAGAGTAACTGTAGTTGTGGGTGGGTAAGTACAATTACAAGTACTAGTTAGTATTCGCCGTCACAATTACTTTTTTTAAGTACTGTACTTGTACTTGGAAGCTTTTAAGTACAAGTACGTGTTAGTAAAAGTACTTGTGAACTGGCAAGTACAAGTACAGATGTACTTATAGTTGCAAGTACTTTCCAATTCCTGTAATTGTACTTTAAGTACTTTTTGCCCAACTCTGTATAGTAGTAAGTCAATTATTGTATCTACAAAAAAAAAAAAAAAAAAAAATTGAAACTACAAGAATTCCATATTTGTGCTAACTAATTTAATTTTAATGGAAGGATATTGTAGTAAGAGACAAAAAGACTGAACAAGAGACTATTTTGACTATTTTGACGAAAATACAAGAATATATAACTAATTAGTATTTTTCTAAAAATTAAAAACACAACATACTACAGATGTATTGCCATAGCCAAGCATAAGAGTGCCAGATGAATAGGAAACACACATCATTAAATCTTCTTCTTTATGAATCCAATTTTCAGGTATTCTTAAGAAACCTCGAAGGCTAGCTGTGATAAAACCTTTTTTGCTTAAACTTTGTTCAATGCGACCGCTTGGACCAATATTGAAGTCAACAGATGTTGAGTTAATGATGCTAACCTGAAACATGGAATGAAAATTTTCAATAAATAATTTAAATATGTACATCTGTGTTTGATAAAACTATGCACTTTATCACATTTTAACATTAATTTTCCTTCAAAATTAGGATCAAGGAGTGAATCATACTGATGTTGACATTGTACAAAGATTGCTTAGTTCAAAAACTCAGGAAAAGTGGTATGAACCATGTTACCAAAGGTACTGTTCATTTATTTCAGTTAGGAAAAACAGTTTTAATGGTTGTAAATCGTCAACTGATTCATCTCTTTCACAAAAGCAATCTTCAAATGTCATTCGAAGAAAAATTCTCATGCAGTCTATCACTGACTACAAAGGAAAAGACTAAATGAAAGAAAAGAAAATTTTAATTATTAATTACAACCGTCATGGTAAGAGCTCTTCTCAACTATGATTTTTAAATAAATGAAATTTTTATATTTCACTGGCAGTTTGATTTGGATTTTTTTTTTTGTTATTTCATTGCACTTAAGGCCGGTTTACACGCTCAAGCCATTTGTGCAAACTGGCTTGTGCAAATCAAGTTGACACTGTTTACACGTTCAGTTTTACTTGCACAAATGTGAAGTAAAAACCTCTCCTCTGTTTTGTTTAAAATGAAAAATTGTGTTGAAGGACTATTAATTCATGCAACGGACAACAATGGTATAATATTCTTCCGCTATCTTAAAATTGTTAAATCCTGGAATATTTCAAAACAGTATCCTTGAGGACAAAAACTAAAAGGACAAAAATATCCTTCGTATAACTTGAAAATTGTTAAATCCTGGCGCAATTCAAAATAGTATCCTTAAGGATGAAAACTAATATATATGTGGCCAAGGATATCCTTCCACCATTTTAAAATCTTTCTTAAAAAAATTGAAACTACAAAAAATTTTTTTTTTTAATTCCATATTTGTGCTAACTAATTTAATTTTAATGGAAGGATATTTTAGTAAGAGACAAAAAAACTGAACAAGAGACTATAAATAATATCTTTAAGGAAGAAACCTGATTTGTTTGGAAGGAAAGTAGCAAAGGATGTCCTTCTATTATCTTAAAAATCTGGAATACTTCAAAATAGTATCCTTAAGGATGAAAACTAATTAGTGGGGAAGAAGAATGGCCAAGGATGCCCTTCTTCCACCAAAAATTGTACATATTAACTCAAAATATAGTATGGAACAGGAGGTCGAACAAACAATGTGCATGCGCTAGGCTTGGACATCGTTTACACACTCATGCCAACACACCTACCTCATGTCGAATTTCTGTCCCGACAGATTTTACTCAAGCCAAAATTTTTGGCTTGTGCAAGTCAATTTGGGCAAATTGCATGAGAGTGTAAGCAGGCCTTTAATAATTGCTAATTTTTCATTTCCTTTAGTTTTTATTATATAAAGCAATGAGTGTTTTTTTTATTAGCGCTTTTTCAATTATATTCTAATAAATTTCAATTTTACTAAATTACACTTTAGGAAATTTACTTACAACCTTATTTATTTGAATATTAACTTGTTTTAAATTAATTTTATTGACCTTTTTTTTAATTTATGGTTCGCAATACTTTGGGCACTAATTTTTTTCCGTTTGTAACCCAATTTGTAAAGACATCTTGTTTTGAATTTTATACCCTTGAATATAACCTCAATAAATTAAAAGATATATTGCATTCAGCCAGGATCAGCCACCCCAATCCTATTTTAATTTAAGTTGCAGAGATAATGAATTATTTGGTGAGGGGAAATAATAAGTAGAGAGAAATAAAATTGAAACATTCAATAGTCAGCAAACAATATTGTGAATATTTTACTAGATAACGATAAGTGACATGTAATTATGAACAAGAACAGATGCTCACATAAATATGAACATATTCAAATATTTTAGTGAAGATGATAATAAAATAATAATAGTAAAATAAAACTTACATAATCAGGCTGAGATATGTTGGCAGGATGTAAATATTTAATAAATGTTAGTCCTGGTCTCCTGTCCAATGCTTTACATTCTTTAGGATCTATTATTTCAATACCTTTATCACCCCACCAACCAGGAACTTGTGAAGGCGTTTCTTCCGAAACTCCACATACACCAAAAGTATCTAAAAAAATAATTAATAGTAACAATATAAAAATATTTACATTTAATAAATATAAATTACAAATTTAATATATATATGAAAACATTTGTTTTAGCTGTATGATATATTCTTTAAAAAAAGCTATAAGAGTCATGCAGGATCAAAACCCAATTAGTCCACATTTGACAATAAATATGTATTTTTTTGAAGGAGATAGATTAAAAACCACTAAATCCTAATACAAAATGAATATTTATCTTAATTGGATTACTGACTGTTTATGTACACGCTAACAGTTTTCAGTGAAATTTATATCTGAGTTCTTTATATCTGTGACTATATATAATGGAAAAAATCATTAAGACGATTGAGCAGAAAAATAATCAAAAACGGTGCCAAAGCCTCAATCGTGGCAAAAAAACTGTGCTACATGTATTTTATATTTATTCATCCAAACCTTTGTTTTTATCCTTTTTTATTAAGAAACTCAGTCTATCCCTTAAAATAAATAAATAGATAATAACTATTAAAGTTATGACTACTCGATAAAGAGCAAAAAATGTCTAAATAATTAATTTTTGGGCTGACTTTCAAAGCAAAACTCGTTATGTCCACTACAAACTAGAAATTTTCTGCTTATACAAAAAAAGTAACAAGTTTAAGAACACTCCAAGAACACAAAGAAGAGGGATTGGTTTAAAATGTGATCAAATTTTTTGTCTGACCAAAAATTAGTATTTTGTAATTTTTTGTCCTCCTGTAAACGCTCATATAACTTGCTATTTCTTTCAATTAATAAATAGATAAAGATTCATTTTCGATAATACAATATTTTTATAACTTATCAGTACAGTATCATTCGTACCAATTTCCACCTCAACATGAGAAATTCCAGTTTTTATTTATTGAACAATAATGTTTCTTACTTTATTCAAGTAAAAAAAAAAATTAAAAATTAAAATCTATGACAATACAAAAACAAAACACCACTCAATGTTGGAAGAATCCTTCAAAAGAAAATGAGGGGAAAAAATCTTTATTAATAATACTAACCATGAACATGATGGCATTTAGCATTGTGAACACACCATACACACTGGCCAAGAGACAGCCTCTGAGCCACTGATGAGGTAGTCGGAGCCTGCGTAGATCCTTGTAGGAGGCAGGCTTGACAAGAATCTAAAGCAGGACAGATGCCCGGGCAACGAGTAGTAAGGAGATTAGTCGTGCAGTTCACGCCAAGTGTGCGACCGTAGCAAGTCTCAGGTGCGGTACACCACCCACACTCTGGATCTGAAGTACACTCAGCTAAATTTTTATGCCTAGGGGAATTTAATTAAAATATAAGTCAGAAAATTTAGCCAACATACATATTGAAGGCATAATAATAATTAGACATAAAGAGATTAGTAATTTGAAATGTTACTAAGATAAAATTTTAAAAAGGAACATAAGATAGACAAAATTTTATAAGTTAAAAAAAAAAAAATCTATAAAACAGATCAAATTAATATGAACATGAAATAAGCAAGCATTGCAGAAAAAATAAAGCTATGGTAGTGAAATTCAACACCAATGAACTGATACCAATTCTTTATAGAGTGTTTGAAAAAGAAAAATGTAAACTTAAAGATTAATCTACACAGCAAAAAAAAAAAACACAGGCATTTCATACAATGTAAGCTATTATACCTGGCACAGAGTTGTTCTGGTTCATAAGGATCTCCAGGTTTTAAAGCTAATGTCCGTGGAAAAGCATAAACCAAAAGATCAGCATTTACATTTCCATGATAACCACCGACTAATATCATATTATCCCCATTTCTCAAAGCTGCAGCATGTGCAAACATTCCTTGTTTTTTAGGATACATGGAACCTATAAATAGAATATAAGAAAATGTATGATAAATAGGTAAATAAAAATAAGTGGTTAAATTTTATAAACATAAACAACTTAAATATTTATAGAAGTTGGTATACCTGTTAGATTTGGGCCAAGTATTTCCTGACTGACCCATGTGTGACATCCTAAATGGTATAAATATAGTTGATTATCATAGCATATTTCTTCTTTGTTGTGCCTGTGAGTATAGCCACCGAAGACTACCATGTAGTTACCTTTAATAGACAAATCATACATAACGTTCATGAAATAAACAAGAAGAAAATTATGTAGGAACAGATTATACTATGGGTATTCAAACTAAGTTCCACAAAACCAAGTGATTTCAATTCAACTTTCTAGTATGTTTAAAAAATGACCTTTTAACATATAAACATTATTTGCCATGTTCGATAGGCTCAATTTAACTAACATTTCAAACCTACTCAGTGCACAACGGCTGTCCAAAAACATAAAAATTAGGATGTACAAGGTAAATATACAACCCAAATTTCTTTATGGGTGCCAAACATAGTCACATACTTTTAGGGAAGAACTTTTTTAAAAATTAAGTATTATATTGAACAAATGGCCCAAAAGGACAAGGACACTCGAGAATATTTGTCTACTAGAATAGTCTGACATTCGTCCAGCTATTATAGTCCAGGCAATAGCAGCCCAATGATTAAAATGGTCTGTTAACTAGTAAAAAAAAACACCTAATAATGCAAGTTCATTAAAAAGTTAATACTGAGCATATAATATAGTTAATTTAAACTAATTATTTTAATGAATTTTTATTTTCTACAAAAACGTCATCAAATCATTGATTTCTTCTGCATAACTATATTAAAAAGCATATTCATGTTAAAGAATCACATAATGTATTTTACAAACACAAAGGTTATATAAAGCAAAACAACATATAAGACGATTTAGAAAGTCAAATAAAATAAAAAATAAAAAATCTATGTTGAAGAATCTACAGTAATTATGATACTTTCTAAGTAGAAGGATATAGAAAAAATATTGAAGTTAAAATATTGCGTACATATTTAAAACTTACCAATTCTTACAGTAGTGTGAAAAGCACGACCAGCAGGAACATAATTATCACGTTGTACAGCTCTGGGATAATCTAATGAGGCCCAAGTCTTTGAAGGAATGTGGAATGAAAATATCCTATCAGAAAGCCTTGAAAACCTAGCAACACTAGCAGCAAGACCTCCAGTTACTATTAAAGAACCTGAATTAGGATCATAAAGAGCTGTATGGCCAACTAATCGTAAATCAAGAGTTTTTCCACCCCTAGGTCTGACTATTTCCCATTCTTCAGTTCCATTTGCTAAAAAAAATAAAAAAAAACTTTCAATAATTTGCTCATTTCATTTTGAATAGAAATGTCAAATATTATATAGCTGGAATATAAATATTATTGATATAAAAACATAATATAAAGAAGATATTCAATAAAAATCAACCACCCAGGAACTAAAAATAATAATAATTGTAGAAAAACTTGGATGTATCAGGAGTTTTAGACGAAACAAGACAAATTGAAGATTGGACAATGATAAAACAAGACAAGCGTGAAGAAGCTGATTTTTTTATAATTCAATGATTTTTATTTTTATCATTAGTTCAGTAAATATCTCAGGCCTTGTATCATTTACAATTATGGTTATGGCACTATGCCCACTTCAATGGTTGTTGGAGACAACAATTAAACTTGGTATTTTGAGTATTATTTCATAATTTTTATTTATTTTATTTTTTTGTTTTTTGGTGCTTAGCCCATTATTTATATCCAATCCATTGTAAATAAATTTCAAAATATCATAAACTAGCAACCCCTGCCGCGGCTTCGCCCACTCTCATAACTGAAGTACTTAGATAGTTTTAACAAATAATTGAAGTTTTATATATTTATCGATAAAAATCTTTTATTTAAGTATGCAATTGAGCATTATTTCTTCAATGATATTTCCATACACAGCAATAATTTTTAAGCTGTACCATTATATTGATTAGGTGGTTTGAATGTCTTGACATCCAATTTTTAATTTATTGTTTGAGTAGGTAATCCAGATAGACAGAGACTATTAAATAATCTTGTCGTCAATGAACTGCTTTATCAGTGCTTACTACTAAAGGCCTGTGAATCATATTTTAACATGCAATATCAAAAAGCAAAGGATCAAAATTTTGATTTGGTAATAATTTTTATTTCGCAGAAATAATTTTGTCGATTTCAACTGGTTGGATTTTAATTTCTAACCATAAAAATATATGACAGTGTTGGAAACCTCGTTTTTGCCACTCAAAATTGAACATTTAAATTCTTATTATACAAAACCTTACTATTGTTTTAAATGTTCCTAGAACCATGAAGATGATTTAGTTAAAATTTAGAAGAGATTGGTTTAGTAGTTTTCGCGGTTAGTGATCACTAACAGCATGTTTATATTTGTAGAATATAAATACATCTCTAATTCCTAAATAAAATATATCTATAATTCCTAGAATTATAGAGAACTTGTCAAAAGGTCAAGAGGTAATATAAATTATCCCTTTGAGCAGAAGATTAAACACAAACCTCAAGGATAAAAATTTGACTATCTCCAAACCAAACTAATTAAAATATATTGTAATTATTCAAAAATGTTTATGAACCTGACATTAATAAGGTATAACAACAATTAGTTTAGTTTAGCCAATAATAATCCTTATATATACTAACCATCTACACATATATACACATCTATACTAACCAACAAAAAGTTTTATACGATATAAAGTTGATGAAAATAGACCCTCAGATGTACTACCACCAAACAAATAAACCCAATCATTGTGTGCAAGGGTTAATGTATGCCTTGCTAGTGGAGGAGGAGATATCTTTGATTTAATAGCTCGCAAACTCCATCGTTTATCTTTAACAGAATAATACCAAAGTTCATCTGAGAGGCCAACGTCTGTTTGTCCACCATAAATAATAAATCCTCCTTTATATCTGAAAACAAAAGGAAAAGTGGTTATAAAATGGTAAAAAACTTCATAACAAATTAAATCATATGAAAATTAAAGCTGAGTATCTGCAGACGGGGTTGTCCGTAATACAAGGAATAGGAAAATCAGTATAGCCTATCCCGCAATACTCACTTATATTTTTATTGCCTCACCCATAATATGGCAGGAAATTTAGTACAGACTATTTTTGTGTATTTTTTAGTTTTAATTTTTTTTTTTTTGAAAATTTTAAAATGATCCTACCAAAAAACGAGTTTTACTTGTGAGAACATGACACTTTTTAATTATCGAAAAAAAGTTCGAGTATCTGTACGTTTTTGAATTTTTTTTCATGTCGGGATAGTTTAAAAAAAACAAAAATGAATTGGGGATGTTTCAAATGCATATTTTTTTTTTTTCAGAGACGGGAAAAAAACCAACAGGGGAATTAATTTTATTCTTTTTTTTTTAAAGACAGAAGAAAAACAAAAACCAATTGGGGATGCTTCAAATGTGCATTTTAATTTTTTTTTTTACAGAAACGGTAAATAAAAGCTAAATAAATGAATTCATAACCAAACAAATATATAATAGTAAAATAAATGGAAATGAATCAAACTTATCTCAGGATTAATCTCACAAAAAATAGCAGCTCTGATGCTTCAAAATAAAATGGCGATTAGTTCAAACTGAGCAGTAGACAATCTTTCTGAGATAGTACCGGAAGGGACCTGTTGGTCTAAACCCTAGTAAACAGAAAAACATGATCACCTCAACCCCCTTTTGTAATAATTATGTTGGACAACCACGTGTGCATCCTTAGCCGGATGGAATACACTTGAAATGACAACCCCATATGCGTCCTCAGCACTGAACGTGTTAATAAGTCCAAATGTGAGGATGGTACTCTAGCCAAAAGTGCTAGGATAGTAATGAATAAAATTTGTGAACAGACAAATATTACAAAATTCACCATACAGCAAATTATTCATAGTTCATATGCAGTTCTCATTAGCTTCAAATATTTATGCTCCTATGTAAGTATAATTTCTTATACTCAATGATTCCTCTAGATATTTTGAGGAACTATTGATAGGCAATCAAAGCTCTCCAGATTATAAGAAAAATGATTTGTTTATAAAACAAATTTATAAATAGGTATTATTTAAAAATAACTTTTGAAAATAATTATTGAATAACTGAGATAAACACATTTAACTATTAAACAAACTTTACAAGTGAAAAATTTTGATGTACTGTACTTTGTTATAAAATAATAAGTTAAAACAGCTGCAGCGATGAATAAAATATTTAGTGTCTATGATGAAGACACTCAACTAAAATTATATTACATTTGTAAATAAATAATAATGTTTTATTTAATTGAAAAAAACTGTAAATTCAATTACAACAAAACTGTAATAATTTTAACTATTATAAATAATATAAGATATATATTTTTTATAATTAAAGTTAAAAATTATCAGAGATTGTTGAATGTAGTTTCTACCAAAAAGAAAAAGGTTCGAGCTGCATTAAAAATAATTTCAAATCATTCAATAATTCATAAATAATAGTGATAATTACTCTGATGCTGCATGGGCATAGCGGGCAGATGGCTTAGCCCAAGAAGATTCTTGTTCATTATCTTCATTTCTTTTAATTCGAATTGATTGTCTCCCATGATGATTTCTATCCTAAAACAAAAATATTCAGCCTTAAAATAATAATAAAGGCTAAAAGGTAAAATAAATATTTTCTGATTAAATTATCAAACATAGGTTGGCAATCTACAGTTAAAAATGGATCATGAACTTATCAAAAGAGCTATTTTTTTCTGAGTGCTTCAACAGAAATTTGAATAAAAATACTAGAAATAAGAAGTAAAAATTTTTTTCAGAATATTATGAATTCAGTTATTTTTATAGAACTATGGTCATTTTCAACAGATATTTTTTTATAGTGAATAAAACATTTTTAATCATAATTACATTATGTTAACGTCCTTGTGTACTCCAACTACAGTAGGAAGAATGGGTTATGCTCCAGGTTATGATTTTTTCTAGCCAGAATGGGAAGGTTGAGATTCATACAGCAAGACCATTCCAAAATAAATAGCAACCAATAAAGGTAGGAATCGAACACCTAACCTTTCTTAGTGCTCTGAGATCCCCACTTCACCTCAGCCATTATGGCTCGGAAATTTAAATAGTTGCATCCATAATAAATGAGAAAAGAAACTCTTAACAGTTTACTTCAAGTAAACAGTTAACCTTACAAAACTCATTCCTTGAGTTTTTTGATAATTTTAAATTAAAGGGTACAATATTCATGCTGTTGCTGATAAAAAAATACTGCGAATCTTCATTTTCATAGTCGTAAGGAATACCGGTCAGAAAGGCAGTATTCTCAGAAAGTCTGTTCATTTATGTATCGATAAAATGACATCTTTTGAGTGTTGAACGAAATAACTTATTAGGTTAGATGCGTCTCTGTTAAATAGTTCCAATGGTACCAAAAACTCATTTTGGGAATAAATGTAGTTAGGCGGTATTATTATTAACACTAAGAAGAAAGTTCAAATTTTAAGTTACATTTATGAATGTCGTACATATACGGAAGGTCTAAAATAAAATCAATAATCTAAGAAAAACTTACCTCATGATGTCTTGCCACTAAAGTCCTATTGTCTGTTAAACTTAATGAAAGTACATGCTGCAAAAATGTTTTTGGTTTAAGACGCAAATCTGGATCTTGTCGAACAGTATCTAAAACAGCTTTTAAAACCTTTTCATCTAGATGTTCAGACGGTTTTGAATAGTTGTCTGTAAGTAATAATAAACATAAAATCAATGTGATAATCAAATGACAAAATTAGAAACACCATTAAATCAATTAATCAGTAAAATTATTAAATATTCAATAAGACAAAACAAAAATAATCGCTAATATATTCTATCAATATTATAGCACTTATAAATTGTTGAATACATAAAATTTAATTTATTGAATAAGAATATTTTTGTAATTGATTATTAAGAAAAAAATCCTACCAACAACATTTCCTTTATCATCTTCCCATACTCCAGTTTGAAAATTAAAAACCATAAGATCGTCTAAAGCTTCATTGAGATTGTACCCACCGAATACGTAAAGAGAGTCAGTTTCTAATAAATAAACAGCTGTATGAGCAGCTCTTGGAAGTAATGCATCACTTTTCAATTTCCTCCAACTGTAACATAACAACAATTTTAATAAATTATGTCATAAGAAATAATAGATTATTGATAAAAAATAATTTTGTAATATTTTCTGATTATAAAATATGTTTTAATAATATTATGTATGCATGAACTACACAGTATTGACATTTTAAATTAATAATTTCAATTAAAAGTAAATGATGTTTCTAAAATGCTTTTTCCATATTATTTAAAATATATATTATGAATAGAGAAAATAGACAAATAGACAGTGCATTTCACAAGGTAATTAGGAAGGGGTAACACTGGCCACCATGACTTTAGATACATCACAAACATCGCACATCCAAAATGAAATAAACACAACTCAAAATTTCATAGTAACTAGTTTTTTCGGTTTCTAATTTGGAATATTCCCATTAAAACCAACATAAGACTAAAATAATTGGTATATTTAGTTATCAAGTGACAAATAATGCGCCAGAGAAATTCCAATAGAGCTTCTAAATATATAGGTCATATTGAATCTATTATTCTAGGATGTGTGGATAAATGTGGATGTGTGATACATAAATGTATATATTTTACCAGGGTAGAAACTAAAGCATTGGCTATACCCAACTTTCATGATAAATTGATACAATTCACGGATCTACCAAGAAGGTAAAAACATACAAGCAGTAATCAAATTTCACAAAACAGGCTTTATACTAACTTAACAGAACCTAGAAATTTACAGAATAATCTCATATACCAACCTGTTGGATCCAATTGGAGTCGTAGCAACAATACACTCAGGATGAGAGTTATTCTTTGAACAGTCAGGTTTCATACAGTCTTCACCCTCCCATCCAAAATCACAAATGCATATACCTGCCATGCATACTCCATTTGAACTGCAATTTGATTTGCAATCCGTAATGGAATATTCAGCCTTAAACCCACCTAGTGCATAATTAGTATCCGAATACAGCAAAATCAGCATCTAAATAAAACATATATATTTATTACCATATTATTAATATTTAAAGTTTATTCATATTTTATGATATAGTTAAAACTTACAAAACCAGATCTAGCAACAACTTCCTGAGGTTGTGTTTTGCCACTAAAACTTCCCAGTAATTTAGAATTAAAAGAAAATCCATCATACACAAATATATAATCATAAGAGCATTCCGTCTCAATTAAATGAAATTTTAGGGTTATAAACTGTTCCGAACTATTTGCTAAAAAAAAAAAAAAAAAAAAAATAAATAAAAAATCAACAAAGAGCAAAATATTATAAGATATAAGCGTAAAATAGGATATAAAACTTGTTTTATTAATAGTGCAATAACCAAAACATAATAAGTAAAACTATGAATTACATACCAAAACATTCGATAATAAATCATACCTTTTATTAACCAAAGACAGTGTGAATCTTCAGTATAATTTTGTTTTGAAGGTCCATCAGAAATAATTCCCCAAGATTGGGTTAAAACTATTCTAGTTCTGTTACAAGAATTGTCAAAGGAATTGGGAGATGTCGAAGGAACAAATATATAGATCAAAAAGAGAATGGGGACAACTCTCATTCCCATCTCAGGCTAAAACAAAACATTCAAATACTTCAATAAAAACAAATAGTTTAGTAAGACAAATATTATTAGATTGACAGGTCCATTTATAAAATAAATAATTAGATTTGATGAACTGTTTTAATTACCGTACTCATATCAGTAAGAGATAAAAAGAGATTAATAAAAATTAATGCTCACACATAATTTAATTGTCTAGTCATAAATTTAATAGACCAATAAAAAATCCCTTCAAAAAGCAATTTCTGATGATACAAGGGCAAAAAGTATCAAGGTTGATATGAAAAAGTTTTGGCATCTGGAATAAAATCCCTATATTTATTAATATTAGACAAATCAAAATGCTATAAAGTACATTATCTGAGCCGGAGGTATTAGAATTTGATTTTAAAGAAAGGTATCTTATGATTTAAATTAAAGTGTCAAGTAACAAAAATAATGACTCTAGTAAACAAAATACAAGATCATTTATTCATTCGTTTTCATACTGCTATATGTATCCTAAATAAGATATAAATGATGTGCTGACTAATCATTAGTTACAATGGTGTAAAAGTGGAATGAAATAATCAGGAAAATAGAATAAATACCTTTCAAAATATTTATAGGCCAACATAGGTTAAATAAAAACACTACACAGTAACTGGTATATTTCACTTTGCACCACTTACTTTTTCATCCACATAACACAGAAATCAGTTGTTATCATTCTAAACCCGATCTCAATACTGTGTGGGAACTTCAATCCCATTATAATCTTAGTGTTTATTATACTAGCACTTTTCACGGCCATACAACTGACGTCACACGCGACTTTCTGTTTACTCTACGAAGATTTAAAAGTGCAACTTAAAACAAAATACGAAGCTCTTTGGTATCAAAGAACGATTCTCTCGAACCATATAAATATTTTTTATTATTATTCCATTATTGAAACTTTAAATTGTCTATAAAAATCATAAAAACGGTTTTAAAATCATTAAACAAATTAGCTTTACATATTTTGAAGTATCGTTTGTGAGGTTGACAATTTCTATCACAATATAAGAAAATATTGATCAGAAATTATTAAAGAAGCTTATTATGAAAGCTCTTTAATTCGGATTATAATTAATTATAATATTATAATTATTGGTATCAAAGAAAAATTAGCATGAGTTAGCTACGCTTATATTTCGTTAATATTTTTCACATTAAAAAAAATTTCAAGTATTCACTCCAACAATAACATTTTTACAGAAACCTAAAGTAGGAAGACGTTTGGAAAACTTTTCCATAGGTAGATCTATTACATTGGAAACTTTTAACCCATTAACCATCCTCGAAAATGACATGAGATAAAATTTGTGAAACTTCATGTAATCATTTACTTCCAATCTAACAGCAAGTATAATGGGCTGTTAAAAGAATTTGGTGGAAAAAATGCTCTGCAAGGACAACACGACATTGTGAAAAATAATAATTCGAAAATATAAAACTTCTTCTTTTTTTTCTTTTTTTTTGGAATCTCTTAGTGCAATAATTATTTCATTTATATAATTTTTATTATGGCGTATTTTAATAAAACGAAAAACAGCAAAATAATGTCATCATCAGTAATAAATGTTGTCACCTTCCGTTCACCCATCGTACTAAACGATTATGAAATGTAGCAAAAATACATGTTATACTTTCTTTTTTTTTTTAACTACTAAAAAATATTGCTTTATTTTTCAATGCTTGCTTTATAGTTTAAATTACATAAATAAATCTAATTCTGATAATTTTTTTTTTCCAATCGGACGTCTTACAAAAAAACAGATAATTACCAAAAGTTTAAAAATTTCAATGTGCAAATTTTTTTTATTCTAACAAATGGACCCAGATCCTCTTTGAGATGATCGCTCGCCGGTTTCCATCCACACCCTTTCCAATTAATCATTCATTTGTTGCGTGTGATATTTAGAACTTTTTAAAGTGATTTCCAATAGAATAGGATTCTTTAGCTTTCACTGTTGTTCATAATTTCTCTTTTACATCAACTACATTTGTGTTATGGGTTTTAGTAGTTTTAATGGCTTGAGGCCTTTTGTTTTAGAAAACCAGATAAAATAGTTTGAAATTCCTATATATTTTTATTGCTATGTATTATAAATAAAATGATAAAAGTATGGTTTGCTGTAATGATAAATGGAGAAGAAGATGATCAGGGATGCAGTCAAAGAGGAACACCACGTCTAAGAAGAAATTCTTTAATACGTGCTTCGACCTGCCACACTGGTGAGGTGACGACTGATTCTTATCTATCATAAGAACTATGTATCATAATCTTATATTTATTCTTAGACGTGGTGTTCCTCTTTGACTGCATCCCTGATCATTTTCGTCTCCATTATAAATAAAAGTTCTCTTTTAACGCTTAAACTATTAATATCATTTTATAGCTTAAATTATTTATTTCAATGTTTGACGGTGTGTCGGTTATTTTTTATTTTATGTCTCCTGAATACACCCAACTCTCCCGTTTTACTTATTTTTAAAACTATTTTCTACTACTTATTATTGTGACCAGCTACAATTAGTAGGTGCTCGGAATATTTTAGAGATGAAGATTTTATCTGATATACTATTAAATTTAAGAAATGATGATCTTTCAAGTTTGGAGGTTTTCCTGAATATATATATATATATATAGTAATTCAGGTACTTCATAAGTACTTTATTCAGATACTGATACAGCTTTGTTCTTTTTAAACCTGAGGAAAAGTTTTTATTTGTTATAGTTATATTATATATTCATTAAAATAACACAACTTCCTTGAATATTTACTATTACCCTTTGCCATTGTTTTTATTACCATTTTTGAAATTACGGTTCAAGTAGGTATGCATAAACAATTTCTATGATGTTTAGTTTATTTGAAAACTATTCTAATATGTAATGAAAAAAATATAATTTCCGAAAACATTCGGGTTTGTCACACAGTTAATTGGTTTGGGTGTAAATGGGATGTGACATAAAGAATTTTCAGTTCGCATTTTCCTTTAAATGTGCACCTGTCAAATACAAAAATCATAATAAGCAGATGTGCTGAAATATAAATATAAAAAAATGGCATGTTAGAAATTAGGGAAGATAGTATAGAGTAGCACTCCTTTCTTTTATCTTACTTTCAGATAAAATCCTCTCATTCAGTTTTTTTTCAGTCTCCTGTTGGTAACTTCCGGTATGAGCAATGTGGCCATTCCATCTATGACTTTGTTTGGTTGTCAATTTATTTGATCATGGAATAGTTTATAGTGCGTAGATATGTGTTAATTGACTGTTCGTATGCGTAGGCCAGCCAGTATGAATAGTTTACTTTGTTAAGGTACCATGGCTTTTGTGCAATTAGTTAGAATGGCTTGGACTGAAAAGTTTGTAATCGTTTTATGTGTCTGTGTAAATTTATGAGTAGTGACGTAAATTTGTGATTCATAGAGATATCAATAGGTTTGTTTAGGTTATTAATTTCTGTCTTATTTTTTATTTTGATTATTTTCGGAACAGTGAGTCTATTAGTTAATATTTAAATATATAATACTTACTGAAGCCGGTTCTTCTATCAAAGGTGATTCCTATACTTAATTCGTTGGTTGAATTTTGCAAGATACATTTCGTTTCTTTGAATAACCGTGACGTGTTGTGACTTTTGATGATTCAAACAATCGCACTGGTGCCCGTCTAGACTTTTCTTGTCTAGCAGTGGTAGATGTGTCGTCTGCGTTTGTGACTGTACGAGTTTTTCAGAACTTTGAGAGGATGTCTTCTTGACTTTGATATAATGTCATGTATGTATGTTATATATAGTAGTGGTGCGAGTATTGATCCCTGAGGTAAACCAGTCAGAATTGGGAAAATCAAAGAAAGCCCTGAGCCATATGGAACAGAGAGGAAAGATGTAACAATAAGCGGTAGAATAGTTTTGAGCTTGAAGAGAAGCTAGTACCAAACTTTGTCAATTACTTGGGTGACATCCAAGAACACTCTGGTAGCATATAAACTCCGATATAGTGCTATCTAAATGTAGTCAGTCGCTCTGTGTAATTGCGTTTAATTTCCTAATACGAATTGGCCAGGAATTGTTTTATTTTCTGTTAGTATGTCTAACAATAAAAGGAGACAAGTTAGTAAACGACTATTAAAGAGGAATTGCTCTCTTAAGTACAATATATAAAATATTGGCAGTGCTCCTACAAAAAAGGTTGACTGAATTCACTGAAAGTTTTGTAGGAGAATACCGAGGAAGGAGGCTTTAGGCCCGGAATATCAAGAGTTGACCAGATATTCTCCCTGAGGCAGGCAATGAAGAAGTGGCAATGAATGAAAACAACGTTGAAATGCCTCTCCCCTTTATCGATTTTAAGCAGGCGTATGACAGTGTGGACAGAGTAAGACTCCTAAAATTTTTGGTAGATATGGGATACCAAAGAAACTAGCCAGATTGACATAAATGACGTTAACGATCTCCACTTCTTCTTAATATAGCCCTGGAAGCAGGAACGTTGTTTTAGAACAAATCCAGGGAGGGCTAATCGCCTGTCACAACACTTGGCATAAGCCGATGACGTGGTCATGCTTTCTAGAACCCAAACAGCATTATCAGGAACCTTCTAAGAATTCGAAGAGGTAGCTAATTAACTGGGTCTTGCAGGAAATAAAAGCAAAAATAGAAGAAGGAAACAGATGCTGTTTATCTTTTCAAAAATTCTTCAACTTCAGATCTTTATCGAAAAAAAAGGAAATTTTCATATACAAGACCATTGTAAGACCAGTGGTAATGCATAGTTGTGAAACATGGACCTTAACAAAAAAATCAGAAAAGATGCTCAACTCCTGGGAAAGGAAGGTGTAGAGGAGAATATGGGATGGAATTTTAGAGAACGAAGTTTTGAGGAGAAGAAAAAATGAACAAATTATCAAACTGTTTGGTGAACCCGATATCGTGGCGATGATAAAAAGAGCACAAATAAAGCGGATAGGTCATGTAGAAAGAATGATGGACCAAAGAAGATGCTATACGAGAAACCGGATGGAAGGAAAAGGTTAGGACGTCCTCGGATCAGATGGCTGGATGATGTGGGGGATGAGCTGAGGCGGTTGGGGGTTCAAGGATGGAGGGAGAGAGAACAAGATCGTAGAGATTGGTTGGCTGTTGTGGAGAAGGCCCGGGTTCTTTTAGAATCGTAGTGCCAATATAATAATAATAATAATAATAATCATTATCATTCACAAGCCATAATTTCGGAAAAAGGGATAAAGATATTTTGGGATCACTCGATAATAACTGATCATAAGATCATAAACAACAGGCCGGATATAGTGATCATAGATAAAGTAGGGAAATCAGCTTTTATCATTGAAATCGGTGTGCCATCAGATGACAATATGTTCCGAGTTTTAGCTGAGAAGAAGAGGAAATACCAGGAGCTGGCAGAAGAACTCAAACAACTATATATCCTGGATAAGTGCAGTGTCTTGCCCATAATTATATCTTGTAATGGGCTGATTCCAAAAGACAATTTGTTCTATACAGAAGTTGGAGCTGCCAAAAAAAGTGCTGGAAAAAATGCAATAAGCGGCATTGTTGGGAACTACAACAATAGTTCGGAAATTTTTGAATTCCAAATAACCATTCATGGTTGACCATGTTTGGTCCCCAGAATGTTTGCTACCACTAGGTGTGAAAAACAAATAAAGATAACAATAATTTCTAATAATCTTAGATATAGTAATTTTTCAAAAAGCTTAAAATATGTGTTGAGAAAACTTTAAAAAATCTTGTGCTCTGTCTTTTTAAAGTCAGTGTCTGGTTTTAAGATAAATGAGAGATAGCAAAATTTTTAGATTTTTTCTTATCTGATAATTTAAATTATGATGTTTCAGAATATTTCTGATTTTATTTATTTATTTTTTTTTAGATATTTATTGAAATTTACAACTGTATCTACAATATAAAAATAAAATACATAGGTAGGAGGTAAGAGCAGATAATAAGGAAGTATGTTGAAGGTAGGAATTTATAAAGTTTGTAGAGCAGTCCAGTCTGGCACCCGACTCGGTCAAACGCTTGTTATACATCGAGAAAGGCTCTCGTACAGTCCATTCTGCGCTCCAATGCGGAGGAGACGACTTCCACCACACGATGAAGTTGCTGGATTGTGGAATGTGATTTACGGAATCCAAACTGGTGATCTGGGATTATGTGATTGGAATCTAGGATGGGATACATGCGTTTTAATATGAGTTTTTCTAGTATTTTACCCATGATTAGCAAGAAAAGAAATAGGACGATATGAGGAAGGGTGTTCAGGTGGCTTTTTGGGCTTGGGTATCATTTTGACTGTGGATAATTTCCAAGGATCAGGAAAATATGTTGTTCGGAGAACAGAAATATATATGAATGTTAGGAATAGGTTGGCTTTCTGAGGAAGGAGTTTAAGAGTATGGGATGTAATATGGTCATGTCCATGGGCTTTTTTGGTGGGCAGTTTTTGGATGATACTTGATATTTCTGAGGGATGGAATGCTTCAGGAGGAGGGGACATTTGAAGTGGGATATTTAACTCTGTTTCAATACTTTCAAGGTGACTTGGATTAAGGATATCTGGATGGGGTTTAAAAGTATTGAAAAGGTGCTGACCGAAAATTAGAGATTTTTATTTGTCAGATCTTGACCACGTTTTGAATTCATTTAGAAGAGGATGCAATTCAGGAGTTTTTTGGTGGCCATCCATAAGGATTTGTCAGTCGTGTTAAGGTTTTTAGTATAGTTATATAAATTTTGAATTTTTTATTTCTATTTTTAGTTTGTTAGTTAATTTATGTAGTTATTTTTGTCTGACGGATATCTGGTCCGGATCGACAACCCCACCGTTGGTGTTTAGCGTTTTAGTCTCCTCCTGCTATGAAGCGAGGTCCTAGGGATCGGAATAAGGATTCAAGATGAGAAAGGGGAATATTTGGAGAACAATATCCAGCTGAGAAAGTTGAATTGTAAGGACTTGTTGATATGATTACCGAGGTTGATTGGATTTCTATAGTTGGAATGGAGGGAGTTAGAGAATGGGGTAAGGATTTATGGATAAGGATACAAGAACCTGCATGTACTGTGTTGTCTGGATGGTCTGATTGATAAGTGATATAGTCACGTACATGGAAATGTGATCGGTTTGTGAAGTGGGTCTCCGTAAGTAAAGCAATATTAATATTATTGTAATGGAGAAATATGTCAAGTTCGTCTCGGTGTTAATGTAGTCCATTCGCTTTCCACAAAATGATAGCCAAAGGCTTTGGTCTCATTGTGGAATATTGAATGGGACTTGGGAAAGGACTCTGGTAAGAAGTGAAATGAGTGGTGCGATCGTTTCTTTTAGCTCGGATAAGAAGGATGATAGGATGTTATTAATGTCTGCTGGGTTTGGAACAAGATTTGATTCAGGGAGCTGAGATGAAGAATTGTATCTAGGAATGCTAACTGGGATTTGGACCTGTCTTGAGATACTAGGAATAGTGTCAACTTTTAATGATGCTTGGGTTGGAAGGTTTACTATGGAAGAAGTTTGGATTGGAACTGGGTGTTGACTCTGTGGTAGTAGTTTTACAGGGAGAGGCAGATGATACGGAGGAATGTCCTGACTAGGACGTTGAACAGGAGGTTGAGGTTTGGAAAGTACAGGCTGTGGTCGTTGCTTTGAGGCGCCTGATGTCAAGCCTGACAATTTCCTATAATATTTGATTATGAGCATTTAGATTCCTTCGTTTTTCCAGTTGTGAAGGATGGATGATGGATGAAGCAGACGGCTTGGGCGCAGTGGTGAAAAGTTTATCTTCATATTTTTCATGAAGGGTTTTCGGAGGTTCTACACTTACTTCTTGAGGGTTATGAGGTCGATTTTTTGAAATTGCTTGCAAATGTCTCTGCCTTTAATGGTTTTTGTGTGCGACGCACCCTCTGTAATTTGCTGGGTGGTCTTCACCGCAGAGGACACATTTTGCTGGCGTTTCTCTGGTCTTCAGGCGTGTTGCTGTAGGATGTGGTCTAGCACATTTGACACATCTGGCTGGATGGTGACAATATGACTTTGTATGCCCCAGAGTTTGGTATCTGGTGCACTGCACAATTGACGGTTTTTATTTGGACTACTCAAATCGGATATCTGAGTATACCAGTCTTGTAATTTTGAATAATTCAATATTATTGCTGGCTGGTTCCAAGTCTACATAAAATAAAGGTAGGGGAAACTTTTGTGTTGGGTGAAGAACATTCGAGATGTTTCTCACGTTGTGGCCAATCTCTTTATATCCCTCTTTATAGCTTCTGTAGGGGTGGTATTATGAAGGCCTCTTAAGACAGCTTTGTAGGCTGTATCTTGTTTTAAATAATAACAATGGAAGTTATAGTTTTTAGTAGACAAAAAAAGAATTATTTTTTATAGTTTTCTTTAGTAGTGGTTTTAATTTTTATGTCTTTAACGCGTGAAAAACATTGGAAGTTTGTTTGGCCTATAAGATTTGCAATTTCTTGGCAAAACGGAAGATCCTCTACATTTGATACGAAAATTGGTGGTGGTGGTGGTTCGGTAAGTTCTTTATTTTGTTGAGTTGGCTCGGATGGAACATTCTCCAGGGTTCCAGCAAATTTATTGCTGGTTGGGATTGAATAGGTGGGTTGTTGTATTTTTGTGGCTGCAGTGGATTTACTGTGAGCTGTTGGTGGTATTTGTTTTCCTTTATTTATTTTATTTTTCATTTATTAGGTGAGTTCCCGGCAGATCCGGTGGCAGCCTTCCGATGAAGTTTTTGTAGCATCCTTGGTGACATGTATTGAGAGTCTGACTCGCTAATTTCAGACATCGCGATCCCTTTGTGATTTTTAATTTTGGAATCTTTGAGCCATGTAAAATTGTCTACTGTTTCTTCTAGTTCTCCTTGTTTTTGAGACTGGAACAGTTAGATTGGTTTGCAGATTAGTTCTGAACCAATCGCAATTCATGTGATCTTTTATAAGCGTATATCTTTTTTTTGTGGTTCCGAAAGGTCTTTGAAGAGAACCATGTGAGCAAGTGCAAAGATCAAAGCTCGTATTGATGGCATAATGTACGGTTTTTAGTCCATTACTATTAAAGAAATCTAGGAACTATGTAGTTTTGGTTCTGGAAGTTGGTCCATAAGTTGGTGAATTTGGGGGTTACTTATGAAAGTTTTTTAGGCATGCCAAGTTTTTGCCTTTTGGGAAATACTACTTCAAGGCAAAGCTGGCCTGTTCCAGGTCTTCCACCCTCACTCCACAACGCTTGTGGCCTCCTTTAGCATCTCTTAATCTTCTTGTGGAATATTGAAATATCGAGTTCTAAAAACGATATTTTCACGCGTACAGCTAGAGTACAGTCCAGTAAAGGACCAATTTGATCTTGACTTTTCACAGATCAAAAAATTATATTATAGGTATATTCAACTCTTCCTCCGATCAGAGGTTTCGGTATGCGCACCGTATCTGTGGGTACCGTCACAAATCTAGCCCTGCTTATATCCACAAACAACATAGATAATGGATTAACTATCGTAGCTTCACTAACTAATTCTTATAATTCATCATTGAAAATATTTACAGGTGTTGCGTGATGTTTGTTAAAATTTTTTTGTAACAATTCTTAGGCATCTGTATGTATGAAAATCTGCACCTTCTGATCCTAAATTGTTTTTGTTATAAATATGTCTCTGGATACACGGTCACACCTTTAATTGTTGATTTTGTTTAAATATTTTGGGACCTGCTGCGCTTTCTAGGAAGGGGCTGAGGGCAGGATAATTTTTTATTCTGTTCATGAAAATTGTTTGGGATTTTGTTATTTTTAGTGGGTATTCTTACATATTCAGGTTCCTGGGTAGGATTTTGATCTGAGAGACCTGAAAACTATTTGAAGTTGGAATGATTTTTGTTAAAGTTCTTGGTTTTAGAGTTCTGGAGATTAAGGCTATTGATGTAGACTGACCTACATATTTTAATTGAGAAATAATTCCCTGAACATGTAAATCAGGATAACTATGCAAGCTTCAAGGAGATTATCTATAAATGAAAAAGGTCAGCTCATAGATGGAGGCAGGCAGAGGAGGTCGCAAGCCATTTGTACAGTCCCATTACCTTAATTCGAATATATTGATCCCTATTGCTGCCAAGAAAGTCTTGGTGGCAAAGAAAAAGTATTATAAATATTTCTTTTATTTTTTTTTTTGTTAGGTTGGTAGGATTTAAAAAAACTAAGGCTGTAGGATTTAAAAAAAAAAAAAGAAATTTGCTGTAGCCTTCCAAAATTGTAGAATAATCTTTAAGTATAGAATAAGCTCTGAAGTGACATTGGATAGGGTGAACTAAACAGATCAGTCTCAGAGAAATGATGAGAAATTAAAGGCCTAAAAAGTTATTGAAGAATATATTTATGTCTTAATTTATAATTCAATATGTTTTTTTCGAAAAAAACAATTATTATAGGCATAGACTTTTTTCAGTAAGCTTATTTAAAATCTTTTATTACATATTCTTTTTTAAATATTCAGTATCTTTCTCTTTTGAAAGTTAAATAAATTTAAAACTATGTGTTTAGCTTTCATTAAGTCTAAGTTATTTCATAACTGCAATTTTGATGCAATGTAATCAAACTTTTTGGAGATCTTAGTGATTCATATCAATCTTAGGACAGGTACTCCAAACGAAGAGAAGTTGAGGATAGGTGGCTGTACTGAAACCAAAATATTTGATATCCAGTTTTGTCTAGAAATTATATTTCATCATTACCACTTGACTATTCTTGAGTTCAATTTGTCAGTTTTTCTGACTCAGAGAAAAAAGAAACAACCGGCTCACTACCGAAACACACACATTGAAGGTTCAACTACAACTCTGTATTTAACCCAAGCATAACATAGAGGGCAGAGCAGGACGTGCCACAGCCATACTTTCTGACACTCCCCTTCAATTTCAAGATATTTTCTATCATTATAGTTGAAATTGTCTCAATACAAATGCATATTTTTACAAGTATACATTAAAAAAAAATTAATTAAGAATCTATAAAATAAACTAAGAGATCTCTAAATTTAACAAATTTATATAGCTCTAAACTTTTAGTTAATATATCAGCCAACTGCTCATTACTAGGAACATATACAATTTTTACAAATCTTTTCTGAATTTCATCTCTAATAAAATGGTACTTAACATCAATATGTTTTGTTCTTTTAGATTCTAATGTATTGGCTATTTTAATTGCCGACTGGTTGTCCTCATAAAGTGTTACTGGAAGGTGAATTTTACCAATTAGTTCATCCATTAATTAAACTAAAAATTTGACTTCTGTTAAACACATACTAGCAGCAACATATTCTGATTCACAACTAGACAATGAAACAGTTGATTGTTTTTTACTTTTCCAACATTTTCCTTCTCACAGAAAACCCATTTACTATCAACTAGCACTTTATTAGGTGGAGCTTCGACAATCTCCCAAGTGTTGTTTTCCTTTAAAGAGTCTAATTCTTCTTTTATAGCTTCTGACCATCCTCTATCTATTGCTTCTTCATAGTCTGTCGGTATTGTTTCTGATAATGTGTTTTGGATAGTTCCATCTTCCAAATGATCTAACTCCCCCATATAACAAAATGCTTCATACATTTCCTTTTCAACAGAATGGGGAGTCATAACGTTGGCTTGATAAAGATCATATTCTTTATATTTATTAGGCTTCTTCATACTTCTTTTAGGTCTTAAATTGTACTTACTTCTTTCTTCATCCTCTTCATCTTCAAATCCAGAAAATGGCTCTGCATCACTGTCACTCCCTAAGTCTTGAACAGGAACCTCTTCATTTTCTCTGGATATTTCATCTTCTTCTTCAATGATTTTAGTTAAGAGTTCTTCTTCTTTTTCATTTTGAAACTTGATGTTTCTCTCATCAAAAGTGACATCTCTTGAGGTCTAAATATTGTTGTTTTCTGGATCCCAAAGACGGTAGCCATTAGGAGTGTACCCCACAAAAATAAATGGCTTAGCACGAGGCTCTAGTTTCCCCTTCTTAGGTAATTGCAGTGCCCAGGCCTTGGCTCCAAAAACTTTTAATTTTTCTAAATCAAATTTTCTGTAATAAAGATCTGCTGGGATTCTCCCCTTCAACGCTGTAGTTGGGGATCTATTAAGTTGATAGGCAGCTGTTCTCACAGCTTCACCCCAGAGAAACTTCGGCAATCCTGTGTCTACGAACATAGTTCTGACTTTATTTATTAAGGTCCCATTCATCCTTTCACTGAGACCATTCATTTGAGGAGAATATGGCGCAGTGTATTCGATCCGTATGCCTTTTTCTTGGCAAAATCTCCTAAGGTGACTGCTATTAAATTCACCTCCATTGTCACACCTTATTCGGTTGACTTGTCCAAATTTGTTTTCCAATTCTTTAATGAAATTCATTAAATTATAAGCTGCTTCATCCTTAGTTGATAGTAAATATACTACACAAAAATGAGAAAAATCGTCGACAATAACTTGAAAGTATTTTTCTCCATTAAGTGTAGCTGGAGAAACTGGCCCACTTATATCAGTGTGGATGAATTCTCCAATTCTTCTTGATTTGCATTCCACACAAGACCTAAATGGTTGCCTAACAGCCTTACCTTGTCTGCATGCATCACAGACATCATTCGAAAAAGGCAAACCCATTTGCTGTAAACTTTTACGGTTTAAATGGCCTAATCTTTTGTGCCACAGGTCTGGATTGGAATATGTGATATGCCATTCTTCATTGATATACAAGTTCATTACATATAACTTTCCACTGAGCTGTCCTTTAATCACATTTTCATTGTAGACAATCAAGGCCTTATCCTTTTTGAAGATAACTTCTTTTCCTGAATCCACAATCTTCTTCACCGATAATATATTCATAGTTAATTCAGGAACAATGAATGCCTCAAGTTTAATTTTTACTCCATTGTTTGTTGAGCAAACGGAGAATACCTGCTTCCTTTGCAATAAGTACATCCCCATTAGCCACATTAATCCTGATAGGGTTTTTTTTATAACAGTTTTATAACATCAGACATGAACTGTTTCATGTCAATACGCACCAAATGGTCTGTACAGCCGGAGTCCAAAATAAATTTAATTTCTCTATTTTTCATATTTTGGCCTGAAGACTTAGCGCATTTACTGTTATTCACAGCAACAAATGTTATATCTTCCTTATCACATGTACACCCTCCCCTTGAGAGCTTTTTGTGATTGTCCTTTGGTCGCTGTTGTGCAGGTCTGTTCTTTTCTCTTCTACCAAATCTATCAATATTTGCTTTATCATAATTGACAATATTTTTAAATTTCAGTTTTGGGCACTTAGCTATTAGATGTCTAGGGTCTCCACATTCATCTGGAACGCCATCTTGCATATCCATCTTGAGTTCAGCGTCTAAAAGTCTTGACTTTACAAAATCTAAAGTAAGATCGTTATCCATCGCTTCTAGCACGGTAACAATTTGTTCAAATTTATTAGGGAGACTTAATAAAAGATGACAGACGCGATCATCTTCCTCCATCTTGGATCCCATGGATTCAATGTCTCTGACTATGACGTCAAATTTATTGAAATGCTCCTGTAAACTTGTCGTACATTTCAAGGTAAGTAATTTCTTCCTGGCAAGAAGTTTCGAGATGGTACTCTTCCTCTCAAAAACATTACTAAGCGATTTCATCATTTCCTTGGCCGATTTCGCGCTGCTAATGTAATCAATATGGCGGTCGGTAACACAATTGATGATAATATTCATCGCCTTCTTGTCTTTCCTCTTGGCCTCATTGGTCTCCGATGCCCATCCATCTTCAATGGTTTCTTTAACTTCCTTCTCATCCAGCAATGAGATAAGACGAAACTTCCAAGTTTTGAAATTTGAATCATTTAGTTGCGGGTAAACAGTTGAATTTTTGGCGGCCATTTTCTACTGGTGACTTTAATACTTTAAATTCCCAAATTTAATCTTGACACTATTCACTCTACACAAATAAACATAATTAACAATAACATCAACACTAATAATTAACTGGGCAATGATCTGGACCCATAACCTGTCAGTTTTTCTGACTCAGGGAAAAAAGAAACAACCGGCTCACTACCGAAACACACACATTGAAGGTTCAACTACAACTCTGTATTTAACCCAAATAACATAGAGAGCAGAGCAGGACGTGCCACAGCCATACTTTCTGACACAATTACCTAATAAATTACGATTTCTTATCGGTATTCAGAAAAAAATTAAAACAATATAAGAGGCAGGGTTATAAAACAGGAAAAAATATGATACAAAAACACAAATATCACAAATTTATTTATTCTAATACAATAAAAACTTTTTTATGAAAAAAATATATATAAATTTTAAGTGTTGCTTGAAATGAGAAAGACTGCCCTATATTTTATAACTAATCAAATTGAGCAAATAGGTGAAATGGATGGTTGACACATCATGATCTATTCTTTAAAATGTGAAAATATTTACAAAACATATTTTAATTACAATAAAGTACTGAATTGTATATAATAATAAAATTTAAATAAAATAGTAGTATAATTTTTTGTTTTAGCATTAGTCATTTTTGTTTCCATTTAACTCAAAAATCTGTTTTTTAAATGAGGATAAATAGTTGTAATTAAATTTTTATAATGTTACCAATGTCTAAGATAAAATAAAAACACAAAATGTTTTAGTTTTGTAATACTCGTATGTTTAAATTACATATTGTCATTTTCTTTCTATTTTGTAGGTAAGGGAATTTCATAATAAAAATAAATAAATTTACAAAATCTTATGGCAGTGTATATAATACCATCATATTATTAAAAATGTCATTCACTTAAACGATAATCATATAAAAAGGAAACCACAATTTCAATGTCAATTTTTAATTGACGACAGTTAAGTCTTTCTCCTCCCTCTCAGTTATATTTAGTGGCAATTTTATTGATAGCTCACCAAATAATCTCAAATTTTGCTATAACACTGATAGATTCTATAAGACACACTTGCGACAGAAATGTCTCCATATCTACAGATTCATTTATCAGAGATCCATAATTAGATATTTGTTATTAAAGGTGAGCATTTCCATTTCGTTCTAATTCAGCCCAATTTCTAGCTACATTTTGCAATCGTAATGAATCTGCATCATCATCCCCACTAGGCTCATAAGCAGGATTTGTAGCTCCATTTGGTCCATTTAATGTTCCATTTGCAAAAAGATCTTTTACACTCATGGCACCAGCATTTGATATTCTCTGCGATCTGGGTATTACGTTGTTCATAGCTCCAAGCGTTTGCATTTGGGATTTTCTTCTTTCAGCTTGAAGGGATCTCCTTCTTACTTCTAGTGCCTCTCTTACTTCGCGACGCATGGTTAGTTTGCGACCAAGAACTGGTGTACCTAGAAATATAAATTTAATAAATATTTTAACTAACTGCTAGCAGTATATTTTTGAGTAACAAATAATCACTTCCACTACCTGTATTAGTTAAACATATATTTAAAAATATCCTCAGGTTATAGCTCTTATTCCAATTAGTGATTTAAGCTTGAAGTTATAATTAAGATAAAAATGGATCATGATTAAAATTGAACCCCCAGGCCTGAATCATTTCATATTTAATGTTGATATCAATTGGCTAGGTTGGTGCAAATCTAACTTTCAACATTCTCATACTGCTTAAGAGCACAAGCTGCTTATTAACTTTTGAATCTGCAACTCAAACTGGAATTCATACTCAGCTTCTTGAAAACAGTCTTCGAAATAGAGGATTCCAGTTTTTTGAATATTTACGTACCATGAATACTTACAAGCTCCTTTTGTCATATGGCTACCCTCTTCTGTTCTTGATTACAGAATTCTTTATCAATGATGGTTATAACAGTTTCATAATTACTTTTTTTCAACTAATTAACTATACAGTCTCTAATAGTGTAAAAATTTACTTACTTGCGTCTTGTCCTTCTCCATCTTCCATTTTCATTTGCAAGAACCGCTTCCTAAAGGCAACATCTAATGTCCCTATTGTCCTGGTTTTCTGTTTTTGCTTTTCAAGATTATAGATTGTTCTTCTTCTTCCAACTCTATCACCAGATGAACCTGAATCATTATCATAGTCTCCATTAATGCCTTTCAGCCGTTGCAAATGTCTGACTATATCCACAGCTTGTTTGTCCAGCAGTGTATCTTGTGACATTTCTTCAACCTGAAAAGTTATTTGAGTAATAAATTAAATTTATTAATTAAAAATTATTATCAAATTTCTTAAACAAGTAATGAATGGTAAAATAATTAATTAATAATTGATAAGTAGTGTAAGGCATTAGTATTAATCATATCTCATATCTATCCAGTGATATTTCACAAATTGAATTTGCTTTATAAGATATGTATGTTGAATTTTATAATTATTTTCTTGGAAAAACTTGAATATTTATGAATTTTTTTTTGTTTTCACTGATATAGCTTCGCATTAAGAAAACTGATTCAAATGGTTTTAAAAATGAATTTAATCTGCTATCTAACTTTGTTACTGGGTCCATGAAGTTCATTCATAAACATGGTTAGGCCTCTATAATATTCTTTCAGAGTCCTGGATTCACTTTTGTTGAAAGTTCTAGTTTGTCATAGCAGTGTCATATTATAAAGAACATAACTTTATAAGCTGAGATATACAGCTTATATTTTCTATCAGCTATCATTTCCTAATAAATTTGTTTTAATTTTTCTTAATGTAGTATTATTAGTTATTATAGGAATATAAAAACTTGTGATTACCTGTCTTATTTCCCTTTTAGAATTTTTCTATGTATCTCAATTGATATATGAGTTGATAAGAATATGTTTTGTGTAATTTTTTTCTTAGCAATAGTATAAAATATATGAAAGTAATTACAATATTAATGACATACCTTCTTGTTACAACATAAGTTGAGTTCTGTTGAAGCGAGGATGTGTGATATTGTTCCAAAACGGTGAAATAACATAGCGGTAAACTGGATAACAATAATGAGGGCAAAGAAAAATACGAATACAAGACCAATTGGTTCCAACTGCAGATATTCCTTTGAAATCAGTACCTAAAATGGGTGAGAGGAAGAAGAGAAAAAAAAATTAATCACTGATTTAAACAATATTACGTTATAAATAAATGTTAAAATACTTAATATAAAGGCAACTATCAATAATTTCTGTTATATAATTGAAACATCTTTGTTTGCTAATTCAGTCTTCATAAAAGACACTATTTAGGAAATTCATTCATTAATATTGATATTTATGTTGTTCTAAATGATGGTATATTTTATTTTTAAATTTATCATTATAATTTTAACTGATGATTTTAGAAAAGTCACAAAGTAGTCTGGGTATATTCAATTTTATTATATCTGTTATTTACTTTTATTCAATATTATTTGGTTCTATTCATGAATTCATCTAATTATATAGTAATTATAACTAAAAATAACATACACTTGACCAATTGAACACTATAAAGTATGGTTAAAAAATTAAAGTTTAATATTTTAGTCTTGCAGATCTCCTTATTCTGTTAATATAAAATTTTTTTCTTCACAAAGGGTAATTTTTTAATTTTTTTAATTTTTAATCTTTGTATAAATGTAACCTGCAAAACCAGTTGTATTTCTAGATGAATTCACTTATAAGAGTTAAATTTTAATGTTTATTAAACATTAAGAAAATATTTGTCATACATATCTAATAATATTATCTTATGGATATAATACTGATTATATACATTTAGCAATTTATTTATTATTTATTATAAGTGCAACTAATTGACATATAAACTGTATTTACATGCAGATTCAACATTAATGGCGACTACATACCAAATTTACATTATTTATACATTTACATTTGTATGAGTAATACTATAATACATAACAACTAATCTATTTCAATTGGCTCCACATAATAGTCTCTAAGAAGTAGTTGGCAATAATCTGCTTTCTGTAAAAATATATCTATATTTAATTGTATATACATTGCGTTAATCACATTTACAAAATAACATATACACCAATCACCATGTTACTAACATCACTGATGATACAAATAATGTTATCGAGTTATCATTCCAATTCTGGAGATGTGGCAGAATTTCTTCGACCTGCACGGCTCGAGAGGTAGTATGGAAATGATTGCGAATGAAAGAAATGAAATGAGGTAAAATGAGTAGTTAATACTGGTGAATGAAACAGTAAGATTTAACAATTCACTTATGATTTGAAGAAGAATATTCAAACTATTGAAGAAGTACAATTTAGTGAGTCATTAATATGAAAATGGATGAATTCAGCATGGAAACTCAAATCAAGTATATGAAAAGGCACTAAATTTGATTCAAATTTAGATGATATTTTGAAAATTTTAAGCAATTGATTGCATTACAAATCTTAATATTAAATTTAGGTAATTGATATATTAATTACCAAAATTAATACATCAAAGAGTTTTGGGGTTAAATGTTATCATTAGTTTGGTATTTCAAACTGAAATCTTGTTTATATTCATTGTTATCATGTAATCAGAACCCTTCATTAATAGGTTCTGAATTGCTCTATTTAATTATTAATGTATTAGTATAATATACTAATTTAATTATGAATAAATATTATGGTATCAAATTATAATTTGTTATTACATATTCTTGAATTGTTTGAAAAACAAAAGAAAAATCATGCTTCTATTTGAAAGCACATACTACTATTTTAAGTTTATATCTATAATTTACAAAGTTCTATGAGAGAATTCAGTCATCAGATATTTGGTGTGACAGGTATTTTTACCTATAAGGAATTGAGAAAAATCTTGCAAGATGATTTGAGTTTCTGTGTTTTAATGTTTAATGATTTTGTTCTTTCATAAGACTGCCACAGCTTTGGAATTTAGTCATGGCAATGTGTTAAAGTACTTCATGCGACATTCATGTTGTGCATTTAGGTGGACAGTCACCTTACATGTGTACATTCTCAAAGACTGTGTGAGTGGAAATACTGTTAGTGGACACATTTAAATATTCTATACTATATTTATGTTTCCTGGATGTTTAATGGTATAGATTGAAGTAATAACTCAGGAAGCAAGCCACAGAAAGATGGATGAATGCATTTATAAATTTACATTTATATGACAGCAGAGATTCTCATTCTTAATTTGTAAAAATAAAATAGAGTGTATTATTCAATTAATTATAATGGTTTATTTATTTTGAAATAAAGGTTTATAATTTTTTTATGAACAAATAATCCCCTGTTCATAAATGTTCTTTATAATTAGAAGTATTATTATAATAAGATATTATTATTATTTTTTTATGTGGTTTTAAAGTAAAATTTTTGAGGCTTATCTATGAAGTTATCTATTCAAAAGAGGTTTAAAGCCTGTTATTTTGATGCAGATTGATCTTTTTTTTTTTTTTTTTTTTTTTTTTTTTTTTTTTTAAATAACAAAGTTATATAGAAATCAAATAATTTTGCTTTGAATAAAATGCATTTAGAGATTGACTAATTATTATACCAAAGAGTAATTAAAAAAAAAAATCTTTTATGCCAATATGTTACAAGATGGTTGGATTGTCCAGTTATTAATATAAGAAATGTTGGTATTTCTCAATTAAAATTAAAAAGATAGTATTGTGATTGTTTGATTATTTTTTTACATATGTATGTACAGGAACATGTATGTATGCATGATGATTCATTTTTGAGAATGAAATATATATATATATATACATCTCTGCTTTTTATGGGAGATGAATAAAGAAATAGGATAGGAAAAGAAGAAGAAAAGAAGAGAAGAAATAGAAGAGGAAGATAACAACCACCCCGAGCATGTTAATCTGGAGGCCCCATGCTTTTGACACAGGGGGAATACCTCCGCTGTCTCCTCTACATAGGTGATGTTTGTCTTCACGCCGAAAGGCCATTCAACGTGTATGTTGTCCTTGTTCAACTGCAGAAGGAATACGATGAGAACAAATAGTGCGTTCATCATGAAAAATGCAAAGACAGACTTGTTTCTCAGCTCTTTCAGATCTGCTGCTACTCTTGCCTGAAAAAGAATTTTAACAAAACAAAATATTTAATCTTTGTCGGATGAGAGTGAGAGCAATTGGCGTCTTGGTATGTCGGTCTTAAATTACATTCAATCAGATAAACATTATCAGTACATGATTAAGGATGGACCTTCCAACTCTGTTGGACCGATGGGAACCGAGACTAGACTGCCCCACTCTCCTCCGCACCTTATGCCCCTCACCTCTTGCGTTACTTCGTTGTATGTGATGTTTGTTTTCACACCAAAAGGCCATTTCACATGAAGAAGTTCCTTGTTCAATTGGAGAAGGAAAACAATGAGAACAAATAGGGCATTTATCATAAAGAATGCAAATACAGAAGAGTTCCTGAGTTCGATGAGATCCTTAGCTATCCTGGCCTGGAACAAAGATACCCGGCGCAAACAAGGGCACCGTCATCCCAGTTAGCACTTTGAATAAAATAAAACTGCCACAATTAAGCAATAAATACATATTGGTTATTTGTTGCAGTTATTTGTTAGGGCTAGTTTAAAAGCCTCTTTTAGTGTATTATTTTTACTTTCTTGAAAAATTATTTTACTTTCTTGTTATGATAATAAACTCTACCAAGAGTATATTTTATTCAGAAACCTATACCAAAAATATTAATTTATTTTTTCTGAAGCAATTCTTTTTTAATTTAATCAATCTAGTTTGCACTACTGTTTTTCATTACAATGATCTTCTTACAAACATTTTTTGAAATTAAAAAACCTACAAAGTAATGAAAACATTCAGTTCAGTTTTGATTCAAGGTTTGATTTAAGTTGGACTTAATACAACCTACTCTGATTATAATAGAAGAGCAATCATTAGGGAATAAGAATTTGAAAATTTTCTTGCCAATGTATGTTGGCCTAATCAAATGGGGTCTGAATAAAAAGAAAACAATCTAATAATATTAAAACTTAATGTATGATTATTAGTTTTTTTATATCAAGAAATTCATTTGTGCTGTCATTCTAATCACTGACAACAAAGCACACGGGTCTAAGCCATAAATTAGGTTGGTAGTTGATAAATGCTAATGGAATAAATACCAGGAAGTGAGTAGTTTTTTTAGATTGCCCAATTTAAGAGAGGTAGGATTATTAAGGAGGCTTTATTTTACTGAATAATGTATTATTTGTAATGAAAAATTAGCTATTAGATTCCTTTGGAATGATCCTGCAATGGTCCTTAATTTTTTTTTACATCAACGAAAATGCTGCTGTCCATTCTTTATCAAACATCATTGAAATAATACCAATATGAATTATCTGGAATATAAATATGGCTCTATCAATCAAATCTTTAAAAATAAACCTTAAATTGCAGAAGTCAACAGTAACCCTAAACATAATATTGCACATAAGCTAGAGAATTCTGCTGCAAATAATTAATGAACATTCACAAAAATCTAATTAATAAACTTTATTCTTATGATTAATGAAGTAACTATTCAAAATAGTAACGAACTTGTTCGAATCAAAGTCCAACAGTAGATTTTGAACCAACTTCTTAAAAAATTATATTTGATTCCCATTACCATGAGATCTTCAGTAACCCAAAAAATACTGAGTACCAGCCAAAATGAAAATTTGTATTAATAGAATAATGATAAATCTTAGAGGTACATTAAACTTTTTTTTTTAATTTTATTTCTTTGCCGTCTAATTAGTACATAGATACATGAAACTGGCAATTGTGTTTTTCCCAGATAACTGTTTTTTGAAATCTTGTTTTCCCAGTATTAGCTAGCTTGTTGATGGATATGATTATCAAATCCATTTTGTCCCAAATAAGGTAATATTAAACATCTTCAAATAAATTCTGCATTTAATGAATTTATACTGTCTTTAAAATAAGTTTGGTCTTTTCATTTACTTATTTTCTATTTTGAAAAAAAAAACTGTATGTTTTAATATCTGTAATTAGTGAATTTTTATTAATTAATTTAATCTTGGAGCTTTCTCTGGAATTCGTTTTATACATTACCCTTTCAACTTTGTCGTCATCAATGGGAAATAGATATTTATCCAAAAGATCTTTCCAGAACTGAACTTCATTTGCTGAAAGGAAGGCGACTGGTCCTTTCTTCAGTTCTTTATCCTCTATCCAATATGGATTTATATCATCGTTACGGACCACTTTAGGCTCCCCTGCAGAAATAGCTGTTGTAAAACACTTATTTTAATATATTTTTTATTTTAGTAACTCTGAAATTATTTTTACCAGTTGATGCTGTGTCACTATCATCTGATTCTCTGTCTTCGTCTGCCGGGTCTTCTGCCAAAGCTACTAAATTATGATCTTTAGAACTAGCTGATGTTGTCCTCTTTCTGCTTATTACTTGGCATTGTGGATCTACCACTCTAAAATTTTTAAAATAATATTTTTAATTTTAAAGGACTGTAACTTAGTACCAAAAGTTTCCCATTAATGAAAAAAAAAAAAAAAAAAAAAAAAAAAATTAAATAAAGGTAAAAATTTATAACTAGTTGAAATTTAAATTTAGAAAACAAATATTATAAAATCAATTTAAAAAATAAATATAAATACTTTTCAATGCCGTCTAATCGTTTTTCTAATGCTTCGAGAGTTTCTGCAATTCTAACAAGTTGTTGTTTTTCATCAATCGGTTTAGGGTGTGTACAGAACATGCAACGGAAAAGTCCAGCAAGAGAGAACTCAATCGATCCTTCTTCATCATCTCCTGGCATTGGGACATTCTGAAGGAAGCCTAGTAGAGTGTTGTGACGTGCTTTTCGCTTTGCTTCTTCTGCTTCTTTTCTTTCTTCCTCAAGTTCCTATTTTTTTTTTTAAATTAAAGGTATTATTTCTGTAATTTAGATTTAAGATAAAGGTAATTTATGGGAAAAATAATAACCTTCTTTGTTTTCTTGGTTTGAACTTCTCTTGTTCCCCATGAGACTACATTCAAGTTGATAATTGAATATAAAATAAGGAGCAAGTACATACAAGGGATGGAAAGGAGATAAATTGATCCGGGTACAATACACCAAAATTCTTGCGGATGAAGACATGCTGCTATAAACATCGATCCCGTCATTGACATGAGAAATATTGCTGAAGGAGAACCTACACCATCCTCTCCCAATTGTAATGCAGTACCTACTATGACAGCCATCATGATCAATGCATATGCTGTCGATAACATTTGGGCCAAAAGTAGCTGTGGACAACCAAATGCATGAATTTATTAAATATATTCAATATTTGTATAATATACAGAGTTAAGAGTCTTAATATTTATATATTTGTATTTATTATGCTCAATACAGTTTCGAATCATATATTACCTGTATATCAGCTTTGCATGTAAAACAAACTAACATAAAAAACATAATAGGGATGATATTATAATAAAAGCTGGTCCAGTTGTCAATTTTAAAAGCTGCTACAAAGGCACCCACCAACATAAGAAATATAGTTCCTGGGCCAAGTATCGTGCCGCCCATCAACATGAACTATAAAATATCAATTTTAAAATAAGTTATTTTAGTGTAAAAAAAAAAATAATACTATTTTTTTCTTAGGTAGATTACATACTTGATACCAAATGTAGGGAAGTGAAATGTTATCATTGATACGAATCGTAGCTTTATAGTCCATTAAAAGATCCATAATGTTAGCCATAGTGGAAGGTACCCATCTTCTTCTCTGATTGTAGAATTCATTGAAACCTTCTGGACAATGAGTGTAGGCATCTGAGGCAGCTGAATATTCTACTCTGTAACCCCTCTGAAGAAGCAGTGTACAAAGCCAACGATCTTCACCTAAGTATGCAAGTTTATCAATCGGTTTGAATATAATCTATAATATGATAATGTATTTTTCCTATTGTATAATAATGTAAAATATATTCATATAGCATAGATATTACAATTTTTAATTTTATAACTTTCTGTTTCATCCTTGAAAACTTGAATCACATTACGAGAATTTTTATTTTACCTTGATCGTACTGAACATAGTGTCGAGCTTCTCCAGACTTAATGGTATACTTTCGCATTACATTGTCATCCATAAGGGCTTTTCCTCTGAAAAGTGAAAAACATCCTGGACTACAGAGTACACAGCCAATCATATGTTCAGTTGCTTTTTGCAGCCAATGACCAATAGCATATTCAAACATCTGATACCATACCATAGGCCCTGAAATTTAGACCTCAGTAAGTTACATAACAATTTATCAATTGATCTGTTTTATAATTAGTTTATAATTTTACCAGATCCAACAGGATGGATTCGACCACAAGCAGCTCCTAAATTACGATTTTTCTTCATGAGATCGACAAGAAGTCTTACAGCATGAGGCTGGAAGTCAATATCTCCATCAAGAGTCAGTAAGTATGTATTTTCAGCCATAACTTCCTTTCGTTCCACAGATATAGGAAGTTCCATTAGTCTATGCCCAAGTAAATAGTACATGTACATTACCTATGGAGACAAACAAACAATAAAAAGCATGTGTTATTTTATTTAACTTTCCCTTATTTCACCAAATCATGAACTGTTTATACCTGGCTCCATCGTTTCCTGTGCCTTATTTTTGCCTTATCCTTTAGATGGGCAATCATCTTTGTTTTACCAGGTAAAGTCCAAACAAGTCTTCCGCCATATGGTGTTGGATATTTGACTGGTGGTCTGATTCTAATGTGAGTTTCATGAACATGGGATGCAGCTTCATCAATAGTTGAAACAAGAAGTTTGACGAAACGATTTACTTGTGACCAATCATCATTGATATCACTAATTTCGAAAGCGTCATCAAAAAATATGTGTGCTATTAACATAGCAAAAAATTAATATAAACATTATACTGAAGGATACAATAATATATAGTAAGTAAATATTTACTTTCAAATTCATAGTAATCTGGATCAACAACTCTTAAATACTTTTGAGCAACTCTTCTAGCGCACTGATCTTCATCCATTCTCAAAATAGATTTTAACATCTCCATCATCTCATCTAATGTCTCATGCCACATTGTAGCACAGGCATAAATTCTAGTTATACTGTCAGATTTTTTGACAGTTTTAGGAGTAGTTGAGGATGCATCGGTATGGACAGATATGGTTTCATAATATTCATCAGGATCTTTTTCTCTTTCTGCTAATTCCTAAAAACACACACAAGACATATAAATTAAACACCTCCCTTGTTGATTTGACTTAAAAATGTATTTTCTGACATTATTTTATTTATTTTTGAAAAGTAAAGACAGAAACATTGTACATTAATGAAATTTATTGTTCATTTTTGTAGCATCTAGGATTACATTTAGATTTTTTAAACCTTCTTTTTCTTCTATTAATATAAAAAAAATTGTTTTGTTTTTTAAATATGAAAAAATAAAGAAATGAATAATGAGATATTGCATTTGAGTTTTTGAAAATATGAAAAAAAAAAAAAAAAAAAAAAAAAAAAAATGAACAATGAGATATAGTTCAACTGAAAGTAAGTAATTAAAATAGTAAACATGGTACAGGAATCATGACAAAAGAAAAGTATTAATAATTAATAATATGAATTAGGAATAACAAATTATTGAGACCTATTGTGAAAAAAGGGTGTTGTATGAAATAAGGTAGTTCTGAATTTATGTGTTGTATGTGATAGAAGGATAATGATAAATGAAAATTTTTGAAAAACTTAAAGTTTTCATATTTCAGATTTCAACCTGAAAGATCCATACCTATTATGATAAAAGTCACTATTTCTGAAATATTTCCAGCATCAGCTTAGTTTTGAGTGATTGGCATTGAAGATATTTTATTATCAGTTATTCAAAGTCTCTATCCAAAGAACTATTTTTTTGTGATGCTCCTAATAAACGCACTATTATTTGAATCGTAATATGAAGTATTCTTTTTTTTTTTCCCTATAATTTCTAAAAACTAGAACTACTGAGACCAATTCATTGAAGCTCCCCAATTGAAACTTTTCCAGATAATGTGTCACATTCAGTGAAAACTAATAATGAACTATGAACTTAACTAATCTTTATAATTATTTTTAAGTGTTTCAAAAGCTGTATCCATAAAATTATTGGAACTTAAGAGACCTATTCAACACCATTTTACTTTGTACAAATACACATTAACTATATACAAGTTCATAATCACTTTTATCATAGAAAGAAGAAGTAAAACTCCAACTAGTTTGTAATTTATGTGTGAAATATGTGATTGGCCAGGTGTATTGACAACCATCAATTGTTAAAATGCTTGATATTATTTTTATATGTATTGTATAGGTATGTTGAATCTATTTTTTAATATATTAAGAATATATAGAGTAATGTATAATTTGATACTTTTAAAGCTGATTTAAAGTTTCATCACCATTAGTAGTTTTACATTCTATAATTTCACCCAAAAATATTTTTTTGAATATTAATGACTAGAATGTATCTTTGAATGATTTCCAACTTGAAATTTATGTTTGGAATGTTGGGTACTTTAATCTGCAATTAATCCTAGCCTATTAAGATCTACCACAAATTGCTAAGTGGCAGCTACTCCTAAATGTTTATGGTTCATAATGAAGAACAATTGTATAGAGTCCCAGAACTACCTTATACATTTATAACAAATGGTTTAGCTATTAAATATTATACAGCCGAGATAAACGTGCTTTATGCTAATATACGATTTGAGGTATTTTTACGAAGTTGCCCCATTATTACGTGTTTCCTCAGCTATTCATCTCCAAGATCAGATAATTGAATTTTATTTTGATAAGGTTTAGGCTCTTGTAAATAATAAAACGTCTTTGGTGCGTTTTCGATGAGATTACAATTTAGAAAACTTCAGGAGGTTCTCAAAATTGTAATGGTACTACTTCACTAAAAAACGTCTTATTTACGACTTACGTCAAGTTGATTTACAACATTTCCGAGGTCAAAGAATTGGAGGGCTCACATCAGCACTTGACATCAAGAGGTTGGTTTTTGATAACCAAGCCAGAGATCTAACGTACCTCTGTCCGAAATTGGCTATTTTCATGAACTCTAAATCGCCCTAAACCTCACAATATAGACTAAATATCAAACCGTCTCTTATTCTTCTTCTTCTTCCAATTGCTCGACAGACCTTATGGTGCCTGGCATCCTCTAACAACTTCCGCCAGTCTGCTCGTCGTTGGGCAGTTCTCTTCCAATCTCTGACTCCCAGGATCCTCGTAGCATCCTCTGCTACGCCGTCCATTCATCTAAGGCGGGGTCTCCCTCTGCTCCTGGTCATGTATATATCTTCCATCAATAATTTTTTAGGGATTGCATTCTCCGACATACGAGCAACACGGCCGGCCCACCTCAGTCTTCCCAGTCTCACGTGCCTCATTATGTCTGACCCTTCCAGGAGGTTATACACTTCTTGATTAGTTCTTCTTAGGTATGCCTCCCCGACTCTCTTAGGTCCATAAATGCACCGCAGAATTCTTCTTTCAAATGCCAGTAAGCTTCGTTCGTCCGATCGAGAGACTACCCATGACTCCGAACCGTAAGTTAGTACTGGTCTTACCAGTGTCTTGTACAGTCGCATCTTGGTAGTTCTTGACAGAAATTTGCTTCGGAAGAATCTACCCATACCATAGTAACATCGGTTGGCAATGAGTTTTCGCCTCTCGATTTCTCGTGATGTTTCATTATCCGCGGTTACAAGTGTCCCCAAGTAGATGAACTCTTCCACTTGCTTAAAAGAATATCTTCCAAATTGAACATAATCCGTCTCTTAATAACTGAAATAAACTGTTTACTAGAAATAATAAATTGATGACAATTAACTTATTTTTATTACAAACTGAAAACCAATTATGATTTGAGACATTAACAATGCCAAAAACTACTTGATCCCAAAATGCCCCTATTATAGTTTATCAATTTCAATATAGAATATTAATTAGTTATTTCGAAACTTTTACCTCAGTTTTTACATCTTTTTCTTCTTCCCTTCTTCTGTTCAATCCAAGTGATTGGTCAATCAGAAGCGAATCATACATAGGCAATACGAATAATTTTTCAGTAGTTGCTAGCCTTTCACATTTCGGTGTCCATATGTGAAGAGTTATCCAAGTTTGTGAAAGTAGCCAAAGTAACCATATCCAGGCATGCTGTAGTATTTAGCAGATTTTTTTATTATTATAAAATTTATACAGTTTTAAATGTTATGTAATTATTAAGAAATTTAAAAATATGAGCATAGTATTAACTTTATTAGAGCCATTAAATATAACAAACCTGTTTTGAAATAAAATCATTCAAGAAGTATACTGGTGGTGATTCAAAGAAGAGATAATCTGGTATCATGCCTTGAAAGAAGCATGGATCATCATGCCTCAGACCGCATAAAGCAATCAAAAGTGATATTGTAATTGGTATGGTTAAATTTACTGGAAAGGCATAACTGAATCCTTGAATTACAATTTTGCAAGCAAATTTACCTGTAAATATATAATTTTATATTAATATGAGTATACAAATCATCAATATCAACGAACTTAAAGATATTATACCCATTCGTGATTAAATAATAGATTTAAAAAACATTATAATCGAAGTGCAATAAAATTTACCGAATATATAACAGAGGTAAGCTGCGACAATCTGAATTAGAAGTATGTAAACAGCAGTATCATATTCAGCGTCGATGTCTACGATTTCTCCTGTTGGTGTAACATTGGCTAAATCCGGAAGACTTGTGCTGCCGAAAGTTGGTCTTATCTGCAAGAATATGTATGGATACAATGAACATAAACATGAGGAAACACTAGAATTTGTTTAATTATGGATGAAAATTATACTTTTATTCAGTGACATATTGCCTCTGAAGAATTACATATGGCACGTTACGAATGAAGGAGGCACTACTTAAACAGTATTATCTAGCTCAAACTAACTTTGAAAACAATTTGATTTAAACTTTTTTTTTTTTAATCACAACAGTTATTGTTAGATTAATAGATTATCCAATTATTTCAGATACATTTTTTAGGGTTATTTATTTTGATGACGAAAATCGTACTGAAAGCAATTATTATCGACAAAGTATTGTTTTGTATCTCTTACACTTTGGATGTTCGATATGTGTAAACAAAGAGTAAAATTTCCTGGATATATTTACTTCAAATAAAAATAATGATTATTTAATATATATTCATAGGAATAAACACAATAAAAGCTTTTGAATTGTAGTGTATATTGCTGGGATATAAGAATATGTAAAGTTGAAGGTAATCAGTATATGCAAGATATTACGAGTTAAGGATAGTCAGGTATATGTTTCACAAATTGGGGAGAATGAGGATCCCCAACAAATACTTCGAATAAAAAAAAGAGAAATAGAAGATGATTTGTTTGGGATAGTATCTGTTTGTGAACAGAAAGGCTATGTAAAGAGAAGGTATGAGGTTTGAAGACAATATTATATTCAACAGAATCGAAGGTATTTGACAAATCGCAAAAAAAAGAATAATGATTTTATGTTTATCTATGAGGTCTTGAATAATGCAGATTAAGTGGAGCATTGAGAATGGATTTATGATTGGAAGTTAAATACAGAAAAATTCTTGATCTCTTATGTAGATTAGAGACTTGTCAAAGAATATAATGCAAAAACTGCGCATTTGCACAGCTTAATGAAAACTGAGTAAGGTTCTACGAAACACATTAGAATCCTTGGACGCCTCCTGGCTATTCTTCTCATAAAGTTTCTGATATCTGAGCTGATCCATTCTTAGAGGAATGGAAAGGGTCTGAAAGGAAGAGGGGTCTCCATAGGTATTAGGTTGAAATGAAAATATACTAAAATAATGCATTCCACTATCAATTAAAGATGAATATAATGGTGATAAGTAATGTGTCAGAAATGGGCATTGAAGTAGGAGAATGTTATAAGAAATCCCGATACTACCATGGTAAGACTGGAAGGATACTGTCTCAGAAAAAATAAACTTTAGGTTGGGTGTAACTATTGTATTTTACATTAAAAGTTCATTAAAATACCTCTGTGATCCTGATCTTATGGGCTGAAAAACCTCGATGAAACAGTGAGAAGAAATAGTTTACATTCTCCCCTCTATACATTCTTGATACAAGAATTAAGATGAGGAAACAAAAAATTTTCCAAGCGGACATGAAGATGTAGGTGAAATAACGAGTCCTTTTTAGTCTTTCCTTTATCTTCCAGAGAGGTCTCATAAAGCCTGTCGATAAAATTTATTAGTCAAATAAATTTCAAATATTCCTATAAACATAAATAGACACAAAACTGTCTTGTACTTACCCAAAACAGAATGTTTAGAAACATAATTTTCCCACCAACCACATGATATGCAGAATAGTGTAGCCGGTATTAGCCAAAGATTAGGCCGTTCCCGACCTTCCAGAATAGGCCATACAACAAAACCTGTGGCCTGAGCTCCTAAAGCAACAGCATCTACAACAGCCTTCATGTATACTTCAGTCTTTTCTGAGCCCGTCGTGCAGCCCTTAGTATTTCGTGATAGCAAACCTGTGAAATACAAAAGATCGCCTAGGTTAATATTGCACTTTTTTTTTGTACATTAGAGATTTTATATTATGAACTTTACTTTAAATCCTAAAAAATTGGATTTTACTTACTAAGCAAAGCAGGGATGAAGCAGACACAGTTAGTAAGCATAGCTCCTTTCACAACATCCAGCTCAGGTAATACCATAAGAAATAACGAAGCGAGACCAGCGACATGAAGAGTCTCCATTGCTAATATCCATAGGAAATCCATGAATGGAGGTCGCTTCCATGATTTGAAGACACATATCCTCAGGGATCTAATGAATGTTCCAACTTCGGGGATAGCAAAAGCAAACAGTAAACACCAGGACCATGCCACTCGCTCTTCTGGTGGCAAGTTGACTATGAATTGCTTGTCCCTTCCTACAAACATTGAAAAAAAAAATTGGTTTCCTTTTATATAATATTATATGAAATATTTACAAAATAGAATGAAAAAAACAAATATATATATACCTAAATCTTTATTACAATAAGTGACTACTCGGTCAGGTCGTAATTGGGAAGTAATGAAGAGAACTGACAGTTTGGCCAAAACACCGCTGGTAAGAACTATAGTGAACGTGACCAGATATGCAATTATTTTTAAAATCTTCACTGTAAATTCCAGACATGCTTGGTTTTCCATTGAACCCGAGTCTGTTTTCGGGGGAAGGACCCTGAAAACGTCCCATCCTTTCGTCTCCTGGACAGTCCTTGTACTGCAAATAATTAAATTGTTTATCAGTACTCATACCTGTTCAAAATTGTTAATATTTACAATCGAAATACTTCAAAAAATCTTATATTAGATGTATCATATCAGTTAGCGAAACACTTATCACATTAATTGCAATGATGTATTTTAAAATAAAAAAAAAAGCCTGTACACTACGATCCATGAAGAGTCTTGGGTTCATTTAAAGACTTCCTGATTCGATGATAATTATTGTGCCCAAGCAAGTAATATTTAAATGTATTCTGCTCAGCGAAAGTATACAGGAAGAAAAGAATATGGAACGGCTACCATATCTAGAGAATTTTGTAAGAAAAAACTTATCATACATTTTGGTCGGAAAATTACCCAAAACCTGAACCTTTGAAAAAATAATCGTAGATATAGTAAACCTTTTGTTTATAAAAATATACTAAAACTGTGTATTTACATTATATATGATGGAGTTATTAACTTTTGACGCATCAGACAAACTTGGAAAGTGAATGTAATTTCGCATTAACAAAACTTTATTCAGTTCTCAATGTTTCGGTCATAACGTTCGGTATTCCCTAAAGTTATTTCATATTCTATAGTACAAACAATGATCACCATCTTGAAAGGATATGATTTTTTTCCAATATTTATTTGAGAAAGATTCCATGTTCATCCGATTTAAATTAAAAAATTGTCAGCTTTAGGATCATCCCAAAGAAGAATGATAAAATTATATTTTAACTAAAATAAGCAATATTAAATGCCCAAGTAGCACTTTTTCTTTGAAATCATTTTGGTTATTTTTTACGGCAGTATCACATTAATTTGAGTGTTGGGGTGGGAGTTGGGAGTACCTCTTTAGCTCAGTTACGACGGCAATAGATGAAACTGACTTATACATGTGTAGATTGTCTCTTCCACGAATACAAGACATTAGACATGTCTATTGTTCTTATGAAATGGAACTTAGTTTTAACAGAACAATAAGAACATAGGAGGATTGTGAGGCTTGTAATTCGGATTGATTAAAATAACAGCAGAGAAAAGTAAATAAAAGAACAGATAAGTCAGAAGTCATTGCAGTTTAGGATTATTTAGGAATAGGATTTTTACTTTTCAGGATGTTATTTTACTTGAAATATTGAAAATTATATTTTTAAAATTGTTTGTTGTATGAAATCGTAATAGACATAGCTTCAAAGGAATATTTTAATATATTGATAGGCTAATTATTTCGTTGAATTGTCTTACTTTAAGTTTATATATTAAGATTTCAATTATCATTCGTTATAATAGCATTTTTTTTTTTTTTTTTATATATGATGCCTTAAACATGGCTTGTTTTTAACACGTGAACATATTGTTTTCGAAATCAAAATGGCGTCACTTACGTAATTTGAAATTTTCGTTACACTTTTCGTGATAGATTTAGACGTTTGGTAACTGGTTTTGCATTGAAAATGAAATATTTTCTTATTTTCATAATTGAATCCGCAAAGCTGCAGCCAACACCGTTGGCTGCTTTTCATAAGATACAGTAAGTGGCAAAGGGCTGGTTGCATTATTAGAAAGATTCATGGCTGACAAGTTATTGGTTAGTATCTATTTTTAATATTGTTTTACTACATCAATTTGTCATTCATTCGATATAACCTTACAACTCTTACAACGTGCGTTGGTTTTCAGGTTATTATAATGACTATTCCTCCCGTGATATTAGAAATTACTACTTTTTCTTCACAAAAAAAAGAAAAAGAAACCTCATTAAATACAGATTTTACAGAATATCTGTGGATGGAAAATGAGGAAGAGTTTGATGAAGAAGTGTTAAAGCAATTGGAGGAAGAAGCACTGATGGACGAGTGCATGGAAGCAATGCTTGAAGAAGAAATGATGATGATGGATCTGAACGACTATTCTAACTTGGATGGGGCCGCCTTAGAACACCGTGACAATTTAGTGGAGATGAGTCTGCTTAATCCAGATGCTGCAGAATTCGTACCCCAGTCCCTTTCATAATAGCAGTTACCAATCCTCAAATTATCAGTATATAACTTAATTTTCTTTGTTTTTAATGTCTTGTTTAATTTGTGTTTTAGTTTGAGGTTGTAAATCATTGTATTAACTGTTTTCATTTAAATAGCACTACTGTTTCCTTAATTTATTTGTGTGATGTGAAGTTTGATCAGTAGAATTTTTCTATCATGAGTTTGCTAGGTTTTCTTTTTTTAAACAAGAATTTATAGTTTTGAAATATATTCATATTAAAGTGTAAATTAGATTTCTTTGTTTTTTCATGAAATGATTATTTATTGCTTAGCGGAACCTCGTAGAAGAATATTACAAGAGTAGAAAAGCACATACTAACTAGAAGTACCTGCTGAATTACAAGCTACAGGTCAGTGAAAAGTAATTAATAATTCCATTTTTAAACTTTTTTAATTCCTTTTTTAACGCTGGAAAATTAGTGTTTTTTTTTGTGTTTTTTTAAAATAATTTATATGGAAGTTTGCTAACAATTACTTTTATAAATCCGAAATTTCTATAAAAAGTAACTAATCATAACGCCTTACATCCTCTAGTCCTAGCAATCTTCATCAACATGTACATTCTTTCTAACCTAATATTCCAACGACGGTTTTATCAAAGTGTATTTGAAATCAGCAATGTTATAAGAATATGCACACAACTAAATGGAGTAAGGTAGTACTTTCATGAAACAAATAGTTTGGCATAGAGTGCTTTGATAATAAATTGATAAACATATATGTCTTTATACTACAAACAATTGCTGTAGAATCACAAAGTTGATTAGATTCCAGTACAGGAACTCACAAACTTATGTTCCTTTGCACTGCCTTCATCATTTCAAGGTACAATTACTACTAGGATTAAGAACTCTTTTTATTACAATTACCTTTTTTGTTTTAAAGAACTATAATTTAATCAGGTATTGTAATATATATTGTCAGGTCTTTTAATATCATATCTTACAATTATTAGATACGGCAATTTTTATAATAACATAAGAATGTCTTCACTGGATTCAGAAATAATGGTTTATAAGTAGTAAGGCATACATAATCGACACGTCTAACAAAACCTATTCGATTCCGAAGATCTTTCCAATTATCATAAAATTAATTATACATAAAATATATACTACACGAATTATATTTCAATTTTGAAACATTTAATTAATTATCATAGGAAATCAAAATGAACAATTAATTAGCATTTTTTTTTTTATAATGCACTCTAACTTCCGATTTGTCATAACTAAGGCATTACTTTGAATTTTAAAAATCAATGATGAATCGTTTGTAAAAAATACTTAAATCCTATCATTACCAAATTGTCCCTTCACGATTTCCTCCTTTTATCTTTTAAATTATTCAATCCAAATCTACTACGTTTTCCTGATACACACCGTAACACCTTTCGATCATGATCCTTCTTCACACATATCTGCAGAATATTATATATCCTTACCCTGAGTAATCTTTCTCTCCCAATATTCAACCTTAAATTTTTGCTACCTTTCAAATTTAGATCCCTTTATTTCTATTTTATTTTCTAATTTATATCAAATGTAAATTAGTCTATAATATTTTTTTGACTCGTTGGGTTTTTGGATTGTTGTTGTTGTTGGGTGTATCTGGGTAAAACGTTTTTCGCTTTTATGAATTTTTTGTGTATCAATCAACTGTATCTGCTTCTCAATATAAAATTGTTTTATGTTGTTAACCTTAACTTCCAATACTCTTGTTCTTTCTAATAAAGTAGTATATTACAAGTTAATCCAAAAATAACAATTATTAATTAATATGTTTAATTAATGAATAAGGAACCTATATTATATTTACAATGATAATATGATAAAAATATATATTTAAATATGTAACTTGTTTTTGCCTTCTATTGTTGTCGAGCCTTACTCTCTTCTAGTTGAACTATGGTCTTTTACTACGATCATGTTCAATAGCTCGTGTTATCACCACCAGCCTCCTTCTATCCCTTTTCTTAATTTTGTAAGAAGAAAGCCCTCTCAGATCTTCCTTTCTAGCCTCATTGAGTTCAATGATTTCGGTCGTTTTGAAAAATAAATTATTGGTTCTACCTCAAAGCACACTCACACTTATTCTGAATCTTTGTAGCAGGTTGGATTTTCCCGCATCTGCAACTTTCAGGCAAATGATTTTCTCTCCGTTCATGTCTGATTCTAAACTTTTACCAGTTAGGTCAGGTTTTAACTCTGACATCTATTTATAACAAAAAATGTTACCTAATATAATGTGTTTGATGAGCTACAAAATAATATGGTATACCTTAGTTTAGATGAATATACATCAGAAATATTTATTTATTATATTAAAGTTCCAGCAAGACTACTGATATGGTATATTTTTAGCATTAGTGGCAGAGACACTTAACAATTATTGTGGGTTAAGCTTAACGTTTTGTTAATTTATTTTCTCTTATTTAGATTTAAATTTTTCGATTTTATTTAAAAATAATATTTTTGTAAACTTCTGCAATTGCCTCTAGGTAGATGTCTATGGATCTCTGATCTGGAATTTTTGACTCATTTCTAGCTGTCTGAAGGAATAGTACCTATTCAATATTCATTAAATTACCATTTTTTCCATAAGTACCCTCTTCATTTAGTGTTCGCGATCATAAATAACTTATTCGATAACAGTAATATTTTATGTAATAATTTAGCTTATTTAACTCTTTTCTCAAGGAGGTTACATTGATTAATGAATGAATTGATGATAACAATCCACATTCATATGAACCATCCTCCATCTCCAAAATAAATGTTTTTCTCTTTGTTATATTCCAAAACAGAAATTTTCCTCTTCTAGAAAAGAAAATTATTATTTTCCAGAAATAATTCTCACCTGTATACCTGCTAGGCCTTACTTATTTTTCTATTTTATACTTCATTATCGTATAATTTTTTTTCTGGAGAACCTGTTTGTTTCTCGGATTCGTTTACGATTTTATGAAATTTGCATTTCTAGTTATATTAATCCAAAAAGGAAGAGTGAAGACGATGATGGCAGCTGAAGTACCACAAAGTAGAAACGCACTTTTATTTAATGCATTATAGATTGTTCAAAGAAAATATCTTAGCTTTATGGCTGACAATTTTTGACGACATACGTAATAAGATTCATGAGTTTTCGGCCAGCGGAAAGCTGAAACAGAATTCTGCAAAATTATTATAAACGCTTAGGCAACATTTCTATGCTACGAAAAAAAAAATGTCTTCCCTGCTTGAAGTTCTTCTACACCATGGACCTCTTTGTCGAAGTCTGGGCTGTAAGTAAGGTGGTTGAGAGATTTCTTCGAGTCGTTATCATTCCACCGCGATCTTGGAAATTAATGCTACAAGGACATGGTCATGAAGAAGCAGTGAATTTGATGTACATATTACTTGCCATTTACTATGGCGTTCCTTAAAATCAAGCAGTAGTATCTCTCTACAATTCAAAAAATGTTGGTCATTACCTCCTTTGTTATCTGTGACTTTTGCCTTAAGGCAAGAAGAACTTATCCATTCTTTTAAAGTGATATATGAGGGGGATTACTGCCCATGCATACCATTTAAGTAGTCTATAATTTAGGCAGGAGTAAGACCATCTTTACAAAATAATTAAGTAGCTGCTTGGTATTCGACTTGAACATTGTGATAATACAAAGTCTCCTACATCGTTTGATAAAGACTGATAGAATTAAGGAATTGCAGGTGATGGATATGGATAGATCTGGTATAAACATGCATGGCCGAGCAGGTCTCGGCCTTCTTAAAGGTAGGTAATTATAGCATGCCGAAAACTTAAAGAACTCACTATGTCTTTCATCAGCTTCTTGTGTGTTCCGGAACATGAGAGTTTAGACCGATAGAGAATCTAAATAACTATTTGCAAAGGAATACGCCCCAGCAAGATGTACCTGTATTGATCGCGGCAATTGTCATTGGCACCCATCCCCGACAACAAAGAGCTCAATCATAAAGGCAGGCGGAGTCCAGTAATTATTAATTAAATAGGAACAATGACCTTTCTTTGAAGAACCCGCCTTCATAGAGGATGACCATTAGAGTACACCGGATGACCAACATATTCAATTCTCTGCAGGTGTGTGGTCTATACTGGACCAATTTTTATCAACGGAAGGATTTTTAATAAATTGTTTGTTGTTCACAATCTCTATTGTTGTTTCCAATCTTGTTTCGTATATTCTTTCAACTTCCATTTCCAAAGCTCATTGAGGGGGGCAGAATATAAGATAGGTAGAAATTTGCTTTGAAATAAAAAACAATATCAAGCAAAACTTTAAAAACTTAATATAATTTGATAATCGATCATTGGATATCTCCTAAATTATTTTAGGTTCTAAATCGAACATTCGTTCAAAATATGAACGAAATTCTAATTTCAACCTTATTTCTCTGGAACTGATTTTAGGCTAAAAATTGTTTTTCCATAGCATTTACAGTCCATCTTGTTTAGATAAATTTGGTTAAACCATGGGGAATATTCATTCTCTGGTAAAATTTTAGTTAAACAAGTATGGTTGTGAGATAACAAGTTTTCCATTTCCCCATGGTACCAATATTTCGGTTCATATCACAGTTCATAAATGTCATTACAAACCAACAATTTTTTTTATAGTATACCCTCTTATGCAAGTTATCAATGTTAGGAGAAATATAAATTCTTACAAGGGATCGTATGCCTTGAAACTGTTATGAAAAAGAATATAAACACAATATGAAGAAAACAATTCCCTGAAAATACTATTGGAACTATTAACATATGATTATAAGCATTGTTTTACTAAATAATATTTACCTAATTTTATATTAGTTTTCGTATTTAGTTGGTTTGGTGATTTATTAAGGATGGCAAATTTTCATTCCAATTTATGGCAAACCCCCTAAGTATTTGTAATTGACTGATTTTATTCTATTCAACCGTTAACAATGTTGGTACTACATTGCTGATAATGGACCTATTACTGACTTAGAAGTAAGAGGAAAACGAGGGTAACATCTAAACCACGAGCCCAACGAAGAGTAGAACTCAATGACCATTACATCGCGGTCGAGCTCGCCAATCAGGATTAGCCAAGTCCCTCCATACGTTATGGGAAGGTGACCGCGTTGTTGAAATTATTTTTTGTTTCTCGAACCGTATTTATTTGTGTTTATTTAGGCTATTCTGGTTTATGAGGCAAGTATTCTTGTGGTCAACAAATGTTAAGCAATGTCACAATTTCAGAAAAATACTAAACAAATGAATCCTAAATCATGGTCTAACAGCTAATCTAAAAGCCATGCTTCTCACCACATTTCTTCAATAATCAGTGACTCTAGATCCGTGATATTCATGAGCAGAAGGAATATTTGTCTTGATGTTAATTAATTTTAATTACAAAATATATAATTTATGTTATTTAATTATATCTTGCCGATGGAATACTGGAAATTTTTTTTTTTTTTTCAAACAATACTATTTTATAGCAACCTACTAAACCGGATCACGGGTTCGCAGCCCGGCAGGTGACCTTAGGATTTTTTAAAGGGAGTGAAAAATTCTTAGCTATGCCGTCCTTCGGAAGGGACGTAAAATGGGGGTCCTGAGCCTGTGCGATGTCAGGTACTCGTTAAAGATCCCTATCCTAATTATACCTGTATAGGCAAAATTTAGGACTCCCACCGTAGCATCGTCCGATTAGCCATAGCAGCATAAAGTGACGTTAAACAAAATAAACAAAAAACTATTTTATTCGCACCGTTTCAACAAGTCAACACTGGGTGGGATAAAAGTAGTGCTAAGCATGAGGAAGAACGATACCAAGTAGCTTTTCTTTGGGTTCAATTTTTATCTCCTTATGTTTTCAAGTATTCACGCTGGTACCATATTTTCAATGATAAAGAAAATCTCAGAATTATGTTTGTAGTTTAAGTTATATAGTTATTATGTAGCTAAGTATAGTTATATAAGTTAAAAAGAAGTGCTAAGCTGGTACCATATTTTCAATGAATGTTTTGTTAAATCCTTGTAGTCTTTAATTAATATACGTAAGTCAGTATGTAAAGTTGGTATATTAATGAACTAAGGTGCTTATTCAATTTGTCTAAGTTTTCGGATTGGAAAGCCCAAAGTCTTTGCACGAGTATTTTTTTTTTTCTATAAAGAAAATCTCAGAATTATATGTATATGTAGCTTTTTTAAGTTTAAGTTATATATGGTTTTATGATAGGGACTACATTGGTTTTTGATTTAAGGTTTGGCATTTTTTTCGTTGTGTGTGGACCCTAGATCATTGTCCTATCAAACGTTAACCCTAATCAATTTACTATGTTTGTTTTTGGGATCGATGTATACGTGAAGAAAAGCCTCATGTCTATATGTGCTACTTATTTCTGATATAATGGAATTGTGTTCCAGTATTGTAGCTTCAGCTTACAACTTTATTAATAGCATGTTTAATACATTTTCCTAAATTTTCCTACCAAAGCTATGCCCGGCATTGCTTTTATTTAAGATTTTTTATGATTATTTTATAATCATAAGAATATAAATTCCTTTCCCTTTAAAAACTAAAATGATCTAAATAAAGAAATATGAGTGGAAGAAACAAGTTGAATGAGAATATTTTAAAACGCATTTTTTTTCTCTAGTTGATATCTGCAAACAATTATTTCTTTTAATATGGCCTTCCTCATAGCCGATTTTTCCCATTTTCGAACAGTCTGTTGCATCACTGTAAATTTTCGATTCCCAGTAGATTAATTTTTGTGTGGTTCCAGAACTTCAAAACCTCTTTGTTCGCGAATATTGTATCAAAAAGATGCCAATTTGAATAAAGCGTAAAAAGGTCATATACAGCCTTTGTGTGGAGTGTGAAGGGGTATATAGGCTGTGAAAAAGCGACTGGGGTTCTTTTAGAGTGTATTGGTCTTGGCTGTCACGGTAGTGCGGCGAGCGTATAGAAGCTATACAAAGGAACTGAGCAGTGCTACTTACGCAACCTTTCTTTAACGCCGGTTGGGCAAACAGCCTGCATAACCCCGATACAGCAACCGCCCTCTATAATTGCTCTGGTTAAAATACTTTAACCTTTATGACTGATCCAGCTCCTTAAGCTGGTAGCCATTGCTCACGTTATGGGGAAATATTTCATTATTATGATGCAATAAAGGATTTATAGATCGTGAATCACAATGCCTTTTATTTTATTTTTCAATCTACTATCATTATTTTACTTTATGGTGAACGGCTATAATACCAGTATATAAAGGGAGATTTTTTTTTTTCATAGCAGTAAATACGATCATAAACTTCTTTATATTATATTCATTGTCTGATCTATAAAGGCAATTATAATCAATGTGAATTTATAATAAAAATTGAAATAGAAACATTTACTATTTATTTCTTGAATATTCAAAATCACCTCCAGCAGTTAAGGTACGGTATTCGTCCAGAAATGTCAAGATTAATTTTCCAGGACCATTACAAAAAAAAAAATTTAATGACCCAAGCGGGTATCGTACCCATACCGCTCTATAGTCTCCTCATGATTAAACTTAACTAACTCACAAAAACATTTTGAATATACCTATTCTGAGACTAAAAAATTAGATGATAGCTTTGCTTGAAATCTAGGCAGAAATCTGAGATCAGGCAGATAAATAGTATAAAATATAAATTACGAGGGTATCTTTATAAGAGGGTGTCTTTTCTGAAAAAAAAAAAAAAATATATATATAATCATTTGAAAATATAGAGAAGTTATCTACTTTTTCCTCCCCCCTGAAAAATTTGAAAATTCGGACTCACGTTGTTTCGGCACTCAATTATGAACTTTACTATTTGAAAATTTATTATATTAATCCAATTTTCTCTGAACTGTTGTATGTCTCTAACAGAACCCCAGATCACACAGAGAGATATATGCTTTATTGAGACAATAAACATAGTGCTGCCCAACTTTATTGGGTTGCCATAAACACAGAATACTCATCTATCCAATTAAAGACAACAATATAATTTATTGTTATTCCCTTCTTTACTAAATAAGGACCCGTTACATTTTGAATACTCCAACAATCCCTTTCCGGCCATGGAAATCCTCTGGCTCAAAATTTATCCAGTTCTACACATTCCCTACAACCCTTCACTCTGATTAAAACGACAGCAGCTCCTATATTTTTTGTATATATATATATATATATATATATATATATATATATATATATATATATTATATATGATGTAGTCATTGCAATGACTAGTTTTTTTACTCAGTCCATAGCGGTTACTCAGCCTGCGCTGAATTTCGACACCAGTGGAGTTTTTCGACGCAGCAAAGAAAAAACTTGAATTTCTTTGGGTTTCCCCCTAAAATGTGGGGGGAGGGGCAGGACAGTTCGGAGTTCCCCAGGCTGAGTTTTGTTTGATATAGTAAGTGTATATTTATTTATTAATTTTTCTTTTCAAATTATTTTTTATCTATATATTATTTTATAAATTTTTATATAGTGAATAGATGTTTATTCAATAAAAGCAATTTTGTCATTATATATATATCGTCGCTTGAGCAAACACATGATATAATCAAACTTATTTAGACCTTACCGTTTACGTAAAATTTAGCTCTAGATGAATTTCCGTGGTCAGATTTTGAAAAAAAAAAAAAGAAAAGATAAGAAAAAGAAAAAGAAAGGCAACACTGCCACAAATGAAATACTATGTTTACATGCTACAACTAACCTGTTTTCCATGTGATACACCGTCGGAATAGAGGCCCTCATAAGTTTCACAATTTTTTTCTAGTATAAATTAAAGCAATAAACAGTTTTTTTTATTTTATTTTTTTTTTTTTGGTTTATTTGGATACTAATAATTGAATAAATCAGTTTTACGTGTCTCCTCCAAAGTTGGCTTATAAAGTTTAAATAGTAAGTTAATTTAATTAAAATTAAATTAATCATACTATTTATGTTTAAAATAACATCTGCCGAAAAACCATCCATTAGAATTTTAATTTTCCTTGGCAGGAGTAGAAGAGAATTATTTTCCACTTTTGTTTTTCTTAAAATATTCATCCATGTCATTCCATAATCCTCAACAAATAAATTGATGCTTTGAATAGTGTGTGGAATTAGTTACCATCCTTAAAAATTTATTTTTTATTACCTGAAGTTTGGTAACGTTTATAGAGGTAACACGAACTTCTGGTAGCCTAAGAAAAGGTGAAGAGTGGATATACAGCATAGTTCACTAACTTAATGGTAAGAAAGCTATAACTCTTAGGTTTTGGTTTCTATGATAAAGGACTACAGAAATCTCACAAATATTTTAATCATGGCTACAGCAATACAGTACAGCAATATTTTTTAAATCTCTCAGATTCCCGAACCGAATATGTGCCAGTCTAAACCTGTTCTTTGATTACTTTGCAAAACACTAAAAGAAATCAGTGTAACATTCTCTCCACTGAAAACAGTCGCAGTTCCTGTTTATCAAAAATATCTTATGACCTTGGAAGAAGCAGCTTTTGAACGAGGACGTTTTGCAGCTGCCTCATCGATGTTAATATCACATGTCAACTTACAGCCCACCTGTTCTTTTTGTCTACATTTTGAAATCATTAGGAACAGTTTTCAAATCAGTGAAATATGAATAAATATGTCTGTTTATAAAGCAGAAGAATTTTTTTTGCCGTAACATATGTTCAGAGAAATATGTACAACCGTGTGAAAGCGGCGAAGCCCTAAGTCACGATTCACGTATATTTTTACTTTTAGCCATTTGAGGTTCTTGAAAATTATTATTATCATTAATATGTCTGCTGAAATTGAAAAACAATGAATATTTTCGTTTAGAAATAATAAAGCCTTATCCATAGCTATAGAATGTGATTATGTTAAGATATGTTAAGACAGACCCCCAAAATTTATATGTAACATAAATACCGACATTAAAGTAGTTATAAAATCAAGAATAATAATAAAGTAATATTTTAAAAAATCTAATTAATTAACATTGGATAAGAACGCATTTGATTTGTAAGGACTGAACGTTGTCATATAGACTGAAAGCACTGACACAACAGATAAGACAGCTGCTTAAGTTGCTTTATTCATTTAAATAATAAAATTTTCATATCTGTTAGTAAATAAAGGGGTGGTAATCATGTCGAATTATTGGCACCAAAGGAGGTGAATTGAAAAACGCCCTATTAGAAGCAACATAAATAAAAATTAATAAAACTATAAATGGAGCAATTATTAATATTGATTCTGACATTTATAAACCTTGAAGTACAAATAAGAATCACACATCCTCATCAGGACATGCAAAGCTTTCCAAATAGTTTTTCGACCAATAAGACCATTCAGTTAGTCTTATTGTTAGTATGTGTGTCACATCTAAAATTCCTAACATGAATCCATTATAATACTCCACAGATTTTATATTCATTTTATAGTTGAAAATTTTAAATAAATATTTATAACTATATTCCAACTATATTGTAGTTTTTTAACTGATCATTTCTACCAACACGGGAGCTTTTATCATGTAAATTAAACCTAAATTCACTTTCAATTTTGTGTTTTAAAAAAATATGTTAATAAATCCTAAACATCGTAATGATTTAATTTATGTCTAAAATAAAATCAATATAAATGACTTAATGCTTATTTTTTAATTTTTATAAAATAACGATTTTTACTACACATGCATTGGCAAATATGTTAGTCATCCTGGAAAACCTGGTTTAAATAGTTATGGTTTTTTACTCTACATTAGTGTTACGTGTTATGTTAGCATTATTTCTTTTCGCTTTACTAGTTGTATTATTTATTCTTCTAGTATTATCTAACGCAGTTTTAGTAAAACATTTTACTGAAGTTACTTTTTATATATTCTGTTATCAATATTTTCTATATTTCCATATAAAAATAAAATTCAATAAAATGTAATAAAAGTAACAAACAAATTTAAGTACCTAGGTGAGACTATATGTAGCAACGGTTCGGAAAAAGAAAGTATAAAGGAAAGAATAACTAAACTACAGAAACTATCTTTTGCAACCACTAACGTTTACAACAAAAAAACCCTGTCCACAAAAGCAAAAATAAAACACTACAACACTGTCGTTAAACCTGTGATTATATACGGGACAGAAACCACTTCTGAGAAGGATCTGTGGCCCCAAAAAGACTCAAAAAGGATACAGGCTTAGACCCAACCGGGAAATCTATAAAGATACAAAGGACATAGAAACGGAAATCCGCGTCAGAAGACTGAAATTTAATGGACATATGATAAGAATGGTCCCGGAAAGACTAAACAAGCAAATATTTCAGAAAATCCGTGGATATAAAAGCACAGGAGGATATATGAAACAGATGAAAGAAGAAATGGAAAGAATAGGTATAACGGACCAGGACTGTCAGGACAGAGAAAGATATAGAAACAGACTTAAGGAAATGAAGGTTGTTGTGGGCAGAAAAAGTTCAAAAAAGGGAGTGGCGTGGACAGAAGAAAGAAAAAAGAGACACGGAGAAATAATGAAAGAAAAATGGAAGGAAAGAAAAAACAAGAGAGGAGCCAAAAATTGATATTCGCGTGGTCTCCAAGGCCGTTTCGTGGAAAAAAAAAATTCAATAGTAAATAACAGAAATTCTTTTCTTGGCGATTGAGCAATATAAGTTATTAATTTCGCTAATAAAATAGTTTTCGGTGATGTTCGTAAGTGTAAAACCATAACTTTTATTTCGTACTCATAGTTTTTCGTTAAATAAGATTTTGTTTATTTATTACTTATGGATTTTTAATTGAACGTAAAATATTCTTATTGAACTCATTTCTAGAATATTATAAATAAATTATAAAAGTATGCTGCATTTTTTTTTCAAAATATAGTATTTTATTACAATATAATATAATGTAAGGTTGCTTTACCTTCCGCCATAAATATCATGAGTAAGTGGGGTCCCTTCATCGTCGGAGCCATCGTCCGACAAATCAGGAGGTCCATTGTGTGTGACGAAGTGCGGCCGTAGGGTGGCCATCTTCCTCCCTCTGTGGGAAATTAAAGATGATTTTATTATAATTTTTATAAAATATATAATTACAAATTACAAAAATATTAATTATATTTATAAAAGTAAAACTTATAAATATACCATTGAAATGAATGGAGAAATGAATCGATTTCTCCCTGACTGGAAAGAACGATAGATCATTGATATGTCTATCTAAAATCTACTGCTTTTTCTAATTAAAATTTTAGAATTAAAAGGATCAAATTACTTCAATTAATAATTAAATTTAATTTAAAATTAATCTGTATTAATAAATAAAATTGAGAGAAATTTAAAAAGTTTAGAGAAACTAGTTGATTCAAACGTGATTTTTTTTCATTCAGACTAATGTAACTCCTGATCGGTAGGTTCTAGCAACAAATGCTATGCAACAAAAAATACCCTCCATTAAATTTCTGACTAGGAAGATGTAAAATCTTCGATCTTAGCAACATCAACAGATATAGAGCGTTACACAACAAAAAAGTTACATTTTTGAATGTGAATGAAACGTTACACCATAAAAGTATAAGTTCCCAGCCTAAAATCCCCATGTCAAAATAAAAAATATTTGCTTATTAATTTTGAAGTTCTTTAACTAGGATCAGAAAATCTAAAATTAAATATAGCTCCGTTTTTAGATAATTATGTGCAATTTTCATTTTTTTTTCCTCAAGGCAAATAATATAAAAATAAATTGATAGGTAATCTGTGAAATTTAATTATTTAAATACATTTGAACTAAAAATTTTCTTCTATCAATGAAGGTAACTTCCTCATGAAAACTTAAATCCACAATATCAGTTATATCATAATCCTCTCATATACGTTTCGGTTTATCCTTTACCCGGTTTCCTTGTTGTTTTTTTTGGATTCGTTCATTATCGAGACCAACAATTTCTATCGTTGCAATATCACCAGAAACGAGCCCTAAATTCTCCAGTTTATGAATTTCTACTTGAACAAAATATTCTACGCGATTTTTAACATTCTAAAAAATTCTCTTTACCATAAGGAGGAAGTATTTCCCTGCTGTAAAGAACTGTATAATGAATAAATTATGATTTGAAACTTATTTTAATGTTTCATTAAAGGCAAAGGCAACAGGCGCAAACTGATAATGCCTGAAAATTATTTTTAGATAATTATTAATGTGCAATTAATTATTTGTCACTTGCACAAATTTAGAATATGAATACTGAAATATTTATTTGGTCATTTAAACAAAAAATTAGATTGATTTTAAACGATTATTTTTGTTTTTTCTAATGATACATAAATATTTAATTTTAGACAATTTTTACGTGATGTATTAGTTTCATTATAGGGTTTTTGTTGAACTTATGATTAATTTCATTTATTGAGTCATATTATTGAATGCCCTTTCATATACGTTATTTTAATCCCTGCCCTTAGTTTTTTATATCTATTTAGAATTACATTCGTTGCAGTTTTGTTTGAACAATCTGCTTTTTTGTAAAGGGTTCATTTTGTCTTCAGGCGAAGGAATGTAGGATAATAATGGCTTATCCATTTTTAATCCCAATTTAAAAAAAAAATCCTTTCCAACATTGGTGGATGTATTGGCGCAATATTGAATTAAAATGTATCTTTGGAATGGATAATGGATTATTAATTAGATTATTTTTTTTAAAGTGAGATCAATACATTCATTTTTTATTTTTAGTAACTATTGGTGTGAGGATGATATGGAAGATTTTATTTTCTCTCTTCTCATTTTGAATAAAACTCATAAATATCGATCAAGAAATTTGAAATAATTAATTAATTAACCTTTTAATTCAAAATGTTGTGTATATGATTTGATGTCTTTCTTTTATTGGAAATAGATTTATCGAGTCACATTAAAGCGTTCAAACATTTCTCTTTTGAAAAGATAGTTGTTAATGAGCATGTAATGTGTATAACAATTAATAAGTTCTTAATACATATTAACTATTAATGTCTAGTACCATTATTATACGTTTCATTTTAAAACAGCTTGATTGCAGACCATTAGTGGAAAGCCGTAATGATAGCTTCCGCGGCGAGTTAATTCTGAACACGTACTCGCCTGAATTTAAAACAGCTCATCAGTTGAAGCAGGCTAGAAAGCTCAAAATATGACCCAGTGACTGACATAGCCATCTTAGTTACCGTTTTGCATATCCTCATGTTTTTAAAAGGAGAGAGAAAATGTTAACCGCGAGGAAAATTACGTTTAATAAATAACAATAAGACATTTTCCGATCGATTGGGGAAAATAACAGTGAGAAATAAATATTACAGATGAAGATATCTATAATTATCATATTTGAGTGGTCAGTAATGGTTTGTAAAAGTATTCAAAAATTTCGAAACAGTATATTACATTTGAAATATGATTAACATGAGAGATGGAGGTAACACTAATTGCTGCCTCTCATATCAGGACCTTCTCATCGTATTTATAGCTATCACTTTCCTGGTTATCATTTTATATATTTTACAATTGTGAATACAGATTAATAATAATAATTAAAAAAAAATATATTAAATTTTATGTTTTGCTGTTTTAAAAGCCTGATCCGTTCATCGTCTCCTGTACGATTAAATGATACATTTTAGTTGTAATTTAAGGTATAGAACATTGGAACTCAATAAATAAAAAGTATATTGAAAAAAATAGAAAGCAAAAAGGCATGATTTTGATGAACGTAGGAATTCAAATTTTAGGAATTTAACAGGTTCACAGCGGGCGTGTTTTACGCAATCGATAAGGAACGAGTTATGTTACATTGGATCCACTGACCTAATTATGAATTTAATTTGTCAACGAAAGCCTAGGAAAGCTCCCCAGGTATATAATCTTAACAACTAAAGCCTCTGCGTAACGTAAATACTCATCTGTTATTCATAAACCAAACGGGCAAAAAAAAAAAAAAAAAAAAAATATCATCTTAACTTACTGAACAACATTTATCAGAGGTTCATATGAACTAAATACTATTTCCTCACCTATATATTCTACCTATGATTTTGAAAAATAATCTATCCTCTTGACGTACTGATCTACATGTAACCATCATCTGAAGGGTTTGGTGGATGGAGGGTATTATGTAACAAAATACAATTTTAAGTAATTTACGTTTAAGGTTTTTTTTTTAGCAGAAAAATGTGATATTGCCCTTTCATCTTCTTCATGTATCCTAGTTGTTTTGAAATATTCAAATTTTGCTAGCTAACATTTGCACATAAATTCTTCATCCAATGAACTAAATTGTATTTTAAAAGAAAAGTGACATAACTCCTTCATCCATCAAACCCTTTATTTTGGATTCTGTACCGTTCATTACTGTCAATTACTGGATATAACTGAATACATAATGCTGAAGCTATATTTAATTCTGTTGAGGCATTTAGTTTCTGAGACATCAGTGGTTCTTATAAATTAAAAACTATTTTCTCACTAATCTCCTAGACTTCTCGTTTTATACTTGTAGAAACAATAGCAGCATCAACTTCTCCAACGTGTTTTTTACAGAAGGCCTAAGCCCCAAAAATAAATAGCCCAATAGCCCAGAAATTCTGACAGCAATATCTATACAGAACTCCACAGTCCTTATATAAAAAACAATTAACAAAAGTAAAAACTAAATTACAGCTATTGTCGATATATAAGGTTGAGACATACACCACTAATTTCCGAGTCAGGCACAATACGATTCAGCGTATTTCGCGATCCTTAAAGGAATGACAAGTCGACAACTTAAGAAGTTCCGCTAGTCATTGAGCATACAATCATGACTACAACGCTTACGTCCTGGAAGAGATTTTAAATTTAAACTTACAGGAACTGAATAGCTTCATAAAACAACTTAAATCATACTAATTAAACCAACTAATTTAAGTTAGTTAATTAAATTAATTTGGATAATAATGATATCAAGATTATTACAAAGGTTTCACGAAGTGTTTAATGGATGAGCTAGCGGATACATACAAGCATGGTTACAACTCTCATCCCAGACATACTAGCACCCTGAAAAGAAGTTGGATGTAAGAGTACTCTTCTTTAATTGATTTAAAAATCTCGAAAGAGGTACTGCTCACCTATGTCTCACTTAATACTAATTTCTTGTTTTCTCTTCATCATTCAAAGATATCTATGAATTAATACTACTTATTTTATATGTGTTTCATAAACCGTACAAATCGATTTTAATTTAATGGATACATTTAATTGCTAATAACAAGCATTTAAGAGATATAATTGTGTGCGAAATTCGAACATAGCAGAATTAAAGAGATCTCTTTCTCACCGGCGGAACAACTATGAGGAGCATTCTCACAGCGATATACTGTTGCAATGGGAACCATTCTCTAGGGACACTCTACATTTTTACTCAATATTCCACAAATTACACCAGACCTTTCAATATCTAGGCCATCGGAATTCTGACTAATTTTGGTAATGCTTGCCTGATTATTACGTACAACTTACCTCTCAGAACTGTTATCTTTAATTAATTTTTATGTCAAGTAATCATTTTTATTTAGTAAAAAGCGAATATCAAAATGTTCAATTTTATTAATCTTGAGATCAGTAATAAAAAATGAATAAAATTTCAATTTTTTTTTAACTGGAGTTTCCACTAATAGTGGGTTTCCTTAACCTAGTGATTGGATGGCTTCCTTCAATAATATCCTATCCAAGGTCCATTCTCCCGTAGACCATGACCCGTCATGGATTCCTCCACTTCGTTTTCCCAGCTCTTCTTTGGTCTTCCTCGTCATCGTGTTCCCCTAATTTCCATAGGTGGACTACTTTGGGTATTATTTCTTCATGAATTTTTTCAATCAATATAATATGATATAAACAATAAGGACATTTCTATCCAGGCTCTCTTTATAATTTACATGTTTCGTAAAAATACAGAATACTGTTCTACAAACTCCTTTCGAAAAAATCTAACAATCAAGATCTTGATTTTGAAAAGCAATCGAGTTTTCATACAATACTGTACCGAAAATATACAGTTCGTCGTCTAAAATACTATTTCATTAAAATAAAAAATTAAATAAAATAAATCTTGTAATTAATTACAAAGCCACATGGCTACAATATGAAAGACTGACCCGACAAGTAACAGTCCGTCTTCTGAAATAATATTTCTAAAAAAAATTAATTTTTTAATTAATTACAAAATATTTTTATATATTTATAAAATTTTATTAGTATATATTATATACTTATTTTATATAATTTTATTGTATATATTTTTTTTTCAGATTGAAGTTGGTTCCCAATTATTTGGATTTTTAAAGTAATGAGAGAGGTGACACCATCCACTCAGATGAATACTAACACACACACACACACACACACACACAAACACATTTATATAATATAAACAAAATAATTGTTGTCATAAATTATTAACAGAATTAACAAACATAAATTGAAACGTAAGTAGGTACACGAATACTTGCAAGAAGTGTGAGTTACCTATAGGTTACAATTAAATGAACTACCGATCTTAGGGTTGGAACTGAATTGGTGGTACATTTGACTTGGCTTGGGCGGAAAATTGTTTCAACATATTAGGAAATTGCTTTTATAACCTAACTCACCTTTAAGACAGAAAATATATTATGATGGACTATGTAATAGGTGTGGTGATCTCAGAGCTTCCTACGCCAATCAATAGCTTGGAGATTTATAAAATTCTTTATTAATAAATTTGTATTGCTTTAAGCTAATAGAAACACTGATCTTTCATTATATCTGTAATAATTGTAAACACGCACTCAGACAGACACACATACGAATATATCATATTAGGAAATAAAATAAAATGAAGGCAAACCTAAAGGAGAAAAATAGATAAGATAACAAATGAGTTAAAATCCTTAGTCATTTAAATTTCTGATTGTGACATATTTAAACCTCTAAGTATTGGCTATATGGTCCCATCAACTATTGAGTAAACGGTTCGCATATATATATATATATATATATATATATATATATATATATATATATATATATATATATATATATATATATTATATTACTGCGATTACATCGTTATTTTTTTTTTTAAATAAAAATTAATGTTTCATATTATTATCGTAATACTTTTCAATGTTACTATTCAGGTATTGGAAGTAGTAAAAAAGAATTATTGTAAAATGTTTGATTAGTGTGGCAGTACCTCAGATTGGAAGTTAAAAAGTAGACTACATTTAAAATTCTAAACATGTCACTTTGTTCAGTGGAAACACTGTTTATTTCCGTTTATGAACTATTTTTCTTATTCATTTGCGCAAAAAATACAAAATTGAGAGAAATGTGAATACCTATCAGAAAAATTTGGGTAATCGCCATAGAAACCGAAAATTATTCGAAACTACTTTCTACCGTAAAATAATGAGTTATTAGTTTTTAAAAACGAAATGGATAATAGAAAACCAAAATGGCTGAGCAAATTATGTGTCATTTGTCATGTGTCATCTACACTATTTCTAAATAGGGAAAGGACCCAGATTCTGTGACAATACAACTCAAGGCCTTCTGAACAGCTTTCGTTGGGTTTTATTGTCGCTGACTTCTTTAAAAATCCAGTTTCTCCGCTTTCCATGACGTGGAATTCCTTGAATATCGTGGTCACACTCGTCCAATACTAAAAAAATTAGGACAGTCTGCTGATGGTCTCATCTTTCGAAGGTTAAGTTTTGATTAAGACTAAATTATTAAAAAATAAAGATAAAATGGTTGACTGTATAATATATTGTATGAAGAAGATGATAGGCGATACAGTCACGAGTAAGATAATAATTAAAGAGTAAAAACTTTTAATGGAGTGCTGACGTTTCGGTCTGCATTGTACGCCTTCTTCAGGGCTATAAATAAGGAAAAAAAGGAATGTAGTGAAGAAGAAAATTTGAGATTCATAACAATTGTAAACATTTATATATAATGTATACAGATAATTAAAAATTGTGTAAAGATAATAATTAAAGCATTTAAAGATGTGAAAGATTAACAAAGTTACATAAATAATTAAAGAGATAACAGGTTTTAAAAAATTGCTATTTTTTTTTTCTCATGGAACGGCCTTAGAGACAATGCGAATATCATTATTTTCACCTCTTTTCATACCCCTTCTCTCCTTCTTTCTCTCTTCCCACCTTTTCCTCATTCTTACCGATAGCTCCTCCCTTCTATCCTCGGTCCACGCTATTCCTTTTCTTGCACTTCTCTTTCTCACAAGGACCTTAATATCTTTTTGTATTTTCCTATAATGATCCCTATCGAACCAGTCTTGGTCTATTATGTTCAGTCTCTTAGTTCCTTCCTTCATCTGTTTGTTATGAACTCTTGCATCCCCTCATTTTATTGAAGATTTCTCTATTTAATCTCTTTGTGTGCATCCTCACCATATTTCCATAGAACCTTAATCTTCTTATTCTTATGTCCGTTCACAAATCATGTATTTCTTTTTATATTTCCTTATTAGGTCTCAACCTGTAGCCTTCTTGTTTCTCTTTGGGCCATAAATTCTTCTTAGTATTCTCCTTTCTATCCCTAACATTTTCCTTAGCCTGGGTAGGGAAGCGGTTTCCATTCCGTACATTATCACCGGTTTGGCGACCTTATTCTGGTTTCTTATCTTCCCGTTTATTGATAGGCTCCTTTTATTATATAAATTGCCTGTTGCGAAGTTTATTCTTCCCAATTAACTTATTTTCTTTTTTATGCTTTCCTTCTCCGACCCATTGCTACATATAGTTCCCCCCAGGTACTTGAATTTATTTGTCACTTTAATTCTCCCGTACTTTGTCTCTACTATATTCTTTTGAAAGTTTCTGTCTGCAGGCATTAAATCAGTTTTCTCAAACGACATCTGGAAACCTGCCTTTTCAGCTAAAATTGCTCTTTTAATAATCAAAATAAAAAATAAAAATAAATCAATATAATGAAAATATAAGACAATATGAAGGGTCTGTCTGATAGGAAGGTGTGAGAGAAAATTTATTTTCGCTTAGTAATAAATGAAACGAATGTTAGAGGACCGGGAGGTGACGTGGAAAATTATAATAATCAACTTAGAGATTGTTTTCATTAAGAAAACTAGACGAATGTTCAATTCTTTTAATAATTAGGTTTTAAATTTTATGATTTCACAAATTAGATTCCACATTATATCTGACCTACAACTTTGAAATCTAGTAGGAAGTTTACTCTGTTAATAATATATGAAAATAATGAAAATCAAGGTTTGAACTTAAGATGAAAAAAAAAAAGAAAATGAGAAATTACATAAGAAATCTTGCTCAGTCATGCGATGTATTGGCGAAGAGGTTAAATACGATAAAGGGTATATTATAATATTATAAACAATAATACAGCTAAATATATTAAATATGATATTATGTATATTGGCTAAATCCATTATGCTCAAATAAACTTATCCATAAAGACCTCTCATTCAGACCATCTACTCATTCAGATCAAACCAGATACCTATCCTTTCATAGTCATTATTCCATAACCGATCAAATCCATTAGTCTCTCAATATGCTCCCCTTTCTAATCCCTATAACCTCCCGAGGTGTCTGGAAAGATGGCAAACGGACCTTCTCATCTAGAATATTTGTTGAAGTACTACCAGTTCCTTTCTTTACAAGGAATCAACATTTTATTATAATCCCATTTACTAGATGTATTTATAAATGAAAACAATATATATATATATATATATATATATATATATATATATATATATATATATATATATATATATATATATTTTTTAATTATTTCATATTTTAAAAGCCTTTAGGAATATCGTAAAGAAAAATAATGTAGATTCTACTTTCTAATTTTTTTTTATACATATTTTTTTTACGTTGTTTGCAATTTTTACCATATTTATGATTAAATATTTCAATATATAATGAACTAGAAGAACGCTAAACACAGTTTGTAATTTAAAACTTTAACATTCAAAAATGTTTTATTTAATATTTTTGTCAAAACTAATATTATTTTGGAATTTTGTACTTGGATTTGGCACTCTATAGGAAGCGGGGAGGCAGAAAGGTGAAGGCTTGGGCGGTGTCCTTGCTACACAGCTCTGCCTCCCACAGCCCGCCTTCTATCCCTCGCACAAATTTTATATAATCAGTTATATAAATTCCTCTGTAACCAAAATTTGTTGTGGAAGGTTCATAAAAAATATTGTGTATAAATATATAAATATATATCTCACATATATTTTCCATAGCAGAATGTTGGGGCTCTTTGCGCTACAACTTTGTGCTAAGTTATTTAAATATTTAAAACAAATATTAGTTAACGACAAAGTGGTGTAGCTGAACTTTTTCAACTATGAATAAATAATATTTTTTTATGTTGAGTTTAACATGATCTGAAGACTTTCCTATACTATTTTATGGACAGAATTATATTGAACATTATGAAAAAAACAACAACATTAATTTTAACTTCTAACAAGCACAAAAAAACAACATATAGCTACAAAAAAAATTTATCAATAGAAAAAAAAAATGATTTTATGGAAGAAAAACTTGTTTATTAACTCCACCCGTTTGTCTTTTTATTTGGTTTTTGTGGTATAGTGTTCAAAATCTAAATTTTTATAAACAGAAGAATTGCAATAAAATAAATGGCTGAAAGACAAATATATAAATTATCATTAGTTAAATTTCTTGAAAAGAACGTAGCCCACTGTTGTTGCGCGTGTTATATTTTCTAATTAAAATGTTAATATGAGTATACACATTATATGAAAATGCCGATTTTCCTATTCATATGCCAACATGGATACTGTAGTAATAGGTACATAAATGTGTTAGTAATCAATATCAACTCCTACTATGAATTGTAAATGAGACACTCTGGAGATGCTTGAAAAGTTTTAACTATCTGATTTTTTCTTGACACAGAGATATGGTTTAGAACAGTATCAATCAGTTATTATACGCAAATTTTTTAGTGGCAAAACCTGTTTTATTGGTCCAAGGTTGTGTGTATAAAATATAACGATATATAAAATCAATAGTTATACTGCAATTAAAGTTGATATTAAAGTTATATTTTAAGGTTTTATTATTGCGTTGTAATCTGAATCTGTTCTGTCGTTAGGTCAGGGAGTTCGTTAGGGTGTAGTCGACTCGTAGGAGCTTTTACCAAAGTATAATCAGTATTTATGTTACAGATACAGTATTTTGTCTTTCTTGACATTGAATAGTGAATAAATAGTAATTTACGCGTGACGTAGAACATCCTGCTGTTTATGGATCTTATATTTGGCGTATTATAAAATAAATTAGGATACAACAGTTATTTTATTTAACAATATCTGTATTTGCAAGCGTAGTGAATAAATTTTAATGAACGAATCATTTTCAAATCCTGACAAAATACACGGAACCGGAAATTGAATCTTAATGTTCAAGGTTCACTGATTGACTTCCCGATCACTATAACAAGTATAATTATACTAATAATGCAAAATCAGTTACGTCGAAGCTTGTTAGATTCGTCAATGAAACAGAAATGGTTTCCCATATAGTCGACTTTTCGCTATTGAACATCTCCGACTGCATTTCGTTAACTGGAAAAATATAAAATACACTACTTTTTTTTTATCTTGTCTTTTACAGTGAAAAAAAAACAAACAAAAAAACAATTGAACGCCTTTAATTTCAAATACTGAATTTTAGAACTTATAAGGTATCCACTGTGTAAGTTTTTAGTTTATTATAATTTTTTTTTTTGTAAGATCAGATCAGCAGTATTCAGTAATATATAAGTTTAATTATGAAATGCTCTTTTATTCGGACGTTTTAAAATAATTTGTATGTAATTATTTTAGAGACTTTTACTAGGAATTCCTATCGTGATAAAAGACAAAATTTAGATCAGGTAAAAAAAAAAAAGGTCAGTTTTAGAGATACCCTGTATGTAATATATTAATTAATGCAATTCTATTTTATTTTAGCGTTCTAGACACTCCTAAATTTAGATGTTAAAGACAAAATGTAGATGTTAAGGCAAGCAGGAAATATCGAGTTTATACATTATATAAATTCAACAAATAGTTACGAAGTACATTGAATATAGCATATGAACACTTAAAAATTTTATCAAACTAACTTATATACAGAAAAAGAAATATATAAAGAAAAAGTATTTGGCAGAATACGTAAGTTATTTTCTCAAAACAGAAATTTTTGGACATGTGTTGAATTACAAAATTTATTTTACATTCCAGTCTCTATGAAGAAAGAGAGTGTTGAAATCTGATAATAAGAACTTCTTATAAATTATTAAGAGGTATAATAATGCATCAACATTGTATAAAATAAGATCTCCTTCCTATTTATAAATCGGTGGTCCCGCTAAAGTGGTTAGTTCGACTTACTGAAAAAGTAGCCAAGTTCGCAAATTAGTTGTTTTCCCGCCCATTTAGAAAATAAATTAAGACTTGTACGAACAAAATCATACAAGCTCTATCACTTATTATTATCAAGGAGTCTTTCTCTAAGCTAATAATTTGTAAATGTGTTTTAAGGCCGGAATTACTCTATCGAACACCGATGTTCCTACATGTAGCACAATGACTAAACGGTTGGAAACACTCCAAAATTGAATTATCAGAAAAAAAAGTAAGGGGACGTCATTTGAAAGAAACAATTGGAAATCATTACGCTGAAAAAAAGTGGATTGGGTCAGATATTAGCTATAAATTTCAAGGTTGGTAAATCGACAATAACGGGATTCAAAAATAATTTTAAATTCATCATCATGTACCCCATAATCTTCACAGTGAAACGGGCAGTTTGAGTCGTAAAACTCAAAAAAATGAAAAGTGAACTGTTGGAAGATTCTGTTTACACATAATAGGGTCATTTTAAAATAAAATGGCAATTTAGCTTTCCAGAACACCCAAAAATCCTCAAAAAAAAAAGTTACTTATTCATGTTCTGTTGCATACTATGATGTTGCCAAACTACTAGAGAACATGCACCTGAGTTAGTTCGTAAAATTTTCGCTTCCTTGATTTGTAATGAATTTTAAAATAAATAAAACTTTTAATAATTTGACGTACGTAACCGGGTTTGTTACTTGTCAGCATTATAATTTTTATTCAGGTTTTGGTAAAGGATTCTAAAGGTTGCTAATTTAAAGTGATTTCCCAGGAGCAATCGTAATAAATTTTGTGTGAAAAAGTTTTTTTCCAAAAAATTTAACGTACATTACCAAATATTTTTTCACTTTGTTAAAAAGTATATGGATTTTTTTGCCACCCCCCCCCCCAAAGTTATTAACATCTGTTAAGAATTTCTAGACCCTTTCAATAATCCTTCATTACCAAAAATCACAGTATTTTCCATTGTATATGTATATCTTAAGAGGAAAAAAAAGAAGCTTTATTCCATAATTCTTTCTTTTTTTTACCATAAATTTAACAAATGGAACCCCAAACTTAACGTACGTTACCAAAATTTTAACACACTTTACCATAACGGTAACGTATGTCAACAGTAACGTATTTCAAATTTTAGGAATCGTAATTAGAAAAAGATTATTAAACTACAATTTTTTTCAAATATAATGGGATTGAAACATTTTTAATGTAGAAAACCACGAACTGTAAAAAGTTAGATTGGAAGTGGTGAATTCACTATGAGAAAACAATGGTGACGTATGTCAAAATGAATTAAGGAACTCAGTATGTTTTGAGAATCAAGCTCGACTTACTTCGGTTAATACAGCTACCTGGGCCCTTGGTTGCGAATGGTTACAATACATAGTCTGGAGGGTGTTGGGAAGTTATTCCGACTCCCCTAGCTCCATAACTGACTCTTCTACACCCGGTCACGTACTTTAAATGAATAAATACGAAAATTCTCGGACACAAAGTATATCTTTTCTTAAGCCCCCAAAATTTCATATTTTCAAAAGAAAGTTCTATTTTCATTTAATATACACATAATTTAACAAGAAATAACAAACAGAATAAAATGAAAACCAATTTTCATACACTTTGTGAAGGTTAGAAGTTGAAAACTTGATCT